>JANAVB010018995.1:2633834-2639038 GCA_029216955.1 Iris pallida | reverse complement strand
GTTACCCAATGGTACTCAAACCTATTTGCAGAATGTGTTATATTCAAGTAGTTTCGTAAAGGAATTTGTTAAGTTCAAGGATATACAAAAAAATGGGTACCATATTGAAACTCGAATGATAAGAACAAAGAGTCATTATGTAGCACATCTAATGTTGGAAGCAAAAGGCTCACATTAGAAGAGTTATCTATTTTCGGTGGGTTTGTATTTCACCACCATGACATAATTGAATCTAATGTATGTGGCAAATATAAAGCCAATGATCATGTCTTATATAACATTTGGCATGACCCTTTGGGTCATCCGGGACAAATATGTTCAATTAGATCATTAATAATCTTTGTGAAATTTATTAAAACTTACTATATTGGCTTATCGAAGAATCAACTATATGTTCCTTGTTTACAAGGGAAGATATACTAGACCATCTTTTCTAAAGTTAAGAATGAATCTTCTTTTTTTTGTAAAGAATATAAGGACACATTTGTGGTTTATATCATACTAGTGGTCCTTTTAGATATTTTGTGGTACCATATATGCATCTACTAGATAGTCATATGTTTGTCTATTGTCTACAAGAAATCTTGTATTTTCTTGTCTTTTGGTCCAAATTATTTAACTTAGATTTCAGTTTCCCGATAACTTGATTAAGTCAAGTTTTATTATTATTATTGTACATTATTAGGGATTGGGTTAGCTGAGTCATGTATTACACATCTCAAACTTATAGTTGGACCTAACTAATGCAATCGGATTTGCAAATTGAGGCTTGGGGACATGATATTCAATATGTTGCATCTCTAGTTAAATTTAGACCCATTGCCTACCATATTATTTTATATATACAACTTGTTAGTGGTAAAGAACCAAACATTTTATATTTGAGAAAGTTTGGATATATAGTATATGTCCCAGTTCCATCTTCCAAAAGAACTAAGATGGGTCCCCAATGATGTTTAAAAAATATACATTAGTTTTGAGTTTTCTTCCATAATAAGGTATTTAAATCAATGACTGGTGATGTCTTTACTACAAGATTTGATGATAGCCAATTTGATGATAGAGTCTTCCCGCCGTTAGGGGGAGGTATAAGCAACAAATTGTTCATATAGAACAAACTATTGCTAATTAACGGCATAAATTGACATGGTATACGCTTACTCTATCGATCTCATTAAGTTCTAAGAACTCCAAATGTGATTATGAGATAAGAAGAATGATACATTTGCAAGAAATTATAAATTAATTACCTGATGTATTTAATTATGCCGTAAAGGTAACTATATCATATGTGCTAGCCATAATCATTGTTCCAATTGGACAAAATTCAAACAAGGCGGCAAATGAATCCACTACTACACTCAAAAGCATGGTAGGCCTATAGGTTCCAAGGATAGTGCTCCTAGAAAGAGGAAAGCTAATGAAACATCTTGTCCTGATAAAAGTCTAATAGTGGCTGGAGCTCCGAAAACAAATACTGAATATGTGCATGTTTCCAGATTCACTGAAATACCTCTGGATGCCTCTAGAGAGGCACAGGTACTTGAAAATGAAGAGATCTCGATATTCCATGCATGTTCAGGTGAATTATGGAATAAAAAAGCACTTGTCATCGATGACATATTTAACTATGCAGTAGCTACTGAAATATCAAAGGACAATGATGATTGTGAAAATGAACCACGTAGTATAAATAAATGTCGACAAATAAAGGATTGGCCAATATGGAAAGATGCTATTCAAGCAGAATTAAATCTTTAGAAAAATGTAGTGTATTTGGACCTATAGTGGAAACACCAATGGACATAAACCATGTTGGTTTTAAATGGGTATTTCATAAGAAAATGAAATGAAAGAAACGAAGTTGAAAGATACAAAGCCCAACTTGTAGCACAATATTTCTCTCAAAGGCCTGGAATTGACTACGTTGAGACATGCTCTCCAGTTACGGATGTCATTTTTAGATATCTAATTAGTTTCGCAGTTTCTAAAAATCTTGATATAAGATTTATGGATGTTATAACTACATATTTACACGGAGACTTAGATACTGACATCTATATAAAAATTTCAGAAGGATTTACAATGCCAAAGACTAAGTCTAAGGGCATGTGTTCAAATTAGACAAGCATTATATGAATTAAAATAATCCGGAAGAATGTGGTATAATCATCTTATTATATATTTGACTAAGGAATGATACAAAAATAATCCAATTTACCCATGTGTCTTTATTAAGAAATTCGAAAATGAATTCTCGATACTAGCAGTATATGGATGATGTAAAACCTGATCAGGTCTCTTATAGAATTGGAGAAAACTGCAAACTATTTAAAGAATGAATTTAAAATGAAAGACTTGGAAAGACAAAGGTTGGTCTTGATTTGCATACGCCTATGGTTGAACGCAATTTAGATCTGGATAAAGATTCATTCCGACCAAAAGAGAAGATGAAAAAGTTCTTGGTCCAGAAATGTCGTATTTAAGTGCTATTGGAGCACTACTATATCTAGCCAATGCACAAGACCGGATATTGCATTTTTTGTTAATTTATTATCTAGATATAGTTCTGCACCTCCACTTACATATTAAATATAGTTAAACACATATTGGGATATTTTTATGGAACAACTAGCATAAGATTATTTTATTTATATGATTCCACTAACGATTCTTGTCTAGTTGGTTGTGCAGGCTCAAACATATTTATGACCTTCATAAGGGTTGCTCCAAACGGGTTATGTGTTTATTAATAACCATGCAACTATATCTTGGCGATCAACAAAACAAGGTTCAGTAGAAATTTTTTCTAACCAAGCAGAACTAATTGCATTACAAGAAGCAAAAAGAGAAAGTGTGTGGTTGCGATCGATCATTCATCATATACGAGTAATTAATTGTCAACTACTCATAGTTACAGATGAGCCTACAATAAAGGCAATGCGATTTGCATTACGCATGTTCGAGAAGGATTCATCAAAGGAGATCGAATAAACACCTTCCTCCAAAAGTGTTTTATGCATATGCTCAAAAGGACAAAAGTGATTGAAGTCAAGAAAATCCATTATATCGATGGGGAGTATGATTCATGAAGAATATTTTTGAGTTTTGCCGCGTTGTACTCTTTTTCCTTGACTAAGAATTTTTTTCCACTGAATTTTTTAGTAAGGTTTTAACGAGGCAACAAATGTGCATACACCACCAACTAATTAATGTTGAATATCCAAGGGGGAGTGTTATAAATAGGCTTAATTGCTACTTGATACCCTCAACTATTACCGTTTTTCAACTTGGTACCCTAAACTTTTTTTTATAACAACTTGATACCCGGATATTATTTTGGACAAAATGCCCCTATCCCTAACCTCCCTCCCCCCTGCTAGCTTCGCGCCCCCCTCTGCTTGCTCCGACCGCAGCTCCCCCCCCCACTTCCCCCTGCTCGCTTCAGGCCACCCCTCCCTTCTCGCACTGGCCGTCCGCCCGCTCCCGCCTCTCCCCTAGGGCTCGGCAGTGGGAGGAGAGGGGGGTTGGGAAGGGGGGTGCGGGGCAGGAAGCGGGGCAGGGGTTGGCCGGAAGCGAGGAGGGGGGGGGCGGTTGGCCGAAAGCGAGGAGGGGGGGGTCCGGCCGGAGCTAGCAGGGGGGTGGCTGGAGTGGGGGAGGGGGTGGAGGGAGGGAAGGGATAAGGGCATTTTGGGGTTTTTTAAAATATTAGGTACTAAGTTGAAAAAAAAAATAGTTGAGGTATCAAGTTGTTACGAAAAAAAGTTTAGGGTACCAAGTTGAAAAACAGTAATAGTTGAGGGTATCAAGTAGCAATTAAGCCTTATAAATATGGATAATTCACATAATTAGTTGGCCTACATAACCTATGTCTCTTGGTTATCCATAACTTATGACCTATGGTTATCCATAACCTATGTCTTTTGGTATTTTTCTTTTAATTATCATCATGGTGTTAATCTCCATTGTAAGCCTATATAAAGGGCTCTTCTCAAGTTGATTGTGAGACATGTGAATGAAGAAACAATTTTCTCCATTTTTCTATCTCTATTTCTTTGCTTTACAATTACATATATATATATATATATATATATATATATATATATATATATATATATATATATAAACAGAAAAAACACAAATAAATCCATAAATCGAATAAACCGAAAATCGAACCGATTTAATTCGGTTCGGTTCGGTTATTGATCAATTCGGTTCGGTTTCGGTTTTGCTTATTCGGTTTCGATCCAATTCGATTTTCGGCTATTCGGTTCGATTGGAACCGAATAAACCGAATACTCACCCCTAATGTTGGTTTTGGAGAATACTCCACACATGAAAATACCAATTTTATTTGGCTAAATTACAACTTAATACTCTCAACTATTTCAGTTTTTTAACTTAATACCCTCAACTTTGACAGGTACTAACTTGATACCCTAAAAAAATGGACAAAATTGTCCCTCCCCTCCAACACCCCCCCCCCCTCCTGCCTCCGGTCGACGACCTTCCCCCTCCTCTCTCCGGCCAGCGACCATCCCCCCCTCTACCCAAACCCACCCCCTCCTCCTGCCTCCGGCAGACGACCTCCCCCCCCCCCTTCCGGGGCGTGCGGGGGCGCGATGTTCGCTGGGGAACGCGCGCGGGACACGGGGCGGCGGGGGCGCGGTGTTCGTCGAGGAACGCCGGGACTGGTATGGGAGTCGGTTGCGGTCGGAGGGGGTGCTACTGGAGAAGGAGGAAGGAGGGGTAATTTTATCATTTTTAAAATTTTGGGTATCGATATAAAATTATTATGTAGTTGAAGGTATTAAGTTAGTACCTATCAAAGTTGAGGGTATCAAGTTAAACATTTTAGATAGTTGAGGTATCAAGTTGTAATTTATATATTTTATTTTACACTGAGATGCTTCCCTCTTTATTTATGTTGACTTTTGGACACCATAACAAATAAACAAGTGAGCCCGTCTAGCTCAGTTGGTAGAGCGCAAGGCTCTTAACCTTGTGGTCGTGGGTTCGAGCCCCACGGTGGGCGCTTCTATTTTTGTCTTACATAATTTTTCTGTTCTTTTGCTATTTTTATATATATTTTGTTATTATATATATATATATATATATATATATATATATATATATATATAGGAAGAAACTCAATTGGGTTACAATTAAGTGGACTGAAAAAAAAAAAACTCAATTGGGTTACA
>JANAVB010018995.1:2263834-2628834 GCA_029216955.1 Iris pallida | reverse complement strand
TTGCGCCAATCATGAATTAGACGAGTCCCAGCGGGACGTCCGTCATCAATATACAATATACAATAAATAATATAACCAAATTTTGCTCCCTGCCCGTGTGGCAGATTTGCAGTATCCGTGGGAACCAGTCGACCTGTCGGGCACTTAATAGTCCCAAGAGGGCTGCCATGTAAGAACTCGGGAATCCATTCTCTCCATGCAATTATTATTTTATTTAACTTAATAGTCTCTATGTTGAGTGAAATCCTATGCCGTGGATCATGGTCATTCAGAATGAGTACTTGTGTACGGGGTACGATATGCACAACTCTACAACGATACCCGTGCGGTTAGGTTGTAGGTCTTACATAGCGTAATGCAACAATCAAAACTAACCACAAAATAATCATGCCTTGACCATAAAGTGCACATGTTGCTGTTTGTAGAAAAATAAATAAATAAATTGAAGCCTGCATGTGTCTGTATACCAATATTCGGGATCAGCCAGTCGATTGCAATAGTTCATAGTTAATATGAACGTGTCTCATTCATTCAATTCAATAAGACGACTTAGCCAGTCTCTTAGTTCCAACTAGGAACGCATGATCAATTATTAGTCAAGATAACAATCAATATCAATCATTGTCAATTTGGGACAAGAACCAGCCAAAAAGGCATTATGGGCTATAGATGGATACCTATCTACTAGGAAATAAAATCTTATGCGGCTGGAAAATAAAAATTTTATACGGTTGGAAAATAAAATCTCATGCGGCTGGGAAATAAATATTTTATTTGATTGGGAAATAAAGATTTCATGCGGCTGGAAAATAAAGATTTCATGCGGCTGGGAAATAAATATTTCATGCGGTTGGGAAATAAAAATTTCATGCGGCTGGAAAATAAAATCTTATGCGGCTGGGAAATAAAATCTCATGCGGTTGGAAAATAAATATTTTATGCAGTTGGAAAATAAAGATCTCATGCGGCTGGGAAATAAATATTTCATGCGGCTGGCAAATAGAGATTTCATGCGGTTGGGACTGTTCTTCTTCTCCGAATTTTCTGAGAACAGAACCATGGAAGCCATTACTTCCAAGCTCTCTAAATCCTTCATTCCAAGCCCAAATCTGAACTTCCATAGGTCAAAATAGGGTAGAACAAAATTCTCTACAACATGGAACCATCAAAACTTAAAAATAACAAGGTTAGCTAGATCAAAACCCAAGAATCCAAAAATACAACAAGTTTAGATCTACACAAAATAAGTCATGGAAATTAAAAATGCTAAGTGCTAAAGTATCTAAGAATCCTGTGAGAGAGACAATGGAACAACAAAAATGGAGATCCATCAAGAAGCAAGTTGTACTTGTCTAGCTCTCCTAGGTTGGTGGGAGAGTTATGAGGAAGAAGATGAGTAATGAGAAGAAGTAAATGAAGAGAGAGAAAGGGTTTTGGGGTTTTAAATGGGGGGGTGGTAGGTGGGTTTATATTGAACCACCCAAGGCCGAAAATAAACCAACTCGGGCCGAACCCAAAAGCAAAGCAGAAAGTAAAATACAGAAAGTAAAATACAGAAAAATAATTAGCAGAAAATTAAAGAGATTTAAATACAGAACAATATATGATAAATAATAAATACATTCCAGCAGTACATGTATTTAGAATACGAATTCTGGGAACGGGAAGTGACATCTCTACCCTCCTTAGAAAAATTTCGTCCTCAGAATTTTAAATCCAAGCAGGATAGAAACATCAGAGCTAAACTAATCAAAGTATAAGCAATTTGAGTAAGCAACCATTCTACAATACCAATAGCAAGTAGCATATCTATGTTTAACTATCGACGACACCAAACAATTCTACTCATAAGGTGACGAGCATGAGGAGTTAAGACAATCAAGGTATGCAGAAAGAAATATACCTTGTGAGTCAAACAGGTGCGGATACCGTGATCGGATGTCATCCTCACGTTCCCACGTTGACTCCCCTAAAGAGTGATGACCCCAAGCAACCCGGACAAGGTTAATTATTCGGTTCTTGAGTATCTTCTCTCTTCGGTCCAAGATGGACACAGGATGCTCCTCGTAAGACAGGTTGGTACCAACAACCAGCTCAAAATGATCAAGGATATGGCTTGGGTCCGATACATACCTATGTAACTGAGATACATGGAACACGTCATGCACCTCTCGTATCGAAGGTGGAAGGAATAATCGATAAGCAACATCGTCTATCCTATCAAGGATAACAAATGGGCCTACATACCGCGGACTCAACTTCTCGCGAACGCCAAACCTAATGACCCCACGGGTAGGCAAGATCCGCAAGAACACGTGGTCCCCAACAGAAAACTTTAGCGGCCTACGATGCTGGTCCGCCCAATGACGATGCCGATCCTGCGCAACTCAAAGTCGCTCTCTAATTTCTTTGACCACTTCAACTGTCTGGACAATCATTTTCGGGCCTAATATCTTCTTCTCTCCGATATCATCCCATGCCAGTGGCGACCTACACTTCTTACCATATAGTGCTTCAAATGGTGCCATCTGGATACTGGCTTGATAACTGTTATTGTATAAGAATTCGACTAAGTGCAGGTGGCTCTCCCAAGATCCTCCAAAATCCAGAGTGTAAGCTCGCAACATATCTGTAGAAGCAAGGAATTTCAGAACCTGAAGACCTATGAGCCATCGCACTACATGCGCCAGAGCTCGGACAAAGTACTTCACACAGCAAAAACAACAAATATGGACATTGAAAGAGGACTTTTATTACATATAAAAGTCTATTACATATCTAGAAAAGATTGTACAAAGGAGAATTTCTACAAAAGAAAAGATCCTAAGTCTACAGTCAGCAGCCACCATGCGCCCTCAAATAGGCGTAGCAATCACTATGTGCCCTCAGTCGGGTGCATCCCACCATACGCCATCAGCAGGGCGCATCCTTTCAGCAGCTCAGTTATGTGCATCCTCAGTTATGCGCATCCTTTTCAGCAGCTCAGTTATGTGCATCCTCAGTTATGTGCATCCCTTCGGCAGCTCAGTTATGTGCATCCCTTCAGCAGCCCAGTTATGTGCCGCTCTTCCAGTCAGGCTCACCCCGTCTAAATGCTTCGACTAATGAAGCATTTATTAAACAGAATGAGGGTGGTAATCAACCCTCTAATTGGAGGAAGAACTCCCTAAACCAAGAAAGAAAAGAGTATCGCAAATTAACCTGCGGCTAAAGGAGCAGCTTTCGACCCAACCAGAATGGGCAATACCCACTCTAGCGGGAGGAGGAGCTCTCCCAAACCCCAAGAAAGATGATCGGGGCACCGCAATTCCGATCTGCGAATCTTTCTGCACAACGAAGACGAGGCTTGTGCATCCCGATCTTTGGATGCAACAGGCACCTTCCGCTTGCCTCGGAAGCCCTCGACTCTGACTTTTGGATGTAACAGTCACCTTCAAGTGCATCAATGAAGACATTGCATCGCATCTTTATCCTCGGGAGCATCTCATCAACAGAATGCATCCGAGTAAACAAGTTCATGTCGGAAGAACGTGAGAGAATGAGAAGCAAACTCTCTCCATGCCACTATTTATAGGCCGGGCAAATCAAACCCATGCGCCAAGTGGATGGCTCTCCGAATCCCGTACAATGAATTTGCATTTAATGGATGAACCGGACGCTTCAAATTCAGCCAAGTCAAAATGGTTATTTAAAGCACTCGAAGATCGTAACAGTCGCACCATTAAAGATGTGTCACGAAGCGGATGTACCGGCCAGACAATGCATCACATAGACGCGCCTTTCAGCACCAAGCGCATCATAGGGGATGCACCTCCATGCGTTGCCATACGCCTAGGGAAACAACGATCGATACGCCCACTCAGCTGTCCATCGAATGTCGAAAACATTAAATACTGAACTGACAGAGTTGGCAGCACGCCTCCCGAAGTCTGAACAGTTGACATCTTTTTCAGAAGACGAAGCGTCGCCAACATTAGCATCATCATTACTTCCCTCCGACGGCTACTGCCACGTGGCCACCCAATCATCTCGCATGCGCCTTCGCAGCCATGCGCCTAAATCAATATGCACCTCAAAAGCCATGTGCCTCAGACTTTTCACTGATCCCTAAAGACAGAAGGAAAGTCACCATTAAAGCTCTGCATGTGCCTCAAAATCCATACGCCCTAGACTTCTCTTTGATCCCGAAAGACAGGAGTTAAGTCACTACTGAAGCCTCGCATGCGCCTCAAGAGCCATGCGCCCAGAATGGTTCGTGACTCCTAAAAGTTACAAGCCAAAGTCTCCTCGTGTGCCCAATCCTAGGCGCATCCTACCAGATCATTCCTCCATCAAATCCGAGATCTCCGAGCCATGAGTCGACGACACGTGTCTTTTGACTAAACTCACCCAAGATCTCAGCAACAGAAAGATCTTGTTCTCTGCTACGTGCCGGCTCACAACAGCATCATGAAGAATTCAACCCCTCGATCAGGGCGCATCATCCATGTGCCTCCATCAGCAATCACCACGTGGCATCCCCACGTTCAGGCGCATCCTACATATGCGCGCATGAGCAGCCAGCACGCAAAGCTATAAATAAGAGGGATCATTTCCTTCCTACATACAGACGACAACGAAAGAATGAACAAACACACCACCAGAGAGGCAGATACAGACACTCAATGTCTCCCTCCTCTCAGCAAGCTCCAGCACCCAGAGCAATCCAGACCTTCAGAGAACCGATAACCGTCGTCAGATCGTCAAAGGAGTCAATGTATTACCACTCACTCCATCGGCACAAGGGACCCAGATAAACAAAAGTGTACTCCTAGGACTACATCTAAGTCCTATATTGTAACACTGTTCTGTTTGTATTAAAATTTGTAATAAAAGAATTTTAATGGCAAACAAGCTGGCGACTTTGTTGGGGACCTCTTTCTTCTCCACCGTGAAAGCTGTGTCACAATCCTACAATGTGAAGGTGGGCTCCTCCTACAAGACGCTGGTCGTACGCCTCAATCAACAGGCGTATGAGGAGTTCATCTCTGAAGGCAGTGCGAGTCCTTCAAAGCGGCTGCCGAAGACGAAGAAGACCCGCCGCGTCTGGGTGCGCAAGGTCGACGCCTCGAGCACCACCACCGAAGGGGATACGCCAATCCAGCCTTTTCTTCCTGCTGACGTCCTCAGCAACCAAGATGCGCCCGCCGGTGCAGCGCATCTCTCGGGGAAACGTACGGCTGACCACATTCCCCAGCCATCTCCCTCTCAGGCGAGGAAGATGTGTCGATGGAGCAGGAGCGCAGCCAATACCCCGCGCATCACCTCTGATGCGCCACAGAAGATCTCTGTCTTTGACAGACTCACTCGCTGTAATGGCGAGAAAAATTTGGATTCTGAGTACTATACGCCCCAGCGGCCTGGTACGAAGAAATCCAAGGCAGCACGGGCCATGTGCTCCAAACGTGCTATGCCAGCAGCAAGCCAGAAGCATACGCTCACAATCATGCATGCTGCTGATGGTAAGCTGTACAAGGTCGACTCAGGTGCTTCTGCGCCAGAAACGAGCCAACCTTCAAAGTCCTTGTCTCACTTGGGCGCATCTATTGCGTGCACAACTAAGTCGAGTAAGGCAAATCCAGTGGTCTTGAACTCCCGTGCCTCCTCTGGTTGGGACGCCTGTTTGGTGTTAGATCAGGGAGCGCAGCATTCACCTGACCACCCCGGCGCTTGGCCTTGCCATGCGCCTGAAGGGGGTGTGAAGGTGGAACTCTCCTCCAACGATTTGCGCAACGTGATCACTCATAAGCGCCGATCAGGAGAGTCGACCGACAAGCACGATGCACCCCGCACAGGGCACACTTGTGTTGTGGTCACTATCAACTGCTGTTGCAAGACGGCAGTCCCACCAAGACAGTCAGTGTTCCAGCGTCTGCAATCATCGACACCCCTCCGACGTCACCCTCGGGAAGAAGGTGTCAACAAAAGAAGAGCCAAGGGTTGCTTCATGCAACGTGATCTCTAACTCCTCGTCAGTCCGAAAGACGACTGACAACTCCTCGTTCTCGTCCAAGAGCCAGCCGAGGAAAACCAAGGCGAGTGTCTCGTCCTCCGGAGTGTTTCAAGGTACTCGGGGGAGAAAGAAGATCTTGGAGGAAACTGGGGGTAGTCAGACCCTTGTCGAGCCTCCTTCCGAAGACGAAGCTGTCTTCCAAAGTACAGCTGAGGCCGATCTTCTCAAAGTCAGCCTCTTGGACATGGCTGAGGGTCATCTAGCCCCTGTCCTTCAAGATGAGGGTGTCCTCCAAAACATAGCAGGGGGTAGTCTAGCCCACACGGATCTGAGTCTAGGCGACGAGGAAGTCCTTCAAGACGGAACCAAGGGTAATCAGGCCCTTGCAGATGCTCCTGTCGAGAATGTTCTCCAGAACATAGCCGGGGGTGGCCAGGATGAAGCTCCAGGAGAGGCAACTCCCCTACAAGAGAGTGAAGCCGAGAGCGAAGCATCAACCGATCCATCCACTTCCAGCCGTGTCATGACAGTATACATGGCTGGGGGTGATTCCGAGTCTGATGTACCGCCACCGGACCTCGTCCAGCGCATGGACACATTAGAGGGAGGACTCAAAACCTTCTCTGCCTCCATGCAAACACTGACTCAAGTAGTGTTTGAGATACGGTCAGCTTTGGCCAAGATGCCTTCTACCGGTCCTGACCCAGGGGCTAATGGAGAATCAAGTGTACCCCTTCAACGGGTATCCATGGATACAGATCGCCGAGAAGCACCTCGGACATTGGAGCCTTCAAATGCTCAACTTCAGGTGGTACCACCTTCCCCGACTGCCAGCTCCACGGAAGACGTGGTCGAGATGATCAGGGACTTGCGCGAGCGCTTTGAGTCCAAGACGAGACAAGAGGAGCGCCAAAAGATGGGGATTCCCCAACCTTATTCCCTCGAGTGGAACAAAGTGGTTTATCCTCCTAAGTATAAACCACAAACACTGATGCCATACGACGGGAAGGACCCTCCTCGTCGCTATCTGACGTACTTACAGTCTCAGACGGGACATCTTCCGAAGGAGGATGCGCTACTCACCAGCATATTTGTTAGAGCACTGAAGGGAGTGGCGTACGACTGGTACTGCAGCCCCCCCGACAATTCTATATCCTCATTCGACGACCTGACGTACTTTTTTCTCGACCGTTTCTACGACGGCAGAAAGGACATGACAATGGCGTCCCTTATAGAGATATGCCATAAGAAAAAGGAAACGGTTCGAGTGTTCATCGAACGTTTCCGTCAGGCCTGCTTCAGACTGCCCCCGGGCATGCCAGAACATGCGCTCCTCTCCTCCTGCAGCATGAACATGCTGCCTGCAGTCAAACTCTGGCTCAACTCTACTCCTCCTTCCGACTGGAGCTCCTTGATCATTGAAGCAGAAGCCGCGGAAAAGAAGGCGGCCAATGCTCGTCTTCTGGGAGTCAGTTTCCCTGCCTTTGAGGACAAGGGGAAACGGCCTGCAGCCAACAACCCCGGACGAGAGACGAAGGGGAAACATGCGTTGACTGTCAATGCCTCAAAAGGTGCGTCAGCGCCTACTCAGAAGCCTCCACCTGCACCAAGGCCAAAGGAGGTTTATTCGTTCAACGACGAAGACACCCTACAACTTTTTGAGATACTGAAGCAGGGTGGCAAGATCAAGCTGTCGGACCCGAAGCGTCCCGACGAGGTTGGGTAAGCGGACAACCTGAGGTACTGTTACTACCATCGGTTTGTCGGACACCCAACCAAGGACTGCTATGTCCTCAAGAATTACATCCAGCGCATGATCAATGCAGATGTAATCTCCGTCGACTACGAGGAGAAGACGGTGTTAGCCAATGTGGTGTCACTCCAGTTTGGCACCCTGCCGTCGACTACAACACATCTCTAAGGCAAAAATGGAGGTGGTTAACTTACCACATACTCGTGACAACGTGAGTGGACTCATCCCACTCACCACATCTCGGAAAGAGATCCTCTGGGTTCACCCTGATCTCGTCTCCGAGGTGACTCAACCGGAGGTACGCCCTACCTCCAAATCCAAAGGCAGGAAGATCAAGTCTTGCCGTATGGTCTCTTCTTCAGCAGAAGGGGCACTTCCTGTACAGACGCGTTCATAACAGAACGCCCAACCCGATGAAGCTGCCATCGAGGTGGTGCCTCCTTGCACCGTCCCTGCTGTCCAGGAGGAGGGCCCGTCTAAGCCCCCAGCAGCCAATAAACATAAGCAGATAGAGGCCCGCTTCGATAGGCCTCTGTGAAAGGAGAATGCTTCGGGGTTAGCTAAGCCCCTCAACTTCGACATACTGGCACAACTGGCCAGTACTCCCGCCCGCCTATCTCTGTTTGAGCTCCTTCGTCTTTCTAAAGACACCCGAGAAGCTCTCTGTGAAGCTTTGAAGGATGCTGAATCCTTTCTCAGTCAGGTCAAGCAGCCTGAAGATCTTCCGACTCTATGCACGCACTGCCACTGTGCGGATGAGGTTATCTCCAATATAACCTTCACCCAAAAGGACATGCTGCTCAAGCACAACCGACACAACAGGCCGCTGTATTATACAGAGTATATTGGTTCAGTCAAGGTGAAGCGGATTCAGATCGATCCGAGGTCTTCCCTCAGCATCATTCCGAAGACGCTGCTCTCAACACTGGGGATCCCAATGTATCGGTTGGCGCCTTCCAATACAACTATCAGTGGCTTCAACGCCAGCAAAAATGAGCCGCTAGGCAAAATACGACTAAAGTGCCATATCGGTAACCTCAGAACCGAGGTCACTTGTTATGTCGTGGACGCCGAAGTCAACTACAACCTGCTGTTGGGTCGCCCATGGCTGCATGAGTACATGGTGGTGCCATCCACGCTCCACCAATATATGAAGTACGTGTCCACCAACAACGTCATCTAGACGGAGTTCGCGGACATCGACCCTTTCAAAGGGATTGAAGCCTACTTCACGGATTCTGACTTGTACAAGTCACCTGACGAGGAGGAAGCCAATGATGCTGATGACGAAGCAGAAACGGCAGCAGAGCTGGACATGGAGCCTGAGGTCATCCCCGACGCTCCTTTGAAGATCTGACTCAAAGGCAAACTGCCACTGAAGTTGCCTCCCATGAGCATTAAGCTGTTCGGGAAAGCACCAGCTGTTCCTAAAGCTCCCCTGACGATACGGCTCAAAGGAAAGCCGCCTCAAACATCGGCTCCCCTTGTGGCAAAACTACAGGGGAAGGCGCCAATCACTGGAGGTACAGTGGAGGCACCTCTGAAGGTGCGTCTTAAAGGCAAGCCGCCGCCATCCAAGATGCCAGAAAAGGCCCGTATAGTCCTCTCGGACTCCAAGACCAACGCTGTGGTAGATTCTCCCAATCCTACTCTAGTACTCACAGATGAAGAGCTAGGAGAATATATCTCTGCTGATGTAGATGCCCCATCTCTGGACAATGTAATCCCGCGGGATAAAATCTCGCATTTCATCAATAATAGAGTGTCTTTTAATTATTCTAGTCTTCCACATTGGAATGCCATGTATACATTAGATAACGCTTTACGGTCGTTGTAAACACAAACAACGACCGTCCATCATGTAAATCAAGTAGTCCCGTCCCAATGGGTCTGTTACATAGTCCCGCCACGGAATTGAGATGAAGAACCCATCATCTTCGGCAAAGTTGAGCGTCATCAAGACCTGCCGCCACTCGAGCCAGAACCAGATACCAGCAGAATGCAAGTCTATCGATACACGGACAAGGCAAAGTACCTCATCCAAAAGATGGGTTACGACCTAAAAAGTGACAAAGGCCTGAACTACGGCAAGGGTCGACGTCTCCCCTTCCGGCTTCCGACACCTAAAGGAAAGCCGCAAGACTACTACAACAAAACTCGACGGGGGGTAGGCTATGTCACGCCACCATCAACTCCGGAGAGTTCAGACGCAGAAGAGGTAAAGCATTCTCACTCGTCCGAAGCATCGACTTGGGATTCCGATACCAACATCGGATCAGTCTTCAAGAAAGTGCTGTCAGCTAACATGACATCAGCACAACCTCAAGAAAATGAAGGCCAAACGCCATAATTCTTTGAAGAAGAACCTTGGGCTCAATGCCTGGGAGAACAATGGGAGTCCCGTTTTGAACTATGTGAACCTCCCACCGAGGACGAGGTCGAGCAGATCGACTTTGGGGATGGATCTTCTTCCAAACCTATCTTCGTCAGCAAAAGCCTAGAAGGAGAAGACCGAGAATCTTTAATCCAGCTGGCTAAGGAGTATATCGATGTCTTCGCCTGGAGCTACGAAGACATGCCGAGACTTGACCCCTAGATCGCGATACATAGGCCGAACATCTAACCTGATGCCAAGCCCATCAAACAACAACAGCGACGCTTCCGTCCGGACATCATGAACGCCATCGATCAGGAGGTGGATAAGCTCTTGACCAGCGGCTTCATCCGTGAAGAACAACACCCAGATTGGGTAGCCAACGTCGTCCCCGTCACCAAGAAGAATGGGAAGATACGAGTTTGTATCGACTTTAGGGACCTCAACTCTGCTTGCCCGAAGGACGAATTCCCGTTTCCAATCACCGACGTGATGATCGACAACACATGTGGCTTTGAGCTCATGTCTTTCATGGACGGGTATTCGGGCTACAACCAGATCAAGATGTTCCCCGATGACGTAAAACACACGTAATTTAGGACTCTAAAGGACGTTTTCTGCTACACAGTGATGCCCTTCGGCTTGAGGAACGCTGGTGCGACATACCAACGAGCTATGAGCACCATTTTCCGTCAGCATCTTCGCAAGACAGTCGAATGCTATGTTGACGATATCGCAGTCAAGAGCCGTCTTAAAGGAGATCACCTACAAGACCTCAAGACAATCTTCGATCTCATGCGAGCGCATCAGCTCAAGGTGAACCCCGCTAAATCCTTTGTCACGACCCGATCCTAATTTCTTGGGTCGAACCGGATCATGCCCAGCCTGCACCGTTGTTGAGACGGCGGCAGTAAGCTGTATCTCCGTTTGCAGGTAACATCAACAACATAATAAAATTGCCACAACTTTTATTCGATTAATAAAAACTTTTACAATAGAAGAATTTCTTACAATTGAAAATTTATACAATTATCATGAAGAACAACTCAAGCAACTAGCTCCTTAGCCTCAGATCCTCGTGGAACAGGCAATCCTCAGTGTAACCTAAAAATGTTGGTCTCCAGTCAGGAGGGAGCAAAGTACAATTCATGCTAATTTTTGACAATTAATTTAACAATAAAATCATGCACTTTTAAACAGTTTTGAAGATGAACAGTTTTGAAATAATACAGTATAGTGATGTGAATAGGTAATGAATATGACCGGATTGGGTTACAGTAGTATCCTAGCGATACGGTATGGCTTGTCCCCGTGTGAAGAGGGGAAAGCTAATACAGTCAGTTATCCTAATTTTGGATTTGGTCATATCCACTACTCTACTTCCCCAGTCCCCAACAGTACGGTCAGTACTCTCGAAAGAGTTCGTGTTTGAACAGTGGTTTAAAATTGCAGTGAAGTGATTATTAAATAATTGTAATCAACATAAATGTACTTGCCTTGAATTTCAATTGGTCGAGATTTGTACTTCGGGATTCGAAAGGTCACGTTCTTCCTTGAAATCCTACATTCCGGGGAACTTTATCTCAGAAATACAAATACCAGAAAAATCTAGTTGCAATCTCTATTTGTCTTTCCTAGTCTATTTTAGTTATTAGCTAGCTAACACACATCACAACGTTTACTAATGAGTTTGAATTTAGAAATTCAATTTATTTAGGTTTTTCGGGAAAACTTGTAATTTTCAATTTAATATAAAACTTGGTATTTATTAACTTATTGGGAAAAAGATTGGTGTTTTATAATTATATATAAAAATATAATTTCTTTTCTTAAAATGAGAAAATCGTGAATTATTAATTAATAATAATATTGATTAATCCTACTCGTTTACTCAATCCCAGAAATCACAAATCTATTGTTCCTACTGATTACAAAATTTTGCAGAAGATAAAAGAATAGGCTTATGCCCTTACAAATTAATACATGAATTTAAATAAGAGAAAAATGGGTTAGTCCTATAAATCACCTACAAAATTAAATAATAAAATTTTAATTAAATTTGTAATTTATTAGAAGTCTCAGAACTGGTCCAATCTTCATATACAGCTACTCTGCCTCAACGTCCGGTCGAACCGGTGCGTTTGCATTTCGTTAGGGCCCAGTGACCGTTAAGGTCGTCGCCCAAAAATAATATTTAAAATAATATTATTTCCGAAAACCATTTTAAAATTATTTTTTTATATTTTTATAAAAAATTTGGCAGCATTTCCTCTATTATTTTGGTCAACCCAAAAACTGGGAAACGCTCCGATTATTTGCAAAATAACTCCCAAACCCGAAATATATATAAAACATCCACAGAAATAATTTTTCGAAGCCAATTCGGAATCCCGAAATAATATCGGAATTTCCGAAACGGACTCGGAATTCCCGAAAACACATCGGAAACCACAGAACAGAAAACCACAGAACTATTTCCAAAGCCAACCATTCATTCCAAATCCCACAGAATAGAAATTTATATAAAAATCTCTAACACAGAACTACGTTCGGGAATTCCGAAATCGAAAGATCACAGAATTAACTCCCGAATGATTCTCGGAAAACCCGAGAATCCACAGAACGTAGTTCTGTCCAGAAAATCCGATTTAAATCACAGAACCAAACCACAGCAAACAATTTCCGAAAAATTTCGGAAAAGACGAAATGATAACGTAATTGTAACGTTACCGAAAAACCCGAATTCCCGAAGGAATCGGTTGGACCAGAAATCATCACAGACTAAAAGAGTACTACAGGATTATCCAGAAGTTACCAGAACCGAATCCAAAAAGGATTCCGAAAATCCAGCAATGGAACCCGGGACACGTGGTGGCGGGCGACTAGCAACGGATTGAGC
The DNA here is from genome assembly GCA_029216955.1 of Iris pallida. Taxonomy (NCBI): domain Eukaryota; kingdom Viridiplantae; phylum Streptophyta; class Magnoliopsida; order Asparagales; family Iridaceae; genus Iris; species Iris pallida. Next base: position 2,615,816 of record JANAVB010018995.1, on the reverse strand, counting down.
AACCGGGAACAGCACGAACGGACGGTACAACCGGGCGGTCGACCGGGGCTGTCGCCGGCGGGCGGACGGAAAAGGCCGCGGGATCGGGGCGCCGGGGAGTCGGGTTGGCGGCGGTCGGCCTAGGGGCGGATCGACTCCGGGCAGAGGCGCCGGGGTCGGATCGGGACAGCGGTTCGCCGGGATCGGCCTCGGAAGTCGCCGGAAAATTGTGGGGAAAGAGGGGAAGATGTAGTTTGGAGTGAGGAGAATGAGGAATAGGGGTTTAAATAGGGAAGAGTAGGTTGGGGTTACCCATAGGGGAGATGGAGAGTCCTCCAGCCATTAACTCCGGCCGGCGATGGGGAGGGAAAAGGTCGGACGTTGCGTCGGGTTGGAACTCGAAGAACTTCTTCGGTTGAGGAAGAAGAAGTAAAGCTTCTTAATTTCCACAGCAACAAATGAGCCAACTAAATGAATGAATGAAAGAATGTTACAGCAAGCTCCTATTTGTCACAACACATGGGTCTAATGGGTTTGTAACCCATTAAATGGATTTGGGCTAGCCATTCACCTAATGAGTTTGGGCCAAAGGTGTTTGGGTCTAAAATGGCTAAGGCTTTAAGAAATAAGTTTTGGGCCAAAAACTAATAGTAAAATAATTTTTTTTTAAATATAATAAATATTTGAAAATTCTAAAATTCGTTTTAAAAAAAATAATTTAAGTTGCATTATGATTTAGGATCGGGTCTGGCCAAACAAGCAAAAATTCCATGTTAATTATTTTGAAAAATAATAATTAATATCTACACTAACAATTCACAATTTAAAAATAATAACATTATTCTAATAAATTTTTTTAAATTAACATAAAAAAAATAAAATTACGGGTTTCACAACCTTCCCTCCTTATAAAATTTCGTCCTCGAAATTTAAGGATAGGTAGGGTAGGACAGAATTATCACAAATCAAGCAGGTACAAGTACTGAGCTCGTAACTCAGGTCCAACAATAAGAATTGCCAAGGCAGTCGTGAATGAGACGTTCAGGGATAAGTTTTAACTATGTCGCCATCCACGTAGAACAATAATATATAAAAGCGAACCAAAATACACGAGGTTGATCAGACCATCATGTACCGGTTCTGATTAGACAATATATTAGTGGATGCATCCAATAAGATACTGTCATGATCAAGCTCGATAGAGAAATAAGCTTGCAAAACTAGGCTAACTTAGCAGCATTAGTCAAGTTTAGAACGAAAGATAATGATTGCAAGAAATATGAGTTATGGGGTGGCTCAGAGTTTCTGATCTTCTTCTCACCTCTGTCTACGCTTGCTATTGGCTTCTCTGGTACTGTAAAGCTTGATTTATTCTTCAGCTCTGAATGGTCCAAAACATTACCCGGATTCAAGATGCAATTTCTGAATTGTGAAATAAGGATGACGTTGTGTACACTCTCAAGATTAGCTGGTAGAGCTAACTGTGTGTTACTTCTCAAAACTTTAAATGGTCCGATGTACTAGACTCAACTTTCCTGCTCTGCCAAAACTGGTCGTTCCTCTGGTAGGAGAGATATTCACACAGACACTAATTCCTTCTTCAAACATCACTGATCAACGACTACATTTAATCCCAACGCTTCTGTCTATCTTGGCAATCCTAAGCTTGTCCTTCATTATCTCTTCTGCGTCAGTCACCATCTCTAGATCCAACAGTACTCTTTCTCCTACGTCGTCCCATGTCAATTGTATACGGAAACAACGTCCAGAACTTCAGATGATGCTAACATGGTAGTTGTTGTAAGAACACTCTACCAAAAATAAATAATCTTCTAGATTCTAAAATGCAAGATCCTTGGCATGTCTTCAAACATCTGGATTGACCTCTTTGATTTTCTGCCAATTTATACTCCTCGTACAATGCTGTCAACTTCTAAATGAACAAATCAATTTGTAGGGAATAAAGTGATCTGATTTAGTCTGTTAATCCATAAAAATCCAATTGGTGTTCTTCCCTCCTTGGGAACAGGGTAATCCTGATACAAAATTTATTGTTTATGTGTTTCAACTTCCACTTCCAAATTGTCTAGCTGCTGCAACAAGCTTGCTGGTTTCTACTAAACTCCTTATGTTGACCAATTAAAATATCTAACTCCATACTTGGAATTTTGTCTTTCTTCATTCTATAACACCAATTAATGATACGCATGTTCCGAGACCTCTTTTTTTTTTTTTTTTTTTTAGAAAGTGTGAGATACTGTGACTGGTGTGCTTCTTTCATCAGCTCGTTCCTCCAATCGCCAGATGGTACGCAACCTCGTACCATTCTTCAGAGCTCCATCATTGGAGAAATCCTCAATTGTTTTCTGCTAACACTTGATCTCTAAATGTACATCGTGACTTGTCTTGAAACTGAGTCTCCTTGATTTTGTCCATCAAAGTCGAGCATACTTGCAACTTCATCAATTCTGAATTAGCATCCAGCTCCACCCTTCTATTTTCAGTCCAACTTCCTGATGTCTTCTAGCAGGTTCCGCTCCTTGGTTAAATCTTCACCATCAATATCAACTTCCACATTTTCTAATCGGTATTGCAGATCGATATTGAAATCAGATTCAGTCATATTCGTTGCCTAATGTCCAGCTCTTTCTGAGTGAAGACATATTTCAGACTTCTGTAGTCCGTATATATATTTTCACTCCCTTTCCATAAAATAATACTTTCATATCTTCAAAATAAGTTCCAAATTATATATGGGATAGCTCTTCTCATGAGTCTGTAATTGCCTAGATATGTAAGCAATTATTTTCCCATGTTATTGAAGAACGCAACCCAATCCTTTTTCAGAAATATTACTGTAGATTAAAAATCACCGATTCCTGCGGGTAGCGCAAGGATTTGTGCAGTGATAAACCTCTTCTTCAGCTTCTTAGGTGCCGCCTGACAATTCTTCGTCCAGATGAACTATTTATTCTTCCGATTAAGCTTCGTCATCGGCTCAGCAATCTTGGCGAACAACTTCCGGTATTAGTCAGCCGTAACCTCAGCTACTAAATCTTGGGTATACCATTTCTCCACAGTGGCTATCTTCTTGAGATTCTTCGAAATTTCTTCTCTTGTGACAATATGGGCAAAACCACCTTGTCTAAGAAAATTCACTTTTAGTTAGCTTTTCCTCTTTCCAAAACTTTCTCATATGCTCTTCATGCTCTTCTTCAGTCTTCGAGTATATCGGAATGTCATCTATGGAAAAGACAACAAACTGATTCAAATACTCATAAAAGACTCGGTTCATGAGATTCATGAACACAGCAGGAGCATTTGTCAGTCCAGACGACATGACCAACAACTATCCTTATTTGAATGCCGTTTTGGGAATGTCTTCTTTCCTGACCTTGATCTGATGGTAGTTAGATCTGAGGTCGATCTTGGAAAACACCTTAAGTCCACTCAAATTGATTCAAACAGATTATCAATCTAGGAAAAAGGGTACTTGTTCTTCAGTGTCCGATAGTCGATACACATCCGTACTATTTCATCCTTCTTGGGCACAGGTGCTCCCTAGGGTGAAGCTCTGTCTTAAAGTCTTTAGTCCATAGTTCTGATCCTTCATCTTCTTGGCTTCCTTCAGGTTGACTCTATAACATCCCTTAGAGATAGGAAAAGAGCCGAGAACTAGGTCAATGGTGAATGTCTAGAGTAATCCAGAAGATATATTAGAGAGGACATCTACCATAAGATGTAACTAAGATTTTTATTCATATAAGAGTATTACAACAAAACTCTCATAATTGATCTAAGGACATCTTGTTACATCTTTAATAGATATTGCTACTCAGTAGTCTTAGGTACTATTCTTCATGGCTCTGACTCTTGCATGAGCAGTCTCCAACTGCTTCACCTTCTATGATCCTTGAGTCTGCTTCATGCCTTCCTGTTGTGGGTGTAGTAAGCATGGTCTGCTGAACATGAAGAGAGTCCTTAGGTTGTTGCATAACAGTTGTTGCTGGAATAGGTGCTCTAGTTTGACGGAAGGGTAAGGGGCAATTCTTTACCCGATGTTCAGCAGATCTACATGCCAAACATTGCCCCAATCTCTTGCGACAAATATTGGCGAAGTGACCAGGCCTTTTGCAGAAGTTGCAAACCAATAACTTCTTACGACATGAATGCCGGGTAGTAGAGTACTTGATAGGGCCCAAATATCTTCTATATTCAGGGTTATCCTTCCTTGGACGAGATTCCGCTCCAACTTGGTTTAGGATAGCTAAGGTGACGTCGTTGACGTTCTTCATGACTTCTCTCGTGATATCCATCTGTTCTTGTTGGGCTTCAGCTTGAGCTTTCTGGTACTCCAGGATTTCTTGAAATAGAGCAACCATTTGGGAGGTATTTGCTGGTACTGGTGGAGCAACATGAATAGGTACTTCCCCAAGGAAAAGTAACCCATTTTGAGAAGAGGTAGGATTTGCCAGTGTAGTGAGAACTCCACTAAATGAATTATGGGGATGATCAAACAGCTGGTGGGGTGTAAAGCTTGGATTTGGTTGAGGAGGCGGGGTTCGATCCGGAGATGACACCTCATTGACAGCAGGATTGGTTTTGTCAGTGGTCATTCTCTGGAAGGTTTAGGATGCAAACATAAGCAAGGTATCCTACCAGTCTATAATTAAACAAAATATTTATCATATATTTATATACCGGTCCTAGGTTGTGGCAATTTAATGTTCTAGTGTTCTATTTGTTTCTAACATGATTCTCCTAAGTTGTTGATTTTGACCTGCATGGGCCACCACTAAAAACATGTCACGACCCGATCCCAATTTCTTGGGTCGAACCGGATCATGCCCAGCCTGCACCGTTGTTGAGACGGCGGCAGTAAGCTGTATCTCCGTTTGCAGGTAACATCAACAACATAATAAAATTGCCACAACTTTTATTCGATTAATAAAAACTTTTACAATAGAAGAATTTCTTACAATTGAAAATTTATACAATTATCATGAAGAACAACTCAAGCAACTAGCTCCTTAGCCTCAGATCCTCGTGGAACAGGCAATCCTCAGTGTAACCTAAAAATGTTGGTCTCCAGTCAGGAGGGAGCAAAGTACAATTCATGCTAATTTTTGACAATTAATTTAACAATAAAATCATGCACTTTTAAACAGTTTTGAAGATGAACAGTTTTGAAATAATACAGTATAGTGATGTGAATAGGTAATGAATATGACCGGATTGGGTTACAGTAGTATCCTAGCGATACGGTATGGCTTGTTCCCGTGTGAAGAGGGGAAAGCTAATACAGTCAGTTATCCTAATTTTGGATTTGGTCATATCCACTACTCTACTCTCCCAGTCCCCAACAGTACGGTCAGTACTCTCGAAAGAGTTCGTGTTTGAACAGTGGTTTAAAATTGCAGTGAAGTGATTATTAAATAATTGTAATCAACATAAATGTACTTGCCTTGAATTTCAATTGGTCGAGATTTGTACTTCGGGATTCGAAAGGTCACGTTCTTCCTTGAAATCCTACATTCCGGGGAACTTTATCTCAGAAATACAAATACCAGAAAAATCTAGTTGCAATCTCTATTTGTCTTTCCTAGTCTATTTTAGTTATTAGCTAGCTAACACACATCACAACGTTTACTAATGAGTTTGAATTTAGAAATTCAATTTATTTAGGTTTTTCGGGAAAACTTGTAATTTTCAATTTAATATAAAACTTGGTATTTATTAACTTATTGGGAAAAAGATTGGTGTTTTATAATTATATATAAAAATATAATTTCTTTTCTTAAAATGAGAAAATCGTAAATTATTAATTAATAATAATATTGATTAATCCTACTCGTTTACTCAATCCCAGAAATCACAAATCTATTGTTCCTACTGATTACAAAATTTTGCAGAAGATAAAAGAATAGGCTTATGCCCTTACAAATTAATACATGAATTTAAATAAGAGAAAAATGGGTTAGTCCTATAAATCACCTACAAAATTAAATAATAAAATTTTAATTAAATTTGTAATTTATTAGAAGTCTCAGAACTGGTCCAATCTTCATATACAGCTACTCTGCCTCAACGTCCGGTCGAACCGGTGCGTTTGCATTTCGCTAGGGCCCAGTGACCGTTAAGGTCGTCGCCCAAAAATAATATTTAAAATAATATTATTTCCGAAAACCATTTTAAAATTTTTTTTTATATTTTTATAAAAAATTTGGCAGCATTTCCTCTATTTTTTTGGTCAACCCAAAAACTGGAAAACGCTCCGATTATTTGCAAAATAACTCCCAAACCCGAAATATATATAAAACATCCACAGAAATAATTTTCCGAAGCCAATTCGGAATCCCGAAATAATATCGGAATTTCCGAAACGGACTCAGAATTCCCGAAAACACATTGGAAACCACAGAACAGAAAACCACAGAACTATTTCCAAAGCCAACCATTCATTCCAAATCCCACAGAATAGAAATTTATATAAAAATCTCTAACACAGAACTACGTTCGGGAATTCTGAAATCGAAAGATCACAGAATTAACTCCCGAATGATTCTCGGAAAACCCGAGAATCCACAGAACGTAGTTCTGTCCAGAAAATCCGATTTAAATCACAGAACCAAACCACAGCAAACAATTTCCGAAAAATTTCGGAAAAGCCGAAATGATAACGTAATTGTAACGTTACCGAAAAACCCGAATTCCCGAAGGAATCGGTTGGACCAGAAATCATCACAGACTAAAAGAGTACTACAGGATTATCCAGAAGTTACCAGAACCGAATCCAAAAAGGATTCCGAAAATCCAGCAATGGAACCCGGGACACGTGGTGGCGGGCGACTAGCAACGGATTGAGCAACCGGGAACAGCACGAACGGACGGTACAACCGGGCGGTCGACCGGGGCTGTCGCCGGCGGGCGGACGGAAAAGGCCGCGGGATCGGGGCGCCGGGGAGTCGGGTTGGCGACGGTCGGCCTAGGGGCGGATCGACTCCGGGCAGAGGCGCCGGGGTCGGATCGGGACAGCGGTTCGCCGGGATCGGCCTCGAAAGTCGCCGGGAAATTGTGGGGAAAGAGGGGAAGATGTAGTTTGGAGTGAGAAGAATGAGGAATAGGGGTTTAAATAGGGAAGAGTAGGTTGGGGTTACCCATAGGGGAGATGGAGAGTCCACCAGCCATTAACTCCGGCCGGCGATGGGGAGGGAAAAGGTCGGACGTTGCGTCGGGTTGGAACTCGAAGAACTTCTTCGGTTGAAGAAGAAGAAGTAAAGCTTCTTAATTTCCACAGCAACAAATGAGCCAACTAAATGAATGAATGAAAGAATGTTACAGCAAGCTCCTATTTGTCACAACACATGGGTCTAATGGGTTTGTAACCCATTAAATGGATTTGGGCTAGCCATTCACCTAATGAGTTTGGGCCAAAGGTGTTTGGGTCTAAAATGGCTAAGACTTTAAGAAATAAGTTTTGGGCCAAAAATCAATAGTAAAATAATTTTCTTTTTTTTTTAAAAATATAATCAATATTTGAAAATTCTAAAATTCGTTTTAAAAAAAATAATTTAAGTTGCATTATGATTTAGGATCGGGTCTGGCCAAACAAGCAAAAATTCCATGTTAATTATTTTGAAAAATAATAATTAATATCTACACTAACAATTCACAATTTAAAAATAATAACATTATTCTAATAAATTTTTTAAATTAACATAAAAAAAATAAAATTACGGGTTTCACATCCTTCCTGGGGTTTCTAGCGAAAAGTTCCTAGGCTTCATCATCACGGCGAAAGGCATTCATGTCGATCCCGAGAAGACCAAAGCCATCCTTGATATGGGCCCTCCGAAGAACCTTCGAGAACTTCGAGGCCTACAGGGGCGTCTGGCATATATCCGGAGGTTCATAGCAAACCTTTCTGGCAAATATTAACCTTTCACTCAGCTCATAAAGAATGGAGCCTCTTACGTCTGGACAAAAGATTGCCAAAAGGCTTTCGACGACATCAAGACTTATCTGACAAGCCAGCCAGTCCTGGTGGCACCCGTCGCCGGCAATCCATTTATCCTCTACGTCCGTGCCATGGATCATTCCTTCGGTGCTCTGCTAGCTCAGAACAGCGATACAGGCTATGAGCAAGCAATCTACTACCTCAGTCGAACTCTGATCGGGGCCGAACACCGGTACAACCCCGTTGAAAATGAGTGCTTGGCTCTGGTTTTGCCATCCAGAAGACTCGTTATTACGTCTCGGGCCAGACAATTCATGTCATTTCTCGAGTCAATCCGCTCAGAGTCCTTATGACGAAGCCAGGATCATTAAACTCCCGGCTTGCCACATGGGCGATCTTGCTAACGCCATACAACATGGTGTTTGTCCCACAAAAAGCTGTTAAGGGTCAAGCTCTGGCTGACTTTTTAGCTGCACACCCCATCCTAGAGTCCTTAAGACTCTATGAAGACATCCCGGATGAAGTCCAAGAATCAAACGTCATCGAAGAAGGCTCCGTATGGCGAATGTTTTTCGATGGCGCTTCAAGAACAGGCCCCAAAAGCCAAATCATTGCAGGAGTAGGGGTGGTATTAGTCTCCCCCGATCAGCTGGTCATCCAGCGTGCTTACTCCCTTTTGAAGCCGTGCTCCAACAATGTTGCCGAGTACAACGCGCTCATTATGAGACTCCAGCTGGCGCAATAGCTGGGGGTGGGTCATCTGGAAGCCTACGGTGACTCAAAACTCGTCGTAAACCAGATCAGAGGGCAGTACGAGGTTCGCCATGAAGATCTGATCCCCTACCATGAAGTTGCATTAAACATCATTTCAACCTTCATCGGGTTCTTCATCGAACACGTACCTCGTCTAAAAAATCTGGAGGCTGATGCCCTGGCTGGCCTCGCAGCCTCATTGGCAGCACCCCTCGGGACTCAACACTACGTCACGGCGGTGGGTCGAGACTTGGTCTATCCTAAAAACAACCTGTGCTCACGAGCGGCCCATGCCATGTCAACCAGTGCCGGTGTTAATGTCCGAGACTGGAGATTCCCATTCATCGACTTTTACGGAATTCTCCCAGAGGACCCTAAAGAAGCCGTCTCAGTCAGGAGACGCTCGCTTCGATTCTACTACGATACGGCTACTAAAATGCTGTACCGACGCTCCTACGATGGACTTCTACTTTGATGTTTGTCCAACGAAGAAGCAGCCGAAGCCCTTCGAGAAGCTCACGATGGAACCTGTGGGGCCCATCAACCTGGCCCTAAGTTGCAGGACCGACTGCGGCACATGGGCTACTACTGGCCAACCATGGCCGCTGACACTGTTGAATATGCTAGGAAGTGCCATACGTGCCAACTTCACGCAGACTTCATTCATACACTGTCAGAATCATTATGTCCCACAGTCGCCTCCTGGCCCTTCGAAGCTTGGGGCATGGACATTGTGGGACCAATCACCCCTCCTTCATCGAAAGGACACCGCTTCATTCTAGCCATCACCGACTACTTCTCCAAGTGGGCAGAAGCAGTCCCGCTGGCGGAAGTAAAGAGCTCCAGGGTGATCAGCTTCATCAAACACCACATCATCTACCGTTTCGGAGTACCCCGGAGGATCATCCACGATAATGGTCCTCTGTTCATCAGCCATGTTTTCAACAGATTCTGTGACAAGAATCGGATTCAAAACGTGGCATCAACCGCCTACAATCCGGCAGCAAACGGATTGGCCGAGGCGTTCAACAAGACTATCATCAGGCTACTCAAAAAGGTCGTGTCATCCAACAAACACGACTGGGACGAAAAGCTCGGCGAATGCCTTCGGGCCTACCGCACGACGGTAAGGACACCGACAGGCAACACACCATTCTCCTTGGTCTACGGCAGTGAAGCGGTACTGTCTCTCGAGATCTAGATACCCGCTCTCCGCGTAGCGATCACAAACCAACTCACAGAAGAGGACAATCAACGTCGTCGTCTGCGGGACTGGAGGCACTTGACGAAAAGCGTCTCCTAGCTCAACAACGCATCGAACTTTACCAAGCCCGTATATCACAGGCTTTCAATAAAAAGGTCAAGCAGAGGACTTTTCAAGTAGGCGACCGGGTTCTGGCAGTCAGGAGGCCGATGGTGTTGACTCACAAAACACCAAGAAAGTTCGAACCCAAGTGGGAAGGACCTTTCATCGTAGAGACGGTATACTCAAACGGTGCTTATCGCCTCGCTAAACCCAATGGGGACTTGTTCATGATGCCCATCAACGGCAAGTTCCTGAAGAAGTACTACTCTTGACATCTTTCAGACATGTGCTTCCACCAGGGGATCTGTGGACCCAATCATCAGGGCTCACATGCAATTCCCTTCCACAAAATCATACGCTTCCGGAACCCAGCTGTTCCGTAGCATCCTCCAATAGAAGGACAACCACGTCCACATCACCTCTGAGTTGTCCCCTTACACCCTACAAAGCGGAATCTTACATCCCATAAGACTACGCTACCTATCATGTTTACCACGTCCATATTACCTCTGAGTAAACATCCTGTACAGTCAACCCCTGCGTTGCCGTACATTAATCGCAGAACTTCCACGTCCACATTACCTCTGAGTAGTTCCGCGTATCCTCTAGAATCATTCCTACCACGTCCATAACACCTCTGAGTGGGAATATTCTATCATTTTGAATCCTATATTTGCCACGTCCACATAACCTCTGAGCAAACATATTGGTTCTTTCAAACTTATTATCTGTACCTAAAAACCAAGGTGCACAAAAGATAATAGGTCCACACAAATCATCAAGTTCATGACAGCAAAAATGAACACATCACAGAAAATTGTGTACTTCTTCATTTTCTAAAAAAAAGGAGAGTAAAGGATTACACTATTCCCAGCAAGAGTTGTAAATACACAAAGAGAAGAGACTACAAGCCCTAAACATCCCCAGGATTGGCTGAAAGCTCTTCAATCCGATGCCTCAAGTCTGCCGCCCGAGTCTCCACAGTCGCCAAGACTCGACGTTCAGCCTCTTGATGCATCGCTTCAATAGCCTCAGGAGAGGTATCATTTTCATGCTTCTCATCCAGCTGCTATCGCTGCTGAGCCAAAGCACTTGAGTAGTAGAGAAGAGAGAATGAAGAATGAATAAATGATTTGAAATGAAAAGTTCTTCTCTATTTATAGGTGTTTTCTCGAACCGAACTCGGATAGAGTTCGGACAGAGTTCGGATGCAAATATCTCGCAAAGAGACGTTGCTCGCTGATTTGGAGGCAACAGAAGTTTGAATCATTTTTAACCAAACTCGGTCAGAGTTCGGACCGAACTCGGGCCGAACTCGGTTACGAGTTCTGTCAGGAGATATTTAAAAATCATTTGTAAAAACAGTTTTCAAAATATGTTTTTGGTTATTTTAAAATCATTTGTAAAGGCTATTTTCAAAATATGTTTTTGAAATGCTTTGTAAATGAAATACGAATGGTAAATAGATAGGCTTTTGGAATGTGGACAGTTTTAATCCTAAGCCAGTATTACCAAAACTAATTTTACAAAATAAATCCTAGACTCAATAAAATATAAAATACATAATAAAATGAGAAATGAGTCTTCTGAAGATTTGATGATGTTGACGCTTTGTTTGATGTAGTACATCGTCCGTTGAATTTGATTTCATGTATCCTGAAATGATTAGCAGCATTTTCTATATTTTGTGTATTGACTTAAGTGTATGTTGATTATCGAAATTGGGTGTGACCATGGAATGGGCCAACACAGCAGCCCAAGATAAGCTGTTGTCCATACAACTGGTGGAAGGAGATAGCCCGCCAGGGGAACTAGAAACGAGATCAACCTTCTGATCCGATTCCTAATTCTGTCTCTCCACCATCCAAATCTCATGTATAAGGGCTCTTCCTACCATCTGAGGAAAACCATTCTTAACATAAAGAGTCCTGAGCTGTCTGATTTGAGTGTCAGAACCATATGAGCTGCCTGATGTGGGTGTCAAAAGAACGTTCTCTGTGACATCTAAATCACCAATACCAGTTCTGAAGAAACTCGATAACCAAATCCCTGCAAATATCAATAAAACAGGAGAAGTTAGCAGAATCTCACATCAGCAGTATGCGCCTACAAACTAGCACACATCAGTATGTGCCTACAAACAGGCGCACATCAGCAGTATATGCCTACAAACTGGCGCACATCAGTATGCGCCTACAAACAGGCACACATCAGCATTGTACCTACAAGCAGGCGCATATCAGTATTGAACACTGATCAAACAGGCGTATGACAGCAATAAACGCCTCTAATCAAAGCTGAACATTTGGACCATAGTGTGCGCCTATTTTCAGAAATAGCTAGCGCAAACTTACTAGTTTTTGAAGATACAACATGCAAGCAAATAGTGTCAGAATGAAGTAGCGCAAGTAAAGCCTTATGGGAAAACATTTGTTTGAGAGAATATGAATGATTCTTTCCGGATATTCTTTTTAAAGAGGAGGTGGGTGCGTCGTTCCAGGATCCCATTATTGGAAGAGGATTAAAAATAGGTATCTACAATCGTGCAACAAATGCCACGTGTTCTTCAGAAGAAACAGTAAAAATTGGTTAAAATAATATGTCCGTAAGCACTATTTGAAATCACAGCCACACAAAATTAGAAATGCTAGAATTCATTGCTTAAAGGCGGGTGGACCCCTACAGCCAAGGACATGAAAATTAAAAAAAGTTGTTCTGCCTAAGAACATTATTTTTTGTCCTTTCCTTCATCAGTCCGACGAAGGGCGGCGTCCAACTCTTGCAGGATGCAGATCCCCGAACGACGCATCAGGTTGAGAAGTCCTTCTGAATTGGTGTGCTCCTCAGAGGATGATTCGTCACTCGAACGATTGAAGACTGACGGAGTTAAACCGAAATAGTCCAAAAAATTTACTGCCCTGAAAGCTGGGCCAACCTCCAACAAAAAGGTTGTAGACGCAATGTCTTGTCTCGCTTCAGGAGACTTGGTGGTGGTGTCAGCATTGGTCTCCATCTTTTTCTTCTTGGGAGCCATTGAAGAACAAAAGTGAAGGCCAAAGTACGGAGATCAACTACATATATATCAACCAATTGACTCTTCGTATTCCTCATGGAAAACTGAAAGAAATCAATAAAACTCCGAAAGACGAAGAGAAGATTGAATATTTTCAAGAAAGGTATTTAATCATGATGACTGAGCATTGACCGGCGCAACCTGACTTAGTCAAACCATTCTTAAAATTTAAAGTATTCCAAAACTTTAAAATGTCTTTTAAGTTTTGAAAACTTTGAAGGGGGTCTTGTAGAGCCTAAAAATCAAGTTGCGCCTTCAATATACTGATCAGTGATCAAGTTGCGCCCTAAAAGTTAACTTGCGCCACTGATATAAAGCAGACTGCACCACCGATCAGATTGCGCCTGATATCAGACTGCGCCCAATCTTTTTGCGCCAAAGCCTACGTGGCATCTGACACTTAATGGTCATCATTACCTGACCATACTGACGACTGACACAACGAAGAACGAGGAAAATCTCTTCGAATCCTGTGAAGCGTGCCGCTCAAGAAAAAGTTGGTGGACAGCTGTCCTGTATATTTCGTGAGTTACGCCCACGCGCAATCTAAACAAAATCTTTAGTTGCACCTGGGCGCAACCTGAATGATGTTTACCCAGAAGCTACCACGTGTGTAAGCGCAGCCCAAATCAAGCGCAGGTTGACTTGTTGACTGAAGCTCGTGCAACCTGATAAAGTTGAGACAACTTACATTCTAAAGCAGTATGACTTGGCGCACATGCCACTAATCTCTCAAGACGTGTCTACTATCCGGTACACGACCACGCGCATCTCAATCATATGATACCACGCGTCTAAATGTAGTTAGTACACGACTTAACAACTGAATGAAAGTTGGTACAACAGGAGGTTGGCGTAACACAATATGGCACAATCCAGCCTCGCGCACATCAGAATAACTGCTAAAACAGTTATTTCTTGAACTCTATAAATAGAGTTTCCAATAATTATCAGATACAGAGGCACAGAGATCAAGAACTCTTGCAAAATTGCTGCTGCATTCTCTAGAGGCTACAGTCTTCAAGTTCACATACTCCAAGGGATAAAGTGATCGTCTTCTGATCAGATTCCTAAAGTTGTACTTCCCCAGAATTTATTGTACTTTATACTCTTTTACAAGTTTGAAATAAAACAAAATATTTTTTGTTTTTGCAAACAAAATATGTATGGACTTTGTGAGCACCGTTGGGTTGTCTTTTTATACGTAGGTTATTTCCCAGAACTTGAGATCTTAGTAGTATTCAATTGCTTGCCAACCTATTGTTGGTGTTTTTGCCTTAGAAACTAGAAATATAGTCCTACATTTCCTAGACAAAATGAATGGTATCTCTATATAAAACTTTACTTGTGTTGAAAGATCACATGAGGAGAGGCATATGGATGCCATGTGGGGGTATTTTTCTAGTAGAAAGAAGGCTAACCCAAACACTACAAAAATTTGTCAGATTAGCGACGTCTAAATACGTCACTAATCTCAGCGTAAACGTCGCTAAATCAATTTAGCGACGTCTAGGGCGACGTTTCAGGAACGACTCGCAAAATGTCGCTAGGGCGACGCCATTTTGTGACGTTATTATCGTCGCTAATTAGTGACGTTATTTGCGACGTTTGTTCTTTGACGCTAATCAGCGACGTAAAAGACGACATTAACGCATAGTAGTCGTTAGCGACAGTTTTGCGACATTTTGGCGACGACGAACTGACATCAAATTTGGTGCCACGTGTTGCCACGTCCGCATTTAGCGATGCTTTTAGCGACATTTACTGACGTCGCTAATATGTAGCGACGAATACTAACGTCACTAAAAACGTTGCTAAATTAAAAAAAGGTTCCAGAATGCAAATGATGCTAGAGCTGGAGCCTGAGCCAAAATACAGAATACAAAATACAAAATACAAAATACAAAATATAGAATCCAAACCCTGGGTTCGCCGACCCCCTCGGTGGAACATTCAACACCGGCACACACAATACATTCTAAAATATATAAGAAATATAAAAATAAAATACTATCTGCAACGAACAACTTCAATATATAATATCCTCAATAAACCAAATCAATATCCGCAAATACGTAAAAACTCAGTATCCTCAACGAAAAAACTGAATATCCCCAAATACGTACAAAGTCAAAATACAAAATACAGAATCTAATCCATGGGTTCGTCGAAAATACAAAAACAAAGATTGACACACAGTTCTAATTCATATGTGTTTTAAGTGTGAGAACGGATGGCTTAGAACACAACACAAAATTCATTCTAGCATGTATTAGTGTGAATCGTCTATATTCTGTACATATGGTGTAGTATACGTTCTTATCGAATCTAGTATGTAGTATCTGAAGAATGTAATAGAATCAAGATGAACTCACGTACTGTAATACTAAAACATCATCTACTACTATATAAGATATAGTGATAGGTTGTCATATCATCATTACTGAGGGATGAGGGTCGAAGGACAGTCAACTTTATCTACGGCTACATAGTTTCTGCCTAGCCAGTCGAATGGCTGCAGGGACTATGTCCTGATCACCATGTCGTACCGTAGATTTATGCAAATAGAGCTGGAGCTGGAGCCAAAATACAGAATCCAAAATACAAAATACAGAATCTAATCCCTGGGTTCGTCGAAAATACAAAAATAAAGATTGACACACAGTTCTAATTCATATGTGTTTTAAGTGTGAGAACGGATGGCTCAGAACACAACCCAAAATTCATTATAGCATACATTAGTGTGAATTATCTATGTTCTGTACATATGGTGTAGTATACGTTCTTATCGAATCTAGTATCTAGTATCTGAAGAATCTAACAGAATCAAGATAAACTCACATAATGTAATACTAAGACATCATCTACTACTATATAAGATATAGTGATAGGTTATCGTATCATCATTGCCGAGGGATGAGGGTCGGAGGACAATCAACTTTATCTACGGCTACATAGTTTCTGCCTCGCTAGCCGAATGACTGCAGGGACTATGTCCTGATCACCATGTCGCACCATAGTTTCTGCCTCGCCAGTCGAATGGCTGCAGGGACTATATGTCCTGATCACCATGTTACCTATTAACCAACCAATAAAACTACTTGTTACAAATATTGGCACTATCGGTGCGTTCGAATCATAGTATCATATTTTTCAGTGTCGGAAAATAAATAATTATTGCTAAATTATCAGATTCTTTGGCACTATCGGTGCCTCTGACCAAGCCCCCCACACCACCCCTAGCCCAAAGCCTAAACCTCCCCTTCCCCCTGCTCCCCTCCCCCAGCCGCCCACACATACCCATCCCTAACCCGAACCCTACTCCTAGCTCCCCTCTCCCAGCCACCCTCGTCCCCCCTGCCCCACCCCCCAGCCACGCACACTCACCCCCGAACCACCCGCATCCCCTCCTGCCCCTCCCTCCGAGCCACGCACACCCCCTAACCACCAACAACCAAAACAGCCGGGAAGAGAGAGAGAGAGGAAGGGGAAAAGTACCACGTATCGGAGAGGAAGGAAAGTCGTCGGAGAGAGTGACAGCGCCGACGAGAGTGACAGCGCCGGAGGAGGAGAGGAGAGAGAGTGAGAGCGCCAAAGGGGAGAGGAGAGTCGTCGGAGAGAATGACAGCGTCGGAGAGAGTGAGAGCGCCGAATGGGAAACGAACCCTAACCCGAACCCTACCCTAGCTCCCCTCCCCCAGCCGCCCTCGTCCCCCCTGCCCCACCCCCAGCCACCCCCATTCACCCCCAACTACCCGCATCCCCCTGCACCTCCCTCTGAGCCACCCGTACCCCCCCAAACCACCAACAACCAAATATGCGGAGAAAGAGAGAGAGGGAGGGGGAGAGTCACATACTGGAGAGGGAGGAGAGTCGCCGGAGAGAGTGAGAGTCGCCGTCGGAGAGAGTGAGAGTCGCCGCTGGAGAGAGTGAGAGCGCCGGAGGGGGGAGGAGAGAGAGTGAGAGAGGAAAATAGGAGGAAATGAAATATTGGGGTGGGGATATAATTAGAATTTAGCGACGCTTACACTACCGTCGCTAAATTCGTCGCTATTAGCGACGTCCCAGCGACGTTTCGCGACGACTAGGTCATGTGATTAATATACGTCGTTGTTACGTCGCTTAGGTCGTCGCTAGTAGCGACTATTAGCGACGTTTATATAAAACGTCGCTAATGTACACAATTTAGCGACGTTAATCGAACGTCGCTATATGTCGCCAATTGGGCAGATTTTAGTAGTGAACAAAGAAACATTAATGTTTTTGTCATGGTCATGGGATAATTTCCTTATGGAGCTACTCAGACTCGGACTCGGGCGCAAAGTCGCACTTTGTTGGCGTACTTTGCACTTAACACATCAGCATCGGCGAAAGGCGCCTTGTGCGCAGTTGATGCGCTCGTGTGCGAGTCGTATAAAACCCCCTATTTTATAATTATTGTAGGTCTTTTATGGTAATTTTAATAGTTAGTTAATAGTGATATAAATCACTTATACCTAAATACGAAATAGTAATTTTTAATATATAAATAAATAATAAAGAATAATTGCACGAATTATTTTCCAGAAAATATTAATTAGGCTATTTATTTATTCATTTTAGATTCAGGAAAAAAAAATAATTCTCTTAAAACTTTTTACTTGGATTTTCTTCATAAATGAATACAAGTATTCCTAAATATAAAGATTGATATAATTATATTGGTAATATACATGTATGTGTATATTTACTTAATAAGTAATTATCTAGTTTCAATTTTTAGAAATTATTAGAAATAGTAGTTGCATGTAAATATTCATATATTTATATTTAGGTATAAATCTATATACCCATATTTTAATATATATACTATACAAAAAAAAAAGAATGGACTGAGCTACTGTTCCCTTACGATAACAGTGCTCCAATCAGCCCGAGTCAACCCCAGGGACACCCGAGCAAAGTACCCGAGCCTTATGTATAGAACAACACCAACGACACCACCAACAACAAACATCCATCGAGAACCTAGCGCCACCCCGCACCCCACCAGCGCTACATCACCCGACGACCACCCCGGCACCGTCGCACGCGCCGGCGCATCACCGGCGGCCAGCTAGACCACACATGCGTACGGCGAGGACTACAGCAGCAACAACCGCAGAAATAGGTTCAACGGAAAGCCCTACTTCGCGACGACTTTTCGTCGTGTATAAGTGATCATTTCACGAACTACTTAATCAGGTGTGTACACAACCTATAGGACTACAAGTCTTTTCAATTTGTTTAAATTCGTATGCCCTAGATTGCCCAGAAAACCAACATCAATATTGGCAAAAAACTATTCTGTCGCGAACAAAATTTCGTCTTTCCGAACACGATTTGGAAGAACATTGGACGATCCAGAGACTGGTTTGATAAACACCCTGAACAATAGTTGTAGACAACATAACCAAGATGGAAATCCCGTGATTAGTTTTATTTATAGTTGTGTATCCAGTAAGATAAATCCAGTAGAAAATTAGGAAAAATAACGTAAAAAATATTTTCAAAACACAGAAATTTTCTCGATACGACGTGCGCTCCACCAAACCGGGCGACATGGTCGCGAACCGAATGTATAGAAAGGAGCGTATCGACTTCGCGAACGTGTGGGCTTTGATGAAATTCAAATTGGTTGCATGTGCGCGACGAATTTGATGCGTATCCATCAAAATTTATCGTATCGACATCTTTGCAAATTTTGCAATTACCTCGTGCATGTTCGTTGGATCGACACAAAACTTGTGCCAGCAGGACCATATCATTATTCTGGTCCTGCATGCCGAGTTTGGTCCGATTCCGAGAAGGTCGACTGGAACGCCTAATTGGCGGGCCTGCGATCCGCTCTAACGGGCGAATTTGTGTACGGCTCACCGAAAATCCAAAATTGGACATATCGTTGGAACCCGTAGATCTGTAGTTTGATGACTTTAGAGACCGTAGATACTGGCACTCTTTTCGGTGTAAAATGGGTCCAACAAAGGATATCGTTTTGACCCGAAATTATGATTTTACCCTTGTTCCAGAATTAGACTTTTGGACAGGAATTTTTTAGACATATCTTATATGCCAAACACGTTCATGGTGCTTATTTCAGCATCCGAGGACGTATGCGAGATTTGGCTTTCATCGCTTCACTATTCTGACGGTTCGAGCTATTGGACGTCGCCCTTTTGCACACAACCTCAGGCAAGATACCTTGCCATATTTACTACTTACATTTAGTTACATTTTATTATTTAGTTATTGTATCTCTATTTTTTGTTTATTATTTTTCATCTTGCATGTGGACTTAGAGTTAAGGGACTACCGTCAACTTAGTGTATCTCATTAAACTTGTCACAATTGTATCACGAGTTGTGTGTGAGCTACGAGTACCATATAGAGGTCACTTGCGTGTTGGCTGATCACCTGTGCGCATGCGTCAGAAATAACTCTCATAGATACATGTTAGAAGACTTGATAGTTATTGAGTATACAACCGTGTTGCAAAAACGACACGTATTGGTGTGTCATGGTTACGATGCATGTATAGTATCATTGGGGGGAAGGACAACTACTAGCATAGGTGCTACATTTACTTTTACACACATGGGTGGGCCGATAGTGACTCGTATGAGCGCTACTTTCTGCCCATGTCCGATAGTGACTCGGATGAGCGCTACTTACTGCCACTCTTTATTTAATCAGTTGATCCTTGTAAAACCCCTAAATTTCTACTACGATTTTTTTTTAAAATTTTAAATTTGTATTTTCACTTCATATTGTACGTTGCATGCTAATTTGCACTTTCCGTACCCTCTCGTCGAGTGCGAATTTGCACGAGGAACATATTTTTAGAAAACATTTTTATATAGCTCTCAAATATCAGGTGATAAATATTTTCATTTATTTATTGACTGATTGATTTATTTAATTGTTTATTTTATTGCTAAAAGTCGCAGAAAACATCCTATTGAGTTTTTTCCCAAAAATAATTTATTCAATTATGGTAATGATATTATAAATGTTTACTTGCAATTACATGAATCTAATTCATGTATAGATTTAAATATCTAATTTTTGAAATTAATATTATGCTAATTTTTACAAATTATAAGAAGATAATTCTAAACTTATTTTTATGAATTAAAGCGATATTTGATTTATTGGATAACTTTAAAATAATTTTTTGATTAAATATACGATTATCTAGCTTTCGAAAGGATGTTGTTGCTTTAAATTAAAAGTTATTTAATTTAGATTTGATTTTTGAATTATTTAAATAGGATTTAAACAAATCCAAGCCTTATCCAATTGGGAATTCCCACCTCCGATAAAAGGAGAGGTACTCCTCCATATTTCTCAACCACAATTTCTACTCCATTGTGCATCATGTCCGTGCCTCCCATCCACTAAAATTTCCACCAATACAAATAAAATCAATCGGGGCCGACAATTCCGGACCTCCATCCTGTCATGTCAAACACCATCGACACAACGAAACCTACCATACTGTCGTCCTAGGCCATCGACCGCAGATCCAGCCAATTCACCACCACCGTCAGTAATTACATCCACCCCGCCACCACCGCTGTAGCCGACTCACTTTCGACAGCACGCCGACACCGATAACACATAAACCTCCATCCCAGTCACCCCCGTCTCCAACTACAGCCCATCATCCACCACCATCGCTGCTACCACCATCATCATCACCACCACAAACCACCACAGTAAGGAAAGGGGGAGAACCCTCACCTTCGCAGCGACCCCCGCAACCGTGCGGAGATCCCGAGATCCGCCACCGAGCTCCGCCCGCAGCGGTCGCCGGCGAGCCATCTCGCCCTCCGCCTGAACCGCTGCTATAGCTGCCTCCCGCGTCGATCTTCTCCGACGCGTGTCTCCATTCCAGCCCGGCGCCCCGCCGTGTGCGCCACCGCGCGCAGGAGCACCGCGTCGCACCGGCGCCCCGCCGTGGTCGCCCGACGCACCGTCCGACACGAGCCGCCCCTCCGACTTCTCTTTCTCTGCCGCTTCCGCCGTTCGGCCGTCGCCATCTTCCCAGTGACGCCGCACCACCGCACGAGATCGGTCGTCGTGCGCCTCCTTCCTTCCCGTAGCCGGAGCTCCGCCTTCCACCGGAGCTTCCCAGCCCCTTCGTCGGCGTCAGCACCGAGCGAGAGCCCCCGCGCGCGACCCTAGGTAACTCCTCACCTCTCCTTTCCTTCTTCTTTATTCTTTAGAAATAAACTTTTTTTAGGATTAGGAACAGCAGATGGTTATGTATTTATTATTATTATTATTATTATTATTATTATTATTATTATTATTATTATTATTATTAGTATTATTATTATTATTAGTATTATTATTATTATTATTATTATTATTCTCAACATTATTATTATTCTTAAACATTACTGTTATTATTTAATAATTTATTATTATTATTTATTTCTATCAGAATTATTATTACCCTTATAATTTGCTGTTTTAATAAATTTATTAATTGCAGTATTAATTTAGAAGCATATAATCGTTATTTAGCTAATTTCAAAAAATCTAATATATATTATTGGTGTCATATTAAGTAAAGCTTTTGATGAAAATATTAAAGTATTATTTTTTATTTTTTATTTAAATTATTTTCGGCACTTTCGAGCATGAATTACCTAAGAGTACTTTGATTAATAAAAATATATATTTCAAACTTAAAATATTATTTTGACAAAAATTAGAGTTTTGCCATAAAAAGATTTTTGGATTTTAAGTATTTAATTAAAACTAAATACAACTCTATTTTCAAGAATCTAAATAATAATGGTTTTGTAAAATTTTGTATATAATGATTGCCTACCCAATTCTCTTTGAATTATCTCCATTGCTCACGACTAATCATGTGTCCTACTTTCTCGTGACTTCGAACCCCTACATACTGGCCTTGGCAATTGGACGGAACAGGACTTCTTGAATTATTGCACCACTCCAGGCAACACCACCAGGCAAGACACCTTGCCTTTACTGTTTAATTTCTTGCTCAATATCATGCATGCTTTTTTTATGTTGTTCTTTCAAAACTATATATAGATGCAAATTATTATACTTTATGCAATTGGCTTAGACTTAAGGGACCACCGCATGTTTAGTGCATCTCATAAACTGTCACGTTGTGCCACGGATTGTGTGTGAGTTGTGAGTCGCATATAGATGCGGACTTGCGTGCTGACTGATCATTGGTGCGTACAGGACGTGCGTTAGGATATAACTGCCAATAGATTTTCTTTTAGAAGACTTGGCAGTTATTAAGGATTAAAACAGTGTTGTGGAGTCGACACATGTACAGTATCATTGGGGGGAGGGGACAGTTTTTAGCGTAGGGGCTACATTTATTTTTACACACATTTTGGGCGGAGGGTGGCTCTTATGAGCACTACCT
Source organism: Iris pallida (assembly GCA_029216955.1). Lineage (NCBI taxonomy): Eukaryota > Viridiplantae > Streptophyta > Magnoliopsida > Asparagales > Iridaceae > Iris > Iris pallida. Next base: position 2,593,309 of record JANAVB010018995.1, on the reverse strand, counting down.
TCTGCCCAGGGCCGATAGTGTCTCGGATGAGCGCTACTTGACGGTCACTCTCTATTACTTGCTTGCGTGAATCCGTTACAGCCGCTGCGTAGAACGTTGTCCTCAAAATGCATATCACATAGGATGGTTAAAAATCTTTACTCATGCATACTTTTCTGTTGTGCTTTATTATTCAGTTTATTGGCATGATATTATGTGTCTTGTTACGTCCCTCTGAGGACCTGGTTATCTCTCCAGGTGTGTCTTGTGATTTTCTGCAGGTGCTCTAGCTAAGGCCATATCTTGCGCTCTATTCTTCGAGATGTTTCTTTTGGATCGTCATCTCCTTCGCATGACCAAATCATTTTCTTGTATAATTCTTTCTTATTTAAATTAGTTGGTAATGGATTTATCTCCGTCCAACGATTGTATACATGACAAACTCAAGTTGCTTTTATATTATTATTTATCTTTGTGGATGAGATTTAGTGTCTTGGCTTTCTATATTTTACAGCTGGCATGATACGTATCTGGTCTGAAGTATTTGGGACTGGGGCGTTACATATTTTTGTGGTAGCCCATGCAGGTCAAGTTTGCCGTTTCGGTTACATGACTGTACCGAACGGGCATGCAGTATAGGATTAGAGTTTAGAATCTCATCTACCTACTTGACATCCTTCCTTGACTTCAAATTCTGAACTCTCGTTCGACCTCCTTGATTTGCATCTTGCTTGACTCATTCTACCGTAAATTCTTAATTTCGTGTTTAGTAAAGATGACTACACTAGTATATGCTCTAGGTTAAACACATGGCTATATCGATTGCATTGACAATTAATATGCATTGAAATTTTATTTGAGTTATAAAGGTATTTATTTTCCTAGAATTATGATTTTAAGGATTAGTTAATTCCAAGTTGGGTAGTAGCATATTACCGCTTCCAAAGGATAGTTAGAATTTTAATTTGATATTACAAGGTGATATACAAAAGAGGATAGCTAGATCGAGAAAATAAATTGATTTGATTTTGTGTTTAATTTTGAAGGTTTTTGAACATTCATGAATTATTGAGTTATAGCTATACATCTTTTGGAAGGATATAAATTTGATTTGAAAAGGATCATAAAATTTTAAAACTATGATTTACGATAGACCAAAATTTGTGGACGATTGATAAATTTTGGTAAAAAGTTTTTGAATTAAATTACATTATATGATCTATGATTTATAAAGTTATTTAGATTTCGAGTTTAAAGCCTTGATTATGGATATTTAAATTTTGGAAAAAAAAATACCTTTGAAGAGTAGTTGTGACTTATTGGAGGCTAGATATACACATTGAAGGATATAGAATTAAATTCGGGAGTTATTTAAACGTTCCATTTTGTAGTATGAATTTCGACGGATAAACTTATTAAATGTTGAGTTTAAGATTTGAAAAAAGGGATTATTATTCAAGTTGCGATATACAAGGGTTATTTCGAGATTGAGTAGAGATTTAAAATTATGTTTAAAGTTGGCAGTCTAAGATAATTGAAATGTTGGCGAAGTATCTTGGAAATTTTATTGAGAAACTTTTGAGGAACTGGAAATTTTAGATTAGATCATATATTGGTAGAAGACCAAGAAGCAAGTAAGGTCACCCTAGTGAGATAGAAGTATTCCACATTAGATTGCCATGCCACCTATGACTATGATATTGCATATACACAAGTATAGTTAGTCATCGACCAAACCGATGAACATATCTTTGGCTCACTCGACCTTCCCTCAAATCTAGACCTTCATTCGTGACATCTAATTGTTTGAAACTTAGAAATGATTAGAATCATCCCCTTGACCATACCCTTAACTATGAGACTATCTTCCCTCTAGTAACTGTGTCTCTAACTTATTTACCTTGATCTACGAGACTCCTAATTATCTTTATTCGTACTTTAACCTTTATTTTTGTGCATTAATTAGTACCTTATGAAAACCCACTTTCTATTTTTGATCATTTGGCGTCCCCTACCGTGACTTTGATATTTGGAGCACAACACTAGACTTTTCCTTCCCATAAATTTTACATGCAAGACCTAGACGAGCTCACCTTCATGTAGGTATATCATGTCCCACTAAAACACTTTCCCTTATACTCTATTTTTATGGTACGACTTTCGGACCATAAAGACTCAACCATGACCCTTACCATGGTACCGATATAGACACCACCTCGACTCAAATTTTTGACCTAATATGTGATTGCAATCTATTAAATGCTTAACTTTGCGTTTATCTTGACTGCTTAACCCTTGTCATTTTATTTTCTTGTATTATCTTGATTTTACTTAGACCTATAACACCTTTTACTCTTCATGCAATATTAGCAACACTTACTTTTCTCCCTTCCAATTAAATTGTTTTCTCATACTTCACTATGATTTCTCTATTGTTTACACCACCTTGATCCTAGTATGATTCCCTTATACGAAATAAAATTTGATCATGACAATCTTGAGTTAGTAGAAGCTAGATTGGAGAACCCCACAGCATGGATAAATAATATAGTTGGATAAGATAACTACGAGATTATGAGCTATAGGTGGGACATAAATGGAAATGTGCAATAAATCTGAATCAATGAAGTAAGGAATAATATATTATGTTTTGATGAAACAGAGGATAAATAGACTTCGCGAATTTCAAATTTGTTTTGAGGTAACTACATATCGAGTGAAATTTTTTTCTTCTAAAAGCTTGGGTGGTTAAGAACCAAATTATACATTAAATTATGGATGCAAATTTTTGATAGAGTCAATGTTGACGTTATGATGATATTATTTTTCAAGGATAACCAATTGTTGAAGAAAGAAACCTTTATATTTTTGATTGAAGTTCTAAAATAATTATGAATAAGAAGTTAAGATGAGTTTCATTTCTACCATCAAGAAACTGAGATCGTTGAATTCAAAATTTTGAGAGAGACTAATAAATATTTTGGGAAGTTTTCAATTATGATGATAGAAGATTGAAGGTATACTGTTAGTTTTTGAGATTTATCGAACATTGAAGACGGACTTTATCTTGGTACCTAAGGATGCATTGTATATTGACCAACAAATACAAATCGTAGTAAGGAGATTTTAACTTTTACTTGGGCCAATTGGTTGAAGGTTTTGGAATTTTAATTTTAGAGAAAAATTTTAACTTGGGAATATATATATATAATTGAGCTAGTATAATGGAGATTATGGAATTCAAATTTTGAGACTATTTGAAATTCTATGACGATATAGAGGAAGTTAGAGTGCATTATAATCGAAATTGTTTTGTTAAATTTTAAAGGAACGTGGTACGAAAGTATTTTTTTAAAAGAACGATTTATGATAAGAGAGATTACATGAATATTGGTGATATCAAAGGATTAAGGAGATTATTACCTACTTATGAGGTTGCCCCTTTTAAAGTTAGTGTTAGGGTTGATCGAGCTTAGTCATTGATTGGTTGTCATATACATGATCGTATCGAATTTTTCCGTTCTAGTCAATCAAAGGACATATTGCCATTGAAATGTCATTCGCCTCCTCGTCGAATATTTGTTCTCATTCCCGTCCCAAGAAGATCTCGTAAATCTATTCGAACAAACTCTTACCATCCCCTTCACCCTACCTACCCTAATTTTTTTAAATTTCGAGGACGAAATTCTTTTAAGTTGGGTAGGATGTAAAACCCCTAAATTTCTACTACGATTTTTTTTTAAAAAAAATTTAAATTTGTATTTTCACTTCGTATTGTACGTCGCATGCTAATTTGCACTTTCCGTACCCTCTCGTCGAGTGCGAATTTGCACGAGGAACATATTTTTAGAAAACATTTTATATAGCTCTCAAATATCAGGTGATAAATATTTTCATTTATTTATTGATTGATAGATTTATTTATTTGTTTATTTTATTCCTAAAAGTCGCACAAAACATCCCGTTGAGTTTTTTTCCCAAAAATAATTTATTCAATTATGGGAATGATATTATAAATGTTTACTTGCAATTACATGAATCTAATTCATGTATAGATTTAAATATCTAATTTTTGAATTTAATATTATGCTAATTTTTACAAATTATAAGAAGATAATTCTAAACTTATTTTTATGAATTAAAGCGATATTTGGTTTATTGGATAACTTTAAAATGATTTTTTGATTAAATATACGATTATCTAGCTTTCGAAAGGATGTTGTTGCTTTAAATTAAAAGTTATTTAATTTAGATTTAATTTTTGAATTATTTAAATGGGATTTAAACAAACCCAAGCCTTATCCAACTGAGAATTTCCATCTCCTATAAAAGGAGAGGTACTCCTCCATATTTCTCAACCACAATTTCTACCCCATTGTGCATCGTTTCCGTGCCTCCCATCCACTAAAATTCCCACCAATACAAATACAATCCATCGGGGCCGACAATTCCGGACCTCCATCTCGTCGTGTCAAACACCCCCGACACGACGAAACCTACCCTACTGTCGTCCTAGGCCATCGACCGCAGACCCAGCCAATTTACCACCACCGTCAGTAACTACAACCACCCCGCCACCACCGCGGTAGCTGACTCACTTCCGACAGCACGCCGACACCGACAACACACAAACCTCCATCCCAGTCACCCCCGTCCCCTTCTTCGACTACAGCCCATCATCCACCACCATCGCCGCTACCACCATCGTTATCACCACCACAAACCACCACAGTAAGGAAAGGGGGAGAACCCTCACCTTCACAGCGACCCCGCAGCCGCGCGGAGATCCCCAGATCCGCTACCGAGCTCCGCACGCAGCGGTCGCCGACGAGCCATCTCGCCCTCCGCCTGAACCGCTGCTACAGCCGCCTCCCGCGCCGATCTTCTCCGACGCGTGTCTCCGTTCCAGCCCGACGCCCCGCCGTGCGCGCCAACGCGCGCAGGAGCACCGCGCCGCACCGGACATCTCCACCGTCCGTCGTGGGCACCCGACGCGCCGCCCGGCATGAGCCGCCCCTCCGACTTCTCTTTCTCCGCCACTTCCGCCATTCGGCCGCAGCCATCTTCCCAGTGACGCCACGCCACCACACGAGACCGGTCGCCGCGCGCCTCCTCCCTTCCCGTAGCCGGAGCTCCGCCTTCCGCCGGAGCTTCGTAGCCCCCTTCGCCGGCGTCATCACCGAGCGAGAGCCCCCGCGCGCGGCCCTAGGTAACTCCTCACATTTCCTTTCCTTCTTCTTTATTCTTTAGAAATAAACTTTTTTTAGGATTATCAACAGCAGATGGTTATGAATATATTATTATTATTATTATTATTATTATTATTATTATTATTATTATTCTCAATATTATTATTATTATTCTTATACATTACTGTTATTATTTAATAATTTATTATTATTATTATTATTTATTTCTATCAGAATTATTATTACCTTTATAATTTTCTATTTTAATAAATTTATTAATTGCAGTATTAATTTAGAAGCATACAATCGTTATTTAGCTAATTTCAAAAAATCTAATATATATTATTGGTGTCATATTAAGTAAAGCTTTTGATGAAAATATTAAAGTATTATTTTTTATTTTTATTTAAATTATTTCCGGCACTTTCGAGTATGAATTACCAAAGAGTACTTTGATTAATAAAAATATATATTTCAAACTTAAAATATTATTTTGACAAAAATTAGAGTTTTGCCATAAAAAGATTTTTGGATTTCAAGTATTTAATTAAAACTAAATAAAACTCTATTTTCAAGAATCTAAATAATAATGGTTTTATAAAATTTTGTATATAATGATTGTCTACCCAATTCTCTTCGAATTATCTCCATTGCTCACGACTAATCGTGTGTCCTACTTTCTCGTGACTTCGAACCCCTACATACTGGCCTTGGCAATTGGACGGAACAGGACTTGTTGAATCATTGCACCACTCCAGGCAATACCACCAGGCAAGACACCTTGCCTTTACTGTTTAATTTCTTGCTCAATATCATGCATGCTTTTTTTTTATGTTATTCTTTCAAAACTATATATAGATGCAAATTATTATACTTTATGCAATTGGCTTAGACTTAAGGGACCACCGTATGTTTAGTGCATCTCATAAACTGTCACGTTGTGCCACGGATTGTGTGTGAGTTGTGAGTCGCATATAGATGCGGACTTGCGTGCTGACTGATCATTGGTGCGTACTGGCCGTGCGTTAGGATATAGCTGCCAATAGATTTTTTTTTAGAAGACTTGGCAGTTATTAAGGATTAAAATGGTGTCGTGGAGTCGACACATGTACAGTATCATTGAGGGGAGGGGACAGTTATTAGCGTAGGGGCCTACATTTATTTTTACACACATTTTGGGCCGAGGGTGACTCTTATGAGCACTACCTTCTGCCCAGGGCCGATAGCATCTCGGATGAGCGCTACTTGACGGCCACTCTCTATTACTTGCTTGCGTGAATCCGTTACAGCCCCTGCGTAGAACGTTGTCCTCAAAATGCATATCACATAGGATGGTTAGGAACCTTTACTCATGCATACTTTTCTGTTGAGCTTTATTATTCAGTTTATTGTCATGATATTATATGTCTTGTTACGTCCCTCTGAGGATCTGGTTATCTCTCCAGGTGTGTCTTGTGATTTTCTGCAGGTGCTCTAGCTAAGGCCATGTCTTGCGCTCTATTCTTCGAGATGTTGCTTTTGGATCGCCATCTCCTTCGCATGACCAAATCATTTCTTTATATAATTCTTTCTTATTTAAATTAGTTGGTAGTAGATTTGTCTCCGCCCAACGATTGTATACATGACAAACTCAAGTTGCTTTTATATTATTATTTATCTTTGTGGATGAGATTTAGTGTCTTGGCTTTCTACATTTTACAGCTGGCATGATACGTATCTGGTCTCAAGTATTTGGGACTGGGGCGTTACAATCCTACAACCCCTGCGTAGAATATTGTCCCTAAAGTGCATATCACATAGATGGTTAGGGACCCCCGTTGTGTTATAGTCTAATAGTATTTACATTTGCAGTATTAATGGCATGTTCTTTATGTATCTTGTTACGTCCCTTTGAGGTCCTGGTGATATCTCCAGGTGTGTGTTTTTGTGATGTTTCGCAGGTACTCTAGCCAAGGCCATGATCTTCTCCATTTCTTCGAAGATGATTGCTCTTGGTTCGTCTTGCCATTTTTTTATCGATCATTCCCTTGTACATTTTATTTAAAATAGTTGGTATTGGATTTGTCTCCGCCCAACTACATGTATAAATGACAAATTTCATAGTTGATTTATGTTATTATTCTCTTATTTGGTGGATGAGATTTAGTTGTCTTGGTTTACTGCACTTTACACCTTATGGATACATACGAGGTTTCCATGTATTGGAGTATCTTCGTATGTATGTAACTGGCATGTCCACGTACTTAGTCCCAAGTATTTTGGGACTAGAGCGTTACATATTTTGTGGTAGACCATGCAGGTCAAGTTTATCACTTCGATTACGTTACTGTACCGACGTAAGCCTGCATATATAGGATTAGAGTTTAAGGATCTCATCCACAAACTTGATCCCTCCATTGAATTTCAATTTTGAACTCTCGGTTGACTACCTTGATTTTCTTCTGCTTGATTCCTTTCCATCGTGAATAGTATCTTTTTCCTTCGTGCCTGATAGAATGGTTAGAAAGACAACTCATACTAGTCACACATGTATTATTTCTCAACCACCCTATTAGTTGACATTTATAAAGTTGGGTAATATGCCTCACGGCCTATCACCCCATGTTCCTATAATCCATTAATAAAGTATAACAGGGTGGCGCTGAATATATGCTGGTGTAGAAAGTGATGTTTAGCTAGAAGATAGAGTTTAGTAGCCTATACCCCATTGGTCAACCCAGGCCTGATACAAGAGACGACGACTGTGTAAGCAGGAACACCAAACAAGACTTAGATTCATGTAAAACCTGAACTATTTATAACTATTTCATCATTATTGCCCGTACTTATACCTTGCACTACCATGAATGATGACGCTATTTATAGCCTAGTTTTGCAAGCTTATTCTTTATCGAGCTTATTCAGGACATATGAATACTGGGGACGCCCATAAGCATATTGTCTAAATTAGTGTAACCCCTCTTTCCGAAATTTTGATAATATATTTATATTTATTTATTTGGATTAAATGGTGACTTTTATCATATTATAAATAATTACTTAGTTAATTATTATGGTAGATGACTTTAGCCATGATGGAGTTTTGGAGTACAAGGCGACTAGAAATCGTGGCACGGACAGTGAAATGGCGTACTTTGACCAGAGTATTAGCCCTGGTAGGGAAGGCCGAGCCATAGTAATATCCTAACTAGAAAAACCAGACCAAGTTGCGATTTAACCCTTGCCGAAGTTTTCTTTATTTATAAATTATATTATTGAATTTAGGGATACCGATTATACCATTTTAGCCCGGACTGGACCAAACTGAGCCCAAGCCCATGTAGTCGTGCGGGATGTTCAATGACATTCGTGTTGACGTAAGTTTGGTAGGATTGTGTGGTATTCCATTTTAATGACCTGATGAATATTTTCTAGTATTCGTAGTTAAATATTATTGTTAATTGGTATTCAATGGCACTTGTATAAAAGGGGTCTTGGTGCATTTTGGGATTTTTAGACTGCGCATAATGGTTTATACACACCATTTTTGATTTATGGAAATTTATTATTATTATTATTATTATTATTATTATTATTATTATTATTATTATTATTATTATTATTATTATTATTATTATTATTGTTATTATCATTATTATTTAGAATATTCGTATATAATATTATTTTATTATTACTAGTTATATTATTTTTGTCAATAAATGTTTTATATATATATATATATATATATATATATATATATATATATATATATATATATATATATATATATATATATATATATATATATATATATGAAAAAATATATACATATATATATATATATATATATATATATATATATATATATATATATATATATATATATATATATATATATATATATATATATATATATATATATATATATATTTCATATATATAGATATGAAAATATATATATATATATATATATATATATATATATATATATATATATATATATATATATATATATATATATATATATATATATTTCATATATATAGATATGAAAAAATATATATATATATAAAAATATATATATATATATATATATATATATATATATATATATATATATATATATATATATATATATAAATATATATATATATATATATATATATATTAAAAAATATATATATATATATAAAGCCTACCAGCATGGCAAAACCACTCCTCAGCATTCAGCCCACAACTGAAACCCGACCAGGGGGGCTTAACAGCCGAGAGGAAGAGGGAGAGAACGTATATATATATATATATATATATATATATATATATATATATATATATATATATATATATATATATATATATATATATATATATATATATATATATAACGAAGAGACAGAGGAGCAGTGATCGACTACTCCTAAACCCTAGCGCCGACCTTCCCCATTGTCACTACCACATTTCTATTTTGAGGATATTTTTATCATTTTTTGAATTATTTGAATTTAATATATTTTATTAGGAATTTAAAATGATTAATTAGAACGGTGTGATTTAAATATTATTTAATTAATTTCCATGTCGTTTAGATTAGCCTAACCTAGTTTGGACCTAACATAGATTAATCATAGCTATTCTAGTTAGCCACAATGAGTATTAGTTTGTATTGGTTAGTTGGTTTAAGTCATGATTAGTTAGGATGAATGGTTTGCAACTTGACTAGAAGGGAGCTCTAGATTCTAGGCCATTCAATAGGCTTGATGGATTGATAGCCCTTAGATGCACCCCCTAAAAACCTAACCCTAACTAGTGGCCGGCCTAGGGATCCCCCCTTGTCTATAAAGTCTCTCTTGATTTTTGTGCCTATTTTCATCTATTCCATCATTTTCTAAGAACAAGGTTTGCTTTTATTTGAAATTTCTTCATAGTTTATTCAATAGTGATCCTTTTTCATTGAGGTTTCTTCCATGGAGTTCTAAATGATGTTTTCCTACTGTTGGTAGAGTCCAATCTCAGGTTTGACATAATTTGGGGACTTTGGCTAGCTAGTGGAGAGCTCCTTTTTGAAGGGTTTATTTGTGGAGGTACACACCTAGGTAAATCTCTATTACTTCCATAAAATTTTAGTTTCTTTGCATAAACACCAAGCCCTAGGTGTCCTTGTACAGTAGGGATAGGTTTTGTACCCTCTCATGTCCTGTACGTGTCCGTATCGAACACGTATCAGTAGATTCCTGTGAGCACATACACATACACACACACACTGAATTAGAACACTCTAACACACACATGTTTCACTGTTACTACACAAACACCCTATGATTCCTGTAAACAAGCAGCACACACACATCCCTCACACACATATTCCTTATCCCTGTCATGTAAGCTGTTAACACAATGAATATGACATCCTGAACCACATTGGATGGTTTAGTGCACACACATAAACTGAATACACACTCTATCATATTGTACACCCTGTTTTATGGTTCCTGTCACACTACACAAGCCTAAACACATTCAACACTCTATCACATCTCCTAAACACACACACAAGTCTCATAGTCCTTCCCCCTCTCTATGTAGATACAATATATATTTCGATATGTTTATGTATGCCTATAGCTATATATTTAAATGTCTAACCTAATGTCAATATGTAATTGATAGTGTAGGGTGTAATGAGGATTCCAATGTAAATGTACATCGCCATGATTTACATATATGTAAATGTGAATAAATAGGTGTAAAGTAAGCTATATGTGATAAACATATTTCTATTTGTGTATGTAAATATATATATATATATATATATATATATATATATATATATATATATATATATATATATATATATATATATATATATATATATATATATATATATATATATATATATTTATATATATATATTTATATATATATATATATGGTGTTTGGCCTTTAGTGTTGTGGCTGTATTAGCTCATGGCCTACATGGTTGTGATTCTACATAGGTATATGGCCTAGTGTATGGCTATTGCCTTGAGGATAGGGCCTATGGCCTATAACCTAGATGACATAGCCTAGGTTTGACCAATCTAGACTAGTTTGACCTAGTTTAAACCTGTTTGACCTTGGTTGACCAATCTGGACTAGAGTTGACCTAGTTTGACTTCTAGGGTTGACTAAAGTTGACCAAAGGTTGACTTTAGCCTAGATTGATCCCAAACATTATGTAGATGCATTGTAGCAGTCTATTTCATTATTTTAGACATGTTGTGACTTGTGCTGTTCTGATTAGGAGCCAGACACCACTCCTCAGGCAGTAATTTCTTCTGGACATCTAGGGTATTAGGCGAGTACATTCTCTGACCCTTTCATACTTGATAGGGTTTATATTTATGCACTAGATTACTTTACTTGATGCTGTCACGACGTTAACATGGATTGGTACTATATGGATCCCTTCATGAGATGTTATCCCCCTCGGGAGCATCGGATTACAGTATGTCATGTGCGTTTCACTTTCATCATATACTCCGGTGCTTTCACCATTCATGTGCACTCTCATGATTCATGTACTCTCATGTTCACTGAGCCCTCATGTACTATCATGTGCACCCTATTATGGGCCATCATGTGATATCATGTGCAATAACATAACCTGTCTAGATTCTTGTGTATTGATTGGGGTACGGGAGAGTATGAATGGTCATGTGAACAATTCCAAAGTAGTATACTCATGTGCCAACTCTTAGATTACTCATATACAAATTTAAGCCGTTCACATGTTCATCTTATACTCTAAATCACTAGTTTACTGTAGTTCTCTATTTATAGTATCTATTTACATTACAGCACTTCTCTTTTACTTTACATATATTCTGCAGCGTTTTCTGTATCTTACTCTATTGCATATTTATTTATCCTATCATATTATGAACTGCATGATATATACTATGCTCGCTCCTGTCCTGACTGGACCTGTTGAAATATTACAGAGGATGAGGACGAGGCTGGCTGTCCTACCTATTATGGGGCTACCCTAGATAACAACTGTGACTTGGACCAGCAGCCGGACCCTGTAGCAGTGGACGACACTTCTCTAGACTAGGATGTCTTCTCTTTTTATTACATTCTGGATGACTGTATATTTGATACTTGGGATTTGTGGTTCTGTGATGTATTAGACACTTAGACTCTCTGTTTGTACTTATGGGGATTCTTTTCATTTCAGCAGTATCTATCTTCTATCTTATCTTTCTACCTTAGATGTGATTGAGACTATATATTGCTATGTCACCTCCATTCGGAGTGTATATACTATACATGTATCTTTATATTGTTAGATGATTGACCTAGGACAACGTTCTACCGCCGACACTGCGGCGTAGGCTGGACGTACCCACGTCTCGTGCCCTTACTCTAGGGTGCGGGTCGTGACACGTTTTTAGTGGTGGCCCATGCAGGTCTAGTTTAGAAATGTAGTGGTATTCGAACTAGAGTATCACTGAAGCCTGCAGTAGGATTAGGATATTTTTGAAGGTACTTAATCATATTAAGAAAAACTCTTTATCAGATTTCATATATCTAAATTTTTCTGCTATTTATCTTCCTTTGAATTTAATTGTCCGCCTTTGCTATTTTCGACTCATTCTCAATGATTGTTTCTTGCTTGATCTGTGTCTCCAGGATGGTTGAGACGAGATCTCATCACCCCGGACCGGGGGACGCTGCAGAGGGGTCTGCCACCTCTCGTCCTCAGCAGCAACCAGTCCCTGGTACCGCAGCCCCAGTCATGCCAGCTGGGGTGGGCGTTTCAGCTGCGTTCGGAGGAGCCCCTCCACTAGGAGCAGGGTTCAGGCCGAGCCCAGTAGTTCTGGAGGTGCTTCTGCAGCAGCAGCCACCTTCGGGAATAGTTGACGCCGTTCAGCTGTTTGCTTTCTTCCGGCAGTTTATGGAGGGTCAGCAGGCCCAGCAGCAGAGGAAGACTGCAGAATTCAGCCGAGGCATTGATCTAGCCGTGACTATGGTAGAGAAAGTGGTACCTCAGCCAGCGGCAGCCCCGCAGCCGTACCAGCCACAAGAGAAGGGCATCCAAGATTTTCAGAAGATGTACCCTAGGGACTTCCGAGGGACAGAGAGGATTCTGTATGCCGACGAGTGGATCGAACACATGGAGGAGATATTCAGATTGGCCGAGATCCCGATGAGGATTCAGATTGAGGCAGCGGCCAGCATGATGCAGGATCTATCCCGCACATGGTACCAGACCGACCGACGGGTTGGTACTCCGGGACAGACTTGGGCAGCGTTTAAGAAGCTGTTCAAGGAGAAGTTCTTTCCAGATGCAGCGCTGGGAGCCCTCGAGACTCAGTTCGTGGCCCTAGTCCAGGGAAGCCAGTCTGTGAAGGAGTACGCAGGAGAGTTCTTCCGCCTAGGCAGATTTATAGAGGGGTTGTCGGAGGCGACGAAGGCCCGGAGGTTCCGTAAGGGCTTGGTAAAGGAGGCCAAGTCCTACACCAAGAGTGCTCGCAGTGCTACCTTTGAGGAGATACTAGTGGACGCGTTAGCTGTAGAGGATGATCTTGAGCTTAGGCTCAAGAGAGGGCGGGACTTCCAGGGAGGCAGCAGTAGCGCAGGACCGGCCAAGAGGCCGCATTTCCAGCAGCAGCACCAGCAGCACCACCAGCAGCAGAGATTCCAGCCACAGAAGTTTCAGCAGCCGAGGCACTAGCCAGTGCAGTATCAGCAGCCTAGACAGCAGCAGCAGGGCCTTAGACAGCAGCCAGTCAGTTGTGGTTTCTGGAAGAAACCAGGGCACGTGTGGAACGACTGCAGGAAGAGGCTAGGGAGGTGCCTCCTCTGTGGGTCGGCAGAGCATCAGTTGAGGGAGTGCCCTCTATCATCAGGACGGACAGTTCAGGGAGTCGGAGACAAGGCTCCAGGGGACCGTAGAAGGGGCCGTTGCCGACTCAGCACACTACAAAATAGAAGCCCTTTTGCCACGGCAAAAAATTGTCACAATTAAAGGAAATGCTGTCACAAAAGATTTTTTGTGACGGACCTAAAGTCGTGGCATTAGGCACCGTCACAAAAACTTTTTGGGACAGTTTGTGGTGACGACATAGTCCGTCACTGAAAGTTCGAAGCAATTGTGACGGCATTATTCCATCACAAATTGAATGACAGATGTCACTTGTTGTTTTTATTTAGGGGCGACATAGCCGTCTCAAAAAGTTCAAATTTATGGTGACGTCCCCATTCTGTCACGAATGGATAGCTTGCATCACATTGTCATTTGCTTATTTGGGATGACATTTGCCGTCACAAATAGTTTTGTTGTTGTTGACATTTTGAGTATATATATATATATATATATATATATATATATATATATATATATATATCATGCACATTCATATTCCAACTACAACGACAACGAAACCACATTTAAAACCATCCAAAGTCACAATCCAATTACACTCATGCACATTCATATTCCAACTACAACGACGACCAAACCACATTTAAAACCATCCAAAGTCACAATCCAATTACACTCATAATAAGTTCCATTCATTCTACGAGATAACAGTTTTTGTTTGGATGAATCCATAAAATGACATCAAATTCACCACAAAAATGACATATGTATATGTCAACAAGTATACTATTAACCTAAACATTACATAACTTTGTTTGGCTAAAATATTTGAACTAAAATACCAATCAAAATGTAACCAGTACATGTCCAAAAAGATGAAACATACATATTTACTGTCAAGTGGTTTTGCTTCAAAATGAGTTGTCCAACTTGAACTTGAGCTCCCATCTATCTAAAATGACCTTCATATATGTCCAAAAAATATTAAGCATATTTACTTTGAAGTGGTTTTGCTTCAAAATGTCTTGTCCAACTTGAACTTGAGCTCTCATTGATCCAAAAATGTCTTCGTCACAATGAAATTGAAATAAGAAAACATTAGTAGATGAATAAAGACCATGCACATTTTAAAAATACATTAAATATTTAGTCAAATGTACGCATAGATGTTATTTGAAAAAGTTACATGCAATCAATGAATCAATCACTATTATACTACTTACAAAGTACTGACATCCTAATGTTGGGCCGAGAGTGATGACAAAATATCCTGCACAAAAGATTAAGAAAATTTTTATTAGTCGAGTAAAACTAAAAATTTAAACAATCTAGCTAATTTCAAGATCATTGTGTTAACAAATAAAAACCTGATTTGGGGAGATTAAAGATAAAATATCTATGAGCTTGTCCATCTTCTTCTTTGTCTCCTCATTACTCTTTTGCATCTCATCTCGATCTCGACGTAACATTTCAACTTCTTCCCTTAAATTCCTAACCTCCTCATCATTTTTGCTACTAATTGAAGAACATTCTTCCCTTCTTCTCTTGGATTTCACGCCGATTCCAACACCTCGGTATCTCCCTGATTTCTCTACTCCCATAACTTGGGAGTAAATGTCACCATCAAGTTGAGCAAGTGATTCTTCCACACCATCTTCATCTGCCTTCCGTTTTAGCTCCTCCATTTGCCTCTAATCATGAGCATATCGATCAAATGTATTAGTTTACATAGCATTGACAATGAGTGTCAAACTAACAGAGCATACGAGTATCGAACTATCAAAGCATTGATCAAATTAAAAGATAGTATCAGTTAAGATACCCAAAAAATGCAAGTTAAATATCCAAAAACAAGAATTATAGATTCTGAAAAAATTAGCAGACTTACAGTAAAAGATGTACATAATGAAAGTAAATTGGGACTTACAGTAAAAGATGTACATAATGAAAAAATGTAAATTAAAAGATGTACATAATGAAAGTAACTACAGACTTACAGTAAAAGAAGCTTTCCTACACCATAAATATTTCCAAGTGTCCAAGTGAACCTATTATATGATATACAGATGTCCAAGTGTTATGTCCAAGTGAACCTATTAATTGGCAGTTTCGGAAGAATATTGATATTGAGTAAATTAGGACTATAAACCAAGGTCATATAATAGGTCCATAATTATGCTATCAAGGGCAGCACATGCATTTCTCATGAAAGAGAAGGTGGCATTCACATTTTTGAGAACTTCAACATGTCAGAACCATAAAGATTTTGCTAATACTACACAAATATTCAAATGTTGGCCAGCACATAAGAACTATCAGTAATTCACAATCAAACGTACTAGTCGAGTCTAAGCACGATATCTGATGGCAGAGGAGTTGAACATATTTGCTTGTGCTTAACTTGCTCACAAAAAGAATTATCATATAAATCAATTTCTTCATTGCAATAACACTAGAGACTTCATTAAGATATTAGGTAATCGACCAACATGATTCAGCTATTAGGATATGCAATAACACTAGAGACTTCATTAAGATATGCAGTAACAAGCAGGGCCGGTCCTTAATAATTGGAGGCCCTGTGCGAATTTTAAAATGTGGCCTAAATTTATTTATTCATATTTTTAAATATATTATTATATGTCTTGATCAAAATCTCTGGAGATGCTCTTGATTGTATATTATAACTGAATCTATAGGTAGTTACTAACAAAATAATTAAAGCTCAAATTATCTATATTCAAACACATTATATAGTATAATAAAGTTGTTATAGATATAAGGCGTACTGACCGTTAAATTGTCTAAATCTGGCGTCAAATTTTTTTGTTGATGAAAACATATAATAAAATGAATAACGATCAATACCCAAGTGAGAAGTAATATGTAATCACACAATTTAGAGCCTCCAAGACCTAAGCAGGGCCAGCCCAGGGCACAGACGAGGTGGGCGACCGTCATGGGCCCCCAATTTTGGAAGTTCCGTAATTTTACAATAGACTAGGTATATCAAAATAGAAGAAAAAAACAAAGACCCAATCTGGAAGCATTATAAAAGCCAGTGCTCTAATCGAAAAAAATATATGATAGTTTGATTGATGATTTTGATAGTTTAATAGATGATTTTGCTTGTAAAAGTGCTATTTTTTTAATTTATGTGAGAACAATGGCCCAAATTTTAAATTTTGTCATAGGTCCCGTAAATCATATGACCGACTATGGACCTGAGTAACCTGATACAAGACTAAGAGCTCCGGTCTTCGACATCATTATTTCTTAAATAAATATGCCTGCACATCCAAATTCTTAAATTATATATATAAAAAAATCTGATCATTATTGTAGAAAATAAATTCATCTAACAATTGAGGGATCTTTAGAAACAAAATAGCAATTAACACACCGGTTAGAGCAATATCTTTACACTACAAGAAAAATGGCTTTTCTTGACGGTTTTTCCCCGTCAAGAAAGACTTTTCTTGACGGTTTTGGATCCGTCATCTAGGCCCCCGTCAAGAAAAGTCGACACTTTTCTTGACGGTTTTTTGTTTGTATCCTTGACGGTTTTAAACCGTCAAGAAACATGCGTTATCTTGACGGTTTTAAACCGTCAATAAAACAAACAAAAAACCGTCAAGAAAAGTGTCGACTTTTCTTGACGGGGGCCTAGATGACGGCTAATAACCGTCAAGAAAAGTCTTTCTTGACGGGGAAAAACCGTCAAGAAATTGTTTTTTGGTGTTTGCAAACCGTCACGAAATGAATTATTTTTTGACGTTTTTGCAACCGTCAAGTTAAAAACCGTCAAGGAATAAAAAAATTTGCCGTTTTACAACCGTCAAGATAAACATAATATATTCCAGAAATCCAATTACCAAATACACATAATTACACAGAATCCAATTCCAGAATCAATATATAATATCACAAGCATCACACAACTATAATACACAATTTTTATATTAAAAAATACGTTGTTCGTACATCCAAACATCCAACAAGTACATCCAACCACAAACACGTTCGTACACCATAAATATCCTAAACATTTATAGGAGTAAATTAACCAAAATATCTCTGAACCCAGAGCAGCATGCAACAAGTACATCCAAACGTCCAACCACAAACACGTTCGTACACCATATATACATATCCAAAACATATTTACAGGAGTAGATTAACCAAAATATATCTGAACCCAGAGCAGCATTTCCTTTAGGTTAATCTGCAAACAAGGTGAACATAACATTATAAGTCAGCAACACAACTGAAATTCAATCAAATTTTGAATGGACAGAACAATCTAGGGAGGACTCAAATGTTGCAGTAGTTTAAATGTGCAGGAAATCAGTTGGGGAAAAAAATATCTTACTAAAGTGAGACAGTTAAAATTTGAAAAGTATTAACTCAAGTTCAAATACTATTCGAGCTCTGAAAAGGTTGACAAATACAGAATGGGGGTCAAAAGTGGAGAAGCCTATAAACAAAAAAAACAAAACAAAACAAAATGAATGCATGAGAGTGGCATCAAGACAATAGGTATCAGCATGGACAAAATTATAGCTATTTAAATCCTTAAAAGTGAAGTATATCAAAGGCACAACTCAGAGGCATAATGGAGAAGCCTAAAAATAAAATTGGCTTCGTGGGAATAATATCAACAAGAACAGTCTCGAGTCAAGGGTATCTACATCGCAAAGGTGTAGTCCTTTAGTTACATTTATTGATAAATAAATGTAAACACTTCCTCATTTCCTTCATATTACAGTAATCATTGACACAATTCATGACAATTGCAAAAAAATAAATATATATGAGACTCCAATCCAAAATTTGTGTTTGAAATAAGGATATAACTAGCATGAATATTTAGTGGAGAATTGAGAGATTTGTGTTCTAATGGAGTATTAGGCAGAAGAGAGCCTGTTTTCTGGACTCCAGAAATAGCAGCAGCAGCAAGGTTTGTGGAAGGAGGTGAATTGAAAATCCATAATATTGTGATGGCTATTGTTACTTAACATGTCAATGTTGGTTTGCACATTAAGAATTAACATTAATATTTAGTTAGAATAGTAAAAATAGGGACGATACATCACCTTCTTATCAGAGCCAAATTCAATGATATCAGATGGGTGGAACCGAACTGGGAAATTTGGAGGCAATCGGCACTTCCTTCCTTTATTGCTGCAGATAAATGAAAAGTGAATTGTTTTTCTTAATGAAGATAATATCTGAATATACAGAGAGAAAATAAATGTCAGCCTAACTTCTGAATACTTACTCTGTGAGCCATATACCATGATCGCTATGCAAATCAGTCAAGTAGAATGCGTCGTCTTTGCAGCTGATATGAGCATGGGTATTCGCTACCTTAATGTAGAGAATATGTCAGCCAATGACAAGAAATACCTACAATCATATGTTTGATTCCAAGGGCAGTTTGGTTGCCTTTAAATAAAATATCATCCAACATTTGTTCTATGTAGCATTCATTGCTGTAGACTGTGTTTGCAAATCCAGTGATTGGTTAACTTCAAGTAACCTTATTATATTTATAAACTTCAGTGCTAGGATAGCTACAATTTGGATGCTGGCTTGCATATTTTACTTCTGTGAATAGTAGTTGTGTTGCCAAGACTTCTATAACATGTAAGAGATAAATAAATAAATATATAAATAAGAAAAAAATGCATCCCTGTGCCATTAGGCTCACGCTAATGTAGGGTCCTGGAAGGGTCCAATGTACGCAGCCTTACCCCCATATATATGGAGAGGCTGTTACCACGACTTAAACCCGCATCCTCCAGGATACAAGCAATAACCCTAACCGTCACACTCTTATAATATGTAAGAGATGGAATGGGGAAAATGTTGCAACTAAAGTAGCTACATGCTAGACAATGATATGATAGCTGCATTTATTCCTCTCCTTGTATCAGATGCTGTTGTAAAGTGGTGTTTCAGTCATCCTTGCTGAATAGTATAGCATTTGGAAGGACCTTGCAACGCTTTTTTTCCCTTCTGTAACTGGACGTACATACAGCAAACGAAACAGAAGTACCTCAAATACTGGAACATTTGTTGTATAACTACTTACAGCCGAACATAACACCTGAAGAGATTTGGGTAGAAATGAAATTGGCATATCACTGGCGTGTTGATTTCATTAAGGCAAATGGGTCTCAAGAAGCTTCAGTATCTATATAAGAAAAAAATAATATGGTGTCCTCACAATAACAATTCAGTTTAAATATAAAAATGTAAAGGTAAGAACTTCTTTTAAGACCAGGAAGGTAAATATTGCACGAGTTCTTATGCTCTTTATTGCTGCAAGCACAATCCTTATGGTAGTCGAGTAGAAAATTTACTATATATTCTCTGTTGAATGCAACTTGGGTGTGAATGCCCCTAAATATGTTTATATGAACCATCAGGATAGGACTCAAATAGATAATAACTGTACCCCTTTGGTATTGCAATCCCTAATTGTGAAATTTTTGTTTGCCAAACCCAACTAGTCCTGAACATTTTACTAGGAAAACAAACACAATCTTTTTGGGAATCCTGGAGTCAGAAAGTGCACAGTGGTATGTGGCTATGTGCTATGTAAATTTAAGCTAAAACACGCTTATGTCTATACATGCAAGGGCTAGTTGCATCTCGATCTAATATGACCTTGTGTCGATACCTGAAAGTTGCCAGCCTGTTGCCAGAACGGGTAAGATCTAATGAAAGAATTTATTCTATACTCTATAGAATCTAAACTTATTCTAGTATAAATAATTTGTATAGAAGATTCGACGTTTCTAGATATATAAGTATAAAATAAAATCTCCATAATGCTGGATGAACTCCAGGTGCATTGTTTCTCGTCTTACATAAGCTTATACATAGTGAACCAGCTTAACAAGAGAGGGAAAAAAAAAAGTTGAGAAAATGGAGAGCCATAATACCTTGAATTTTCCTCCTAACCTGAGGAAAAGGCAATTCTATTAGCATTCTAGGCAATTCAACATGTGAAGAACTCTTGCAGTACATTAACCACAAGAGACAGTTAGTTCATTGTTTAGCTATGAAGAGAAGGATACATGAAGGCCTATAGAATTACCCAAAAATGGAAGGTCTTTGGTCGTATTTAGCCAGTCTAATGGGTCGTAAATCTCCATTTGCTTTACTAACTCTAGGTATAAGATACCATCTATTAACAAATGGGAATAACTTTAGTAAGCAAACAACAATTAGCATAATAAAACAAAGGCTTAATTTCAACTTGATACCCTCAACTATTCCACTTTTTCAACTTGATACCCTAAATTTAAAACTTGACAACTTGATAATTGTACAACTTAATACCCTACCAGTGTTAACAAAAAGTACTAGATGACAAAAATACTCCCATTCTCTCCTCCGCTCCCCCCACCCCCACCCCCCTTCTATCCTCGGCATCGGAGTTGACAACGGGAGGGGGAAGGATAGCAGGATGTAATAGGAATAAAGGAACCATGTCCGAGGCCCCTTAGTCCCCAGCTCTCTTCCAAGCCTTTGCAGTCCACCCCAACTCCTCCTTGTCAGTTCCCCCATCGCCATTTATTGAGATTCCATTTGAAATGTCTCGTATAGCTAGGAGTCAGGAGAACAACTCAAAATTCGAGTTCCACGCTGCTGTCAGAACCGGAGACAACTGGCTTCTTAGTGTTTGTCAAAAATCATTGATCTTATTTTTCTTAGCCACAATATTTATAGTTTTCAGCTTGTTGTAATTTTTATTTTTTATTTTTCTGAAGTCAAGTGGCAGAGGGCGAACAAATTTAGTTTCGACTAGGACAATCCAATCCGGTGGGCCGGCCCTGACAACTATGTAGCTTTGTGTTGGACACTTGCGGTACACGGAACAAGCACCCAGAGAGCTCACTTTGTTCCGTGTTGCTGCATCTTATAGTATTGGTGTCATAAGTGCACATTTGTTCTTATGGATGTCGAGTGAATTGAGAGATTTGTGTTACTAACAAGCAGATCAAGCATGAATATAACCAAGATAGAACCAGAGAAGCTCCCATCTTTGGAAGTGATTCGGCTGGTTTCCATGACTAAAAAGAAACATGAACATAACTTTACTAATTGTACTTTGTCAAAGTGCAAAGAATCAAAAATTTTAAAAACACAGACCATCCAAAAGCTTTCCAACATCACTGGGAAACAATGCAGACCAAAGCAGGACTTATTGGCTGGGTAAGAACAGAGTAGTAGAACATGTGTTACAAGGCAGGTTACATTGGTCTAAAACCCAAAAAATTAAACACTTGGAGCTAAAATTTCAATTTCTTACTGAGACCAAGTAATTATTAAAGAGAAGTAGGAAGCTTCACCTGATCCGTCACGACGGGGTGGGGATCTGCGACGAAGGTGGGAATCTCGTACACGAAGCAGTTGGGAAGGCTCCCGAGCGGCCGATAGCGAGGTTGTGGTCGTCGATATGGGACATACGAAGTTGGGTGTAGGCGGCGTTCTCCTTGGAGGCGGGTGTGCCAGACTCCCACGATCGATTGGCATACGCCCTCTCCAAGTCGAAACATGGAAGAATTTGAAGGAAAAATTAGGATTTCACCTTTGATGTCAGAAAAAATTAGGGTTGGGGAAGATCGAAACCCTAACCTGAGCTCCGGTGCTCACGATATGCCATCGGGGGAAAATTCAACAAAAAGGGAGGAGGAAGAGGAAGAAGAGGGGAATGGAGATGAAGAGGATGAAGAGGAGAAGGGAGATGTAGAGTTGAGCTCTCCTTCTCCATCGGCTGGTGGATGAGAGAGAAGGAAAAATATAGAGGAGAGGAAAGTATCGAGAAATAAATAGAATGAGATTGGTATGACAAACGTCAATATAAATCTACAATAAAAAACAATTCAAAAAAATTACCAAAATGGCAGCTGAAAACAGCGCGCCAATTATTTTAGGCATATATTAGTTGACGGTTATTACCGAACCGTCACTAAATAAAATGATGTTTCTTGACGGATTCCCTAAAACCGTCAACTATTATCCTGTAAGATAGCTAAATTAACATAAAATAAGGCATTTCTTAACGTAAGGCTAAATCCGTCAAGATATGCCATTTTCTTGACGGTTTTTCACGACCATCAACTTATAAACCGTCAAGAATCGTCATTTTTCTTGTAGTGTTAAGAAATCCTAATTTTTTTCTATGATTATAAATATGAATCTTAGAGTCAGTAGGGAATAGGGATCCAAGAATTGGAGGTCTTGTAGAGTAGGAATTGAGAAAGAAAAAGAATAACTTGAAATACAAAATTATAAAACTAATCCTAATTTTTTTTGAGGCCCCCAAAAAATTGGAGGCCCTGTGCGGCCGCACTATTGGCACGGCCCTAGGGCCGGCCCTGGTAACAAGAACACTAGAGACTTCATTAAGATATGCAGTAAAAAGAAATAGTGCATTTTTCGTATTTTTTTCTTTCCCTTTTCCTCTCCTGGGACGAATCAGCTATTAGGATACACTATTTTCATTTCTAGCTAGTCTGCATGGATATAGATGCATATACAAACTTCAACATAATTCAGATTCTAAATATATGTATGAAAATTAGGATACGTATGAGTCATGGATATGATTTCCATGATATATAACAGTAACACCGATACCAAAGCATGTAAAAAAATCTGATTTGTTGATATATAGCATGATTTCCATGATATATAGCAGCAACACCGATACCAAAGCATGTAAAAAAAACTGATTTGTTGACACAAACATGCTTCAAGTCATATTATTTTGTATGGTATCAAATATCGATCAAAGCAAGTAAAAGAATTTAATTTGACTAGACAAGCCATATAGAAAAATGAAGTAATTAATTTGTTGCATAAATGCACTAGACAAGCCATATAAAAAAAATCTGATTACTGACACAAACATGCTTCAAGTCTATACTAGCACATTAGTATCCGAACACATTAGTGAGTATTAGAGAGGGCCAAGTATCAGAGTATCAGAGCATTAGCTCATTTGAAGAACTCTATACCAGCCCATCAAACAATCAAAAAAATGTTTTAAGAAGCAATTAGCTCTAGCCTCTACCCTTACCAATCGTTCTTTTGCCATATCGCTAGATTTGTTGTGTGTCCTTCTGTATATATCCACTCGCGTTGCTGGTTTTTTGTTTTATCCTCTATCTGTAGAAAAAATATTATATGCTATTTTTAATATGTTTAACTAATTGTATGATGTGCATGATGAATACCTCTTTCGCATGACGTAGGTATGATTTTGAACCAGCTGTGTGATGATCGGTCAATTTCTCCCTGTTCCCTGTGTTACGTACACTCGATTTCTGCAAAAAGAAAATAAAAAATTACTGCACACACACACACACACACACACACACACACACACACACACACACACACACACATATATATATATATATATATATATATATATATATATATATATATATATATATATATATATATATATATACCTTGAAATCAATTGTCTGCCAATAATCAACCATATTCTCCCACTGACTAGGAATCACACTAGTTGGACACTTGGCATACCACTCCTTAATTGTGGTGTAAGGATTAAAGTGTTTCACCTTTTTCCTATGCTTGTTTTTCCTCCAAGTTTCACTCAAAGATTTACTTAACCAATAGTCTGATTCTTCACACCAGTAAAAAATATTCTTCGACAAGACAAGGAAAGAGAACTATAAGTCACCTTTCTTCGAATTATAAGATACCATAGTTCCATATATATAATGAAGATTTATTACCTTCATCTCATCCTTTGCTGTTTCAATTTTGGCAGCCAACTCTGATATATGTTGCCATGAACACGTATCGAATGGAAAGTAATGACCATCTTCGGCTAGCTTACCAACAAAAGCAGATAATTTGGAAGCATTCGATCCGACTGGAACTCCATCAATGTGTTGATAAGCAACTTTTGTTCCCGGTTTAATATGCTTTAACCATTCCAACTTAGCTTCGCCCCTTGTTTTGTTAGGAGGTGGAGGTCCTTGATCTGCCATCTACTAACTTGTAATCTTAAATTTGCCAGTACAAAAAGAGAAACAATTATGTATATCAGGCATTAAAAAGGGGCAAAGCATAATATAATATAACCATTTCACTTAATGCAGGGCTTTCAATACAGTATATAAGGCATTAGAAATGGGCAAAGCAATTATGTATATCAGTCGTAAATATAGAAAGGGGAAAGCAGTTATGTATATCGAGCATTAGAAAGGGGCAAAGCATAATATAATATATCAGAAAACTTAATATAGAACTCTTAATAAAGTACATTCTTAATATCAGTATGCTATTAGTACAAAATACTCTTAATTAGGTCCCAAATATAATGTAACCAATTCACTCCCATCTTCGTATTCATCACTGCTTTGTGTCTTGATATCTTAAGGTTTAGAATCTGAATCTGAATCTTTATTTTCTTGTATATCAGTATCTTCATCTTCGTATTCATCCTCATCTTCACTCCCATCCATATTTCCATCTTGATCTCTTTCCTCATTGAAGTTCTCATTTTCATCGTTAATGAAACCAGTAGAAGTAGATGCTTGTGCAGAAATCATCCTTGGAGTTGAATCAATTGTTGTTCCCATCACGTTTTCTCTCACCAAGTTTATAACATCATTTTGATCATCAGCAACGTGGTGTTGGCGACCATATGTTCATTAGCTAATAGTTCCTCAGTGTCTCCACCCATGTCATAAGTGTCTCTAGGTTTGTTATTCACAACCACATGCCATCGTGGATCGGTAGGGTCTTCCATATAGAAGACTTGTTTAACTTGGGATGCCAATACATAAGGTTCTTCTTTTTGTGATGCTAACAAATATCTGAAATTGACAAGAGTGAACCCTAACTCATCAATTTTAATGCCTTCCTCTTTGTCGACATCAACCCACTCACATTTAAATAGCACAAACTTGCGGCCCAAAGGATATGTCAACTCAATTATATCAACTAACCGTCCAAAGTAGTTTAGTTCCTGAGATATTGGTCTTTTGTCTGTGGTTTTCCTGAACCGCACCGCTGTTGCTCTAGTCATTACACCACTGCTTTGTGTTTTGGAATCAAGCTCTTTGTATATTATTTTGAATACATACCCATTTAATGTGTAACCTGTAAACCTCTTAGCACAGGAAAATGGGCCTCCTGTAATGAAATCAAGACCTTCATGAAAGGGTCGATTTGACCGTTTAAGCTTTCCAATTTGTTCTTTAAACCACTCAGGGAATTGATCTTTATGCTTTGCTTGCTTGTCACGGGGTGACAAATTTGGTTCAGTTAGACTCAAAAAACTTTCGTGTTGCCTGCATGTAAGGGTTTTCCTGTTAGGTGCATGCAAGATTTTCTTAACAAATTATGAAAGAGTGACATAAACTAAAAAACTGAGATTTTTCTTACTGTAGATAAGTAGATATATTATCCTCATTAAAAAAAATGTAGGTGTGTGATTGTTTCCTCTCTGTCTGGGTAAGAAAGAAGCTTTCAAAACCACCAACTTCACTATCATCCTTGTATTTGGGAGGTCTATCCAATCGTGTCTCAACATTATCCAAGTACCTCGTCATAAATGTGAGACAGATAAAGGATCACTTGCTCATTTGGTAGCTGGTTCTGAAACAATTCCTAGTATGGGAACTCCATTATAGTACATTAAGAAGAGCTACCAATGGAAAACTTGAGCAGATAAAGGATCAGAGCTTTTAGAATGTATCAATATCAGAGCTTTTAGAATGTAATCATGTATGAAAAATAAATGCAACAACAAGTTTGAGCAATTAAATGCATTAAAGTACATTCAGAAGAGCTTTTAGAATGGAAAAAAAAAGGACAGCTAATTTACAACTGGAGGTAAGTTTCTTTTCCTATGTCAAATGTGCATCTTGAATGAATTAAGCTAAATGAACAAAGGAACAAAAAATTCAAGGTCATCAGTAGGGCAGCATGTTTTGCATTTGCATTAATTAAGATCATCAAACATTATTGGCAGCTTTTACACCCAAACAAGTAGCCCACAATCATATATGAACCTGGGGATACAAAAAGCCAGGATACAAACCAAGGATATGAACAAGTATCACAAACTAGAAGAGTGGTCTATGGCCAATTGCCAACATATATATGAACAAAGCCAACAAAAATTTTCCAACCAGGAAAAGCAGAATAAAAATTAAGCTGGAATAAAAATTAAGCTGGAATAATGAAAATCTTCCAATGAAAATTTTCCAACATATATATGAAAAAAGCCAACAAAAATTTTCCAGAATAAAATTTTTCCAACATATATATGAACAAAGTCCACAATCATAACCGCATCTTACATACTCTCCCTACTCTTTTCAAGCTGGAAAATCTCAAGCTGCATCGGGTCAAGAACCAGGATACACAAAACGTTCATAGCAGTTTATACAAGTGCATACTATTTGCTTACCAATTTCAGGATACATGCCAGGATACACATGATATACAAATTAATATTGCATACCCATGATAAACAAATCAATGTTGCATATGCAGGATACACAAATTAATGTTGCATAACCAAATGTTGCATACCCAGGATACGCAAAATGTTACCAAATCTAGGATACGCAGGATACACAAATTAATGCAAATGCAAAACTGCCAGTATACAAAGTTGAACAATTTCATATATGCTGGCTTCATTTGCTCTAGAAAGAATTGCTAAGCAATAGAGAAATCATTTGTAGTATGGAAAAGATTATGGCCCTACTAATAATCTGCTGCCTCTCCTAAACTCATTTGAGGAACATGAGTAGACAACATAATATTACTAGTACCCATTAATATTTCTAACAAACAAAAATATATATATGGCAGCATATACAGTTCCCGAACTTACAATTGAAAGTCCTTGAGCTTTCAGAGCAAATTTTTCATTAAGAAGAATATATGAAATCGAATTCAAATCGTTTTGTCACCTTATATATAAAGGTCCCAACTGACAACGAGAGAAATCAAAACTCATGGATGGACAATGAGAGAAATACTGCAGATAGTTCATAGAAACCCAAAAAAATGCTAATTCTTTTCCATTTCCATAATAAATTTATGTGCATTTTGTTACCTTGAACTCACCCATAAAATCATAGTCACGGTCAAGTGCAAATTACTTTAGGACAACATTCAAGAAAGCTTCTTGATCAAACAGTATCACACAATGATATCTACAAGCTTGCAAGTGCTGATGAGAGAACAGAGTAACTAATGGAAGTATAGAGGAAAAAGATTGGAAGTATTAACAGTCAAATGACTCAGTTAGGTAGTTTACTCTCCTTTTCGAGCTGATACAAGACTAGATATGCTCAATAATTATGTAGTATCTTTCTGCTGCAAGTATATTATGGAAGAACCAGAAATTTGGACATTTCAATAGGCAGGTATAGGCATCTTCCTATCTACTTTCGTACACCAATATCCAGCAAGTAATTGACGTGCCAATGTTCCAGAAAATTATATAATTGGATGTATGCATCACAGGAATATACAAGTAGCAAACTGATATAGACATACCAAAACAGAGAAAAAATACGAAAAGAAGAACTTTCTTTATATAAAATTGAAGCCATAGAAAATCTTTAACACTTGACCCTTAGTTGCCCATAAAATTATATAATTGCGGTCAAGTACACACTTATGTAATATCAAAAACAATCTTGAAAAGTTCGAAGTAACAGAGATAGGCTAACATTTGAGAAAGTATGATAATCAAGTATGTGTAAGTTTACAATTATATCAGCAAACTTGTAGGTGGCAACAAGAGAATAGCTTTACTTTTGGGCTGCTCATTTGGCTTGTCCAATTTGGGGGCCATTTGCATCATCATGCTGTGCTTGGCCATTTGCATCAGGGTGTTGTACCATCTTTTACTTCTTTGACAGATTATATTAGCAATTTCTTCAATGAATTTCAATTACACGAGAACTATTTTTCTCCTTGACACCAACAGATACCCAACATATTTAATATGTGCTTCAAATGTTCAATTCCATAATAAAACTTAATTAGATATTTAATCAATTTTCTGAAAGAACTGAGACATAAAAGTCCACCTATATGATGCATTCACCAACAACCGATTTAGCTGTTGCAACCTATTTACATAAATATGACCTGTAATGTTTACTGATCACAAATATTGCAGAGTATCATTTTACTATATAGGGGAACAAATAAAGGTGGAGGTTACTTTACTCCTCGTGGGGTATTTCTTGCAATGTACATCAGACCCACATTTAACTAGGGATGCAACTCGGGCGGGTTAGGTCTGGCTTGAGGTCAACTTTAGCCCAATCCGATGAATCGTAAGCCTAGACCGAGCCCAAGCCCGGCCCGACCTCGGGTTCAACATATGAAGCCCAAGACCAAGCCCGAAGGATCGGGTTTGGCTCGTGTTGGGTTGGGTCTATCGAATTTATCGGGCTCTAATATACTAATTAAAATAATTTGGTGAAGAAATTTAGGATTTACACTTTTTATTTAAGATGTATGGCATATATATATATATATATATATATATATATATATATATATATATATATATATATATATATATATATATATATATATATATATAAAATATATATATATATATATAAGTCGAGTTTCAGTTTCTTCGGGTAGCCCGACACATGAACCCAAGTCCAACCCGATTTATGATCGGGTTCAAATATTTGAACCCAAACCCGAGTATCTTCAACCCTAACCCAACCCATTATCGGGTTTACCCGATCGGGCTCGGGTTTAGCCCGCCCGAGTTGCACCCCTACATTTAACGGGGTGTCCTCAACAATTTATATAAGAATTTGAGAACAATACCTCGGTGCAATGTTGAAATTTGTTGGCTACGGCAGCTGAAATTTTCTAGAAAACCCAGAAACCATACACCAAATTTAGCCAACCGCATAATTGAATACAAAGAATGGGAAAACTGGTTTGGGTTTCTTTCTGACCTTGTCACTGGCCGCCACGTCTCTAATGTAGCATGATTCTTTTCATCGATACCACTCTTGCTAAAAAAAAGAAACATAAGTTAGGATTATAAGAGACGGTACAAATATGGCAGTATAGACACAGCTAGTATATTTTTAACCCTAATGTTCACAAAATCTCATGGAAGATGATAAATTTAAAGCATTTCAAATAAAATGAGAGAGAGAAAGAAATCATCCCAAAGAAAACCAACCAAAAGAGAAAGAAGAACATCCCAAAGAAAATGTTAATTTGTTTGGGGACTTTGGGGACCGGAGGAAGAAGAAGAAAAAGTGGAGCTAATAGCGTAGGAGGGGAAGAAGAAAACATGTGGCGGAAGGAAGAAGAAGACCCCCAAAAAAAATTTCCTTTGATGATGGCGGAGGAAGAAAACCGGCGATCAGAGGGAAAGAAGAACTGTAACCGGAGGGGAAGAAGAACTGTGATCGAAGAATACTGTGACCAGAGGGGAAGAACTGTGACCGGAGGAAGAAAAACCCTAACCTTTTTCCTTTGGTTCTTCTCTTCTACGATGGTCAGTCATTTGTGAGGATGGCGGAAAAAATGAAAGGGCTTCTAACAGTGCCTCGGTCTTTCATATACACGATGGCTCGGTTCTTCTCAAATTAGACTCCCTTCATTTTTACTGCCAAAACTTTGGCTTCCCTCCATTTTGCACTAATGTGACAGCCAACCAAAATTGGGGTGTCCCAAAAAAGTCCCAAAAATATGCTATTCATATTAGTTGTGACACACTGTCCTTATTGATTGATATTATTTATGACATATTATCCCTAATGACCTAAAGTCGTCACAATAAGACCACTCATTAGTGACTGTCATCAAAAATTGTCACAAACAACCACTTTTTTGTGACAATTATCTCCGACCGTCCCTAAAAGTCCGTCACTAAATGCCAGTTGTTTTGTAGTGGCAGCAGCAGTTTGTACAGCACCAGCAGCAGGCCAGGGGAGGCCAGCAGGGGCGAGCCTTCGCTATGGCGACCGAGGATGCAGAGGCCATAGGAGAGCTGATTGCAGGTTCGGTTTTTCTTCTCCATTCCAGCTTTTGCACTGTTTGATTTCGGGGCATCCCACAGCTTCGTATCAGTATCTTTTGCTATTAGACACAGCCTAGTATCTGAATCATTGCCTAGGACCTGCAAGATCATGACCGAGGGTGGAGTTATCCTCGTGAGTGATGTTTGCAGAGGGCGGAGTGTCATTTTGGGAGGTCGAGAGTTGGAGGTGAGCCTGCTCGTCATGCCCCTACCGAACAAAGATATCGTATTAGTTATGGACTGGTTGAGCAGGCACCACGCCAGCATTGATTGCCGAGGGGTAGAGTTTTGTTTGGGGCGCCAGGAGTGCCAGAGTTTCAGTATACCCGACGGCAGGCAGAGCAAGATGGAGGACTTTTCTGCGAAGTTTCAGTAGAGGAGTAGGCGGCTCCACATCCCTTGATTACAGAGTTCATGAACGTTTCCCTAGAGGAGTTTCCAGGGCTTCCTCCGGACAGAGATGTAGAGTTCTCGATAGACTTGGTTTCCGACGCGGAACCGATCTCTCAGCTTGTCTATCGGGTGAACAGCAGTGAACTGGTGGAGCTGAAGAAGCAGGTGGATGAGCTGCTGGACAAGGGCTTTATTCGATCGAGTTCTTCACCTTGGGGTGCACCGGTACTTTTTGTACCTAAGAAGGATGGGTCGGTACGGATGTGTATCGACTACATGGCACTTAACAACATGATGATCAAGAACAGATATCCACTGTCGTGGATCGATGATCTCTTTGATTAGTTGAGCGAAGCTCGAGTTTTCTCCAAGATCGATTTGAGGTCAGGATATCACCAGGTGAAGGTGAAGGGGGAGGATATTCCGAAGACCGCTTTCAGGATGCGGTACGGGCAGTTTGAGTTTTTGGTTATGCCGTTTGGGCTAACCAATGCACCAGTACTGTTTATGAACCTAATGAACAAGGTGTTCCACCAGTACTTGGATAAGTTTGTGGTGGTATTCATTGATGATATCTTGGTATATTCTAAGACTGAGAAGGAGCACGAGGAGCATTTGAGAGGGGTGTTGGAGACACTCAGGACAGAGAGGCTGTATGGAAAGCTCTCGAAGTGCGAGTTCTTCTTGGATAGAGTTGACTTCTTGGGTCATGTGGTTACTGGAGATAGAATCTCAGTGGGCCCGAAGAAGATCACAGCAGTTGAGGCATGGGCAGTGCCGACTTCAGTGGCAGAGATAATGAGCTTCTTGGGGCTGGCAGGATACTACAGGAGGTTTGTGCAGGATTTCTTCCGGGTTACAGAGCCGTTGACCCGGCTGACCCGGAAGGATACTGAGTATGTTTGGTCAGAGGAGTGTCAGGCAGCTTTTGATGAGTTGAAGAAGCAGCTTACGACGGCTCCGATTCTGACATTGCCATCTGGTTCAGGAGGGTTCACTATCTATAGTGACTCTTCAGGTAAGGGGCTGGGTTGTGTCTTGCAGCAGCATGGAAAGGTGATTGCCTATGCTTCCAGGCAGTTACGTCCCCATGAGAAGAACTACCCTACCCATGACCTGGAGCTGGCAGCAGTAATTTTTGCTCTGAAGTTGTGGAAGCTCTACCTGTATGGAGAGAGGGTAGAGATTTTCACAGATCACAAGAGCTTAAAGTATGTGTTTACACAGAAAGAGCTCAACATGAGGCAGCATAGATGGTTAGAGCTGATGAAGGACTTCGACATCTTACTTTAGTATCACCCAGGAAAGGCCAACGTGGTTGCCGATGCCTTGAGTAGGTATCTGACAACCATGTGTTTGACTATGGACCGTCACTTGCTTGCTGATTTGGAGAGCCTGGAGATTGAGGTGATCGTGTCCGGAGTTCAGATGCAGATATGGGGCCTGCAGATTCAGTCAGAGTTGGTGGAGAGGATCAAGTCGACACAGTTTGAGGACGTTGCTCTGCGGAGTCTTCGAGAGCAGGTTCGAGCAGGATTGGTGGTTGGCGAGTTTTCTCTTGCAAAGGATGATGCCTTGCGGCATGGTTCCAGGTTATATGTGCCCAGCGGAGAGCTCAGGAAGTAGGTTTTACAGGAGACCCACAGATCTCAGTACTCTATACACCCTAGTGCCAACAAGATGTATCGAGATCTGAGGGAGCATGTCTGGTGGTATGGGATGAAGCGGAAGGTAGCTCGCTTCGTAGCTTGATGCTTGGCCTGTCAGCAGGTCAAGGCAGAGAGGTAGAGGCCCGGTGGATTATTATAGCCATTGCCCATTCCCGAGTGGAAGTGGGAGCATATCACTATGGATTTCGTATCTGGGTTGCCGCGTACACCAGGAGGGAAAGACGCAATTTGGGTCATCGTTGACAGATTGACCAAATCGGCCCACTTCTTGCCATTCAAGGTGGGTACGTCTACAGAGAGGCTTGCGGAGATGTACATGCGACAGATTATCAGGATTCACGGAGTTTCGGTCAACATCATCTCGGATTGGGATAGTCGCTTTACTTCCCATTTCTGGAGGAGTCTGCAGACTAGTTTGGGCACTCAGCTCAAGTTTAGTAATGAATACCACCCCAGACGGACGGACAGTCAAAGAGGACTATTTAGACGCTCGAGGATATGCTACGGACGTGCATCTTGGACTTTGGAGGTTCCTGGGAGGATCATCTATATTTGGTGGAGTTTGCTTACAATAACAGTTTTCAGGCCAGCATTGAGATGTCACCTTTCGAGGCTCTGTACGGGCGTAGGTGTCGTACACCCTTATCTTGGAATGATGTTGGTGAGCGAGCTTTACTGGGACCAGAGATAGTTGTTGACGCAGCCGAAAAGGTGAAGCTCATCAGGGACAGACTTCACGTAGCGCAGGACAGACATCGGCACTGGGCCGATAGCCACCGGAGGCCGTTGGAGTTTGAGGTACAGATTAGAGATAAGATTAGAAGTAGGTTGTTTGTTTTGTTTGATTTATCATGTTTGATTATTCACTAACATGAGACCTTGTTTGTGTTTAGGTCGGAGACATGGTTTTTCTGCGGATATCTCCGACCCGTGGTACTATACGTTTTGGTGGAGGTGGGAAGCTTAGCCCACGCTTCATCGGACCTTTCGTGATCAGCGGAAGAGTCGATGACGTGGCATACTGGCTAGACTTGCCACCTGCACTAGTGGGTGTCCATAACGTATTCCATGTATCACAGTTGAGACGGTACGTGGCTGACCCTAGCCATGTGCTTGATCATTCAGAGATTGAGGAAGGGCCTACTCTCATTTATCCAGAGCAACCAGTGGAGATTCTGGATCGTCGAGAGAAGGCACTGAGAAACCAGGTGATACCCTTGGTTCACGTCGCATGGAGGCATCATTCTCCAGGAGAGTCTATCTGGGAGCGGGAGGATGAGATGCGCGAGCGATACCCTTATCTTTTTGGACCGTGAGGTATGATCGTCTATCCTTCTCATAGTTAGTTTCGTCTTTCAATTTCGAAGACAAAATTTTTTTAAGGAGGGTAGATTTGTCACTACCATATTTCTATTTTAAGGGTATTTTTGTTATTTTTTGAATTATTTGAATTTAATATATTTTTATTAGGAATTTAAAATGATTAATTAGAATGGTATGATTTAAATATTATTTAATTAATTTCCATGTGGTTTAGATTAGCCTAACCTAATTTGGACCTAACCTAGATTAGTCATAGCTAGTCTAGTTAGCCACAATGAGTATTAGTTAATATTGGCTAGTGGGTTTAAGTTATGATTAGTTAGGATGAATGGTTTGCAACTTGACTAGAAGGGAGCCCTAGATTCTAGGCCATTCAATGGGCTTGATGGATTGATAGCCCTTAGATGCACCCCCTAAAACCCTAACCCTAACTAGTGGCCGACCTAGGGGTCCCCCCTTGTCTATAAAGTCTCTATTGATTTTTGTGCCTCTTTTCATCCATTCCATCATTTTCTAAGAACAAGGTTTGCTTTCATTTGAAATTTCTTCATAGTTTATTCAATAGTGATCCTTTTTCATTGAGATTTCTTCCATGGAGTTCTAAATGATGTTTCCCTACGTTGGTAGAGTCCAATCTCAGGTTTGACACAATTTGGGGACTTTGGCTAGCTAGTAGAGAGCTCCTTTTTGAGGAGGTACACACCTAGGTAAATCTCTATTCCTCCCATGAAATTTTAGTTTCTTTGCATAAACACCAAGCCCTAGGTGTCCTTGTACAGTAGGGATAGGTTTTGCACCCTCTCGTGTCCTATATGTGTCCGTATCGGACACATATCAGTAGATAATCGCAAGTGTTCGACGAAATGCCACAGTGGGCATTTCGATCAAGTTTTTAAATTATAAATGAATAGAAAATTAGGTATTAGTATCGCCTAAGAGATTCTAGGTGTCTGAGCGTGTCTTGTGTCGTATTGGTGTCATGTCGTACTCGTGCACACGCCCGCACGCGCGTGTACAGTGATGCCCTGCTGCTCGGGGCCTCGTGTTCAGTACACAGGGCACGTGGACACGTGTGTTTGGACACTAAGGGGCAGTGTCTGTCATGACACCCCCGATGTTTCGTGTGCAATGGATACGTGTCGAGTGTGTTTGGACACGTGCACTGGTCGTACGATCCGTGTCAGTCTCGTGCTTGAGTTGTGAGTTTGTTTTGGACACATTATGTCGCGTTTCTGGACACCATTTTGTTTATGTGACACGTACACATGTCCACTAATATTTACCAACTCTTAGTTAACCATCTTAATGTGTTATTAATATTCAATTTGAATTTCCCCAATCGACTGATACTTTATGTATCAGTATAAGCACTGTTCTTTATTTTCCTATCTATTCTTAATGATTTATACTATGTATTTAGCTATGGTTAATTGTTGTACATATTAGATATCATGATTAGGATTCAATTCTTAGTTTTAGGTTGATTAGCATAATCGAATTCACATAAATCGTTGAATCCTGGATTGGTTCTCCCATTATTATTCCTTGGTTTTAAACCTGAAATTGTTCTTTAAATTTTTGAATCTGAGGTCATAGCATTGAGTGGTGTGAAATACTAAAATTCGAATGTAGGGAATACAGGATAACTGTTGATTGTTTAATTTATGTAATGAGCCACACACTGGAAATCGATTTCTGAGAACATACAGGTCTCAGCCTGTACACTGGGAATAATTCCTGAGAACACTGAGTTTTCTCAGTTTTACAGTTGAAATGAGTCTTAAAGCTAATGTTACAATGTTTTGATGTCATTGATTCAAGTTTTGGAAATGTTAATGATTTCCTTATCCACTGTCAATTTCCTGAGAATGAATGTCCATCTCATTTGAACTGTCATGATTGTTTGGTGCTTA
The DNA here is from genome assembly GCA_029216955.1 of Iris pallida. Lineage (NCBI taxonomy): Eukaryota > Viridiplantae > Streptophyta > Magnoliopsida > Asparagales > Iridaceae > Iris > Iris pallida. Next base: position 2,556,896 of record JANAVB010018995.1, on the reverse strand, counting down.
AAAATTTTGAACATCTGAACACTGTCCTCTATTTCTTGGAACCAAGTCACACACATTTCCTATCTAACCCACACACACATGTTATTCACTGTCACACAGGTTCCTCATTTACCTGAGCACACTGAGACACACAGGGATTGGATACACACATGGGTTCCTGCACATTGTTTCCTGTCCTTGGGATTCCTGTGAGCACATACACACACACATACACAGAATTAGAACACTCTAACACACATGTTTCACTGTTACTACACAAACACCCTATGCTTCCTGTACACAAGCAGCACACACACATCCCTCACACACATGTTCCTTATCCCTGTCATATAGGCTGTTAAAACAATGAACATGACATCCTGAACCACATTGGATGGTTCAGTGCACACACATAAACTGAATACACACTCTATCACATTATACACCCTATTTTATGGTTCCTGTCACACTACACAATCCTAAACACATTCAATACTCTATCACATCTCCTAAACACACACACAAGTCTCATAGTCCATCCCCCTCTCTATGTAGATACAATATATATTTCTATATGTGTATGTATGCCTATAGCTATATATTTAAATGTCTAACCTAATGTCAATATGTAATTGATAGTGTAGGGTGTAATGAGGATTCCAATGTAAATGTACATTGCCATGATTTACATATATGTGAATATGAATAAATAGGTGTAAAGTAAGCTATATGTGATAAACATATTTCTATTTGTGTATGTATATATATATATATATATATATATATATATATATATATATATATATATATATATATATATATATATATATATACGATATTTGGCCTTTAGTGTTGTGGTTGTGGTTGTATTAGCTCATGGCCTACATGGTTGTGATTCTACATAGGTATATGGCCTAGTGTATGGCTATTGCCTAGAGGATAGGGCCTATGGCCTATAACCTAGATGACATAGCCTAGGGTTGACCAATCTTGACTAGTTTGACCTAGTTTAAACCGGTTTGACCTTGGTTGACCAATCTGGACTAGAGTTGACCTAGTTTGACTTCTAGGGTTGACTAAAGTTGACCAAAGGTTGACTTTAGCCTAGATTGACCCCAAACATCATGTAGATGCATTGTAGCAGTCAATTTCATTATTTTAGACTTGTTGTGACTTGTGTTGTTCTGATTAGGAGCCAGACACCACTCCCCAGGCAGTATTTTCTTCTGGACATCCAGGGTATCAGACGAGTACATTCTCTGACTGTTTCATACTTGATAGGGTTTATATTTATGCACTAGATTACTTTACTAGATGCTGTCACGACGTTGATACGGATTGGTACTATACGGATCCCTTCATGAGATGTTATCCCCCTTGGGAGCATCGGGTTACAGTATGTCATGTGCATTTTACTTTTATCATGTACTCCGGTGCTTTCACCATTCATTTGCACTCTCGTGATTCATGTACTCTTATGTTCACGGAGCCCTCATGTACTGTCATGTGCACCCTATTATGGGCCTTTATGTGATATCATGTGCAATAACATAACCTGTCTAGATCCTTGTGTATTGATTGGGGTACGGGAGAGTATGAACGGTCATGTGAACAATTCCAAAGTAGTATACTCATGTGCAAACTCTTAGATTACTCATATACAAATTTAAGCCGTTCACATGTTCATCTTGTACTCTAAATCACTAGTTCACTGTAGTTCTCTATTTATAGTATCTATTTACATTACAGCACTTCTCTTTTACTTCACATATATTCTGCAGCGTTTCCTGTATCTTACTCTATTGCATATTTATTTATCCTGTCATATTGTGAACTGCGTGAGATGTACTGTGCTTGCTCATGTCCTGACTGGACCTGTTGAAATATTACAGAGGATGAGGACGAGACTTGCTGTCTTACCTATTATGGGGCTATCCTAGATGACAACTGTGACTTGGACCAGCAGTCGGACCCTATAGCAGTGGACGACACTCCTCTAGACTAGGATATCTTCTCTTTTTATTACATTCTGGATGACTGTATATTTGATACTTGGGATTTGTGGTTCTGTGATGTATTTGACACTTAGACTCTCTGTTTATACTTATGTGGAATCCTTTCATTTTAGCAGTATCTATCTTCTATCTTATCTTTCTGCCTTAGATGTGATTGAGACTGTATATTGCTATGTCACCTCCATTCGGAGTGTATATACTGTATAGGTACCTTTATATTGTTAGATGATTGACCTAGGACAGCGTTCTACCGCCGACACTGCGGCGTAGACTGGACGTACCCACGCCTCGTGCCCTTACTCTAGGGTGCGGGTCGTGACACCCAGCGTGCGCCCGGCCGCGGATGTCCACCGTCGGCCGGCCAGAACCGCTGCCGAACTCAGATCGCGCGTACAGCACCGAGCAGCAGCATCGGTAGCCCGAAACGTCTTGTGAGGTACGAATTCTCCCTCGTCCCTCGACGATATTGTAAATTGTTTTCGTAGATTCGTTCACAACCTAATCGTCTAGAACCTGATCATTTAGTTCGTACCAAACTGTTTTAGATTCGACAAAGAATCGAATCGAAATCGAGGGAAAAACCTAGATTTTCGAGAAAACAGGACAAAAAGAAAACAACTAAAACAGTGATTTGGATGGCAACTCCTAGCCGGTCCTCCGATGGTTTTGAAAATCTTTTTGAAGGCAGTCCTAGACAACCTATAGGGCTTCGAATCCCTTTTTGTAGAATCAGATTTCGTCAACTATGCATCGAGAAATCGTATTTCCAATTTGGCAAAAAACCTATTTTCAAAATATTAAAAATATTGAAAAACTCTTCGATACGACGTCCGTCCTGCCAATCCGGGCGACGTGGTCGCGAACCAAAAGCATCGAAAGGTGCGTAACGGCTTCGTGGACGTGTTGTCTTTGATGGAATTTAAATTGGTTGCGTATGCGCAACGAATTTGATGCGTATCCGTCGAAATTCACCGTATCGACCTCTGTGCAAAATTTTCAGTTACTTTGTGCACGCTCATCAAATCGAGACGAAACTTACGCCAGCAGGACCGTATTATTTTTTTGGTCCTGTATGCCAAGTTTGGTCCAATTCTGAGACAGTTGATCGGATAGTCGTTTTGCGGGTCCCACGGTTCAATTAAATGGGCGATTTTGTGCACGGCCCGCCGGAATCCAACTATGGACATGCGGTTGGGTTCGTATCGGAAAACTGGATCCGTAGACATATAATTTGATGACTTTAGAGATCATTGACTCTGGCACGCTTTTCGGTGCAAAGCGGGTCCAACGACGGACACCGTTTTGGCCTAAAATTACCGTTTTGCCCATGTGTCCAGAATTGGACTTAAGGACATGCAATCATAGCTAATTGAACTATTCTGAGAACATTGGTGATGTTTATTTCAGCTTCCGGGGACTGTTGTACGAGTTTTGACTATTGTGGCATACTGAGTGGTTTGGATTATCGGTTTCACCAGCAAAGGACCACTGGCGAGTACAGTTTTTTGTTTGTTTTTAGTGTTGATCTTTACTATGCATCAGTGTTTAGTCGATAGATATGTGATTTCAGTTTTATATTGATTTTGTCCTTATTGTGTCGGAAGGGTGAAGTACCAACGATGTGTGATCTGACCTTAGACAGTGTAGACAGTGTAGACAGTAATTTATTATTACAAAGTAGACAGTGTAGACAGTGATTTATTATTGTAAAATAGACAGTGTAAATAATAATTTTTTATTGCAAAATAGACTGTGTTTCTTTATTGCATTATTCAATGTAGACAGTATAACTTATACAATATAGACAGTGTAACTTTATGCAATGTAGACAGTGTAACTTAGACATTGTAGACAGGTAGACAGTGTCGTATAATTGTCTCGAGACCGATCACATGTCAAAGGTATTTTCGTCAGTCGGTGAGTGTTGTCTTTTTATTTATTTACTGTTTTTCTTTATTTAGTTATTTGTCTTTTGTTTTATTTTATGAATCATATGTCTAAAGGCTAACATCTGTGATATAGTCATTTTCATATATTGGAACTGCATTCAGTGAATTGTACTCATTCCATTCCTGACTGAAAACTAATATTTTTTAGGTTAGCCGTGGATTCACTTAGCTTGGGGAGTGATGGGTATACTTGCAGACGAAAAGCCTAGAGACTAGTTAGATAGATGAGTTGTAGTCATTGTACAAGTTTATATTTTTCTGCAAATGTAAATCTTGTGAATATTGTAAATTAAATTAGTTTTGTGAATGAGCATTATTTGTGATTTTGATCTACATGGCCGTGACAACGTTCTACCATTGACACTGCGGCGTAGGCTGGCTTGGACGCGTCTCGTATCCGTTTAAAAAAAAGGGGTACGGGTCGTGACAATTTTTTATGGTGGCCCATGCAGGTCTGTTTTCGCAAATCTTGCGAACTCATGATAGTACTTAAGTTAGTTGTACTATTGCAAGCCTACGACTAGGAAATGCTCATTCACGAATTAGGATTTAATTTAAGAGAACGGCTAGGACTAAGAGTCCCTTATACAAATTTACCAATGGGTAGTCTAGGCCATGCAATTTAGATGAGGAGTTATTAATTGTCTAGTTTGCCAGATCCCCATAGGTACACTATTACCTCTTGATAGGACGATATGATCCAATATGGATAGACTATTCGCTTGGTGAGACAGGGCTTCATAGAGTTAATGATCTAACATCGATAAATTGCTCAATTCCTTATTTTTACCTCTAGATACCCTCCTCATATCTTAGTCCGAATTGTCTATGTAGTTTCTATTTTGAAGAATCATTATTTTTATATAATTTTTTATTATGTTACCCATATACGAACCTCGAGTTAGTTTTGATTCAAGTTTTCCTCAAAGGCTTGAATATACATGGAATAGTTAGAATGTTTGTAGTTTTTGTCTTCAGTTATTTTTTCCTCCCTGTTCACCTTTTTATTTTAAGGGTTGTGACTGTTAGTACTTACACTTTATTTCATAGTCAACTTGTTCAAATCTCTAGAAGCTCATGAATCTTTACAGATATAGTTAAAAGAATATTATTTAACTCATATTGGCAGGACAACAGCGTACCGTCGCCATTTATTTGAATTTTGGAGACTAGGGATTCACCGCAGCCAGCAGCGCACTGGCGAGACACGACCCCTAGAATTGGAATTAGTTTAAGAAAATATAGGTTATAAAATATTGCTAAAACCTATAGCCAATGGTCCTCTTTGGACCGCAGTCACCCTGTGTCAATATAAGGTAGAATATCGGATAACATATCGCATCTGAATCACGAAACTAAGGGTTTACCACAACCTGAGTATACGGGAAAGGCATAATCCTCGGTGAAATGACTTCTGACATGATTACAAGTTCATGACACTATAGAGGACAGGAAATACCCTGTGTTCCATTAGATCCAAAACCAATACTAGTGAAAGTTCTGCAAGTTGAGTAGCATGCCTCCCAACCTAGCATTCCGCGGTCCTTGTGACCTATTGACAAGAGAATTGACTGACGCTAATAGGTTTACCTGGAATATAGAATTTAGAGGTCCATAACCCATTAATCGACCAAGACCTAAGGGATAAGAGGATAGTAGGATGATGGTATAAACAAGAACACCGGGTAAGATTTGATTCTCACGTCAAAACTCGACACACTTGTGCCTTCTTTCAAAAATCTTGCATACATGTATTTTGACTACCTTAACGAATGCTGCTATTACAGCCTAATTTTGCAAGCTCACTCTGTTCTCGATCTTGATTCAAGACATATGTTTAGTGGGGACACCTACTAACATATTCTCTACTCATAATCAATATATTACGGTCTGATCAATCGTAGTGCACTCGGTTCGCTCTCTCTTTGATTATCCTACGTGGATTGAGATTTTGAGGTATCATCTATGATCTCGTCTGCGACTGCATTGATAATTCCTCTTGAATTATACGTTCGTCTTTGAATCACGTAATTGTATTCAGTAACATCTCGCTTGAACTCTTTTATTGTTTTTGTCTTTCACTGATTTGGAAAGACAGAAGCTCTTAATTGGTAGAGTGATACAGAGTATCCCCATGGCTATGATAGTTGTATACCCAAGTATAGCTACCATCGGCCAGCCATGTGATTGAGTTACTCGTTCTCCTCTCGACCCTCAAACTACTATTGGATTTTCAAGCCATCTGAATTTGAGGATGATTAGGATCTTTCCCTTGATCAAATGCTAACCTAGGAGATTACCTTTGCTCAGGAGACCAATTATTGTGTCACGCCCCAGAACCAGAATACTGGAGAGCGGAGGATAGACCCAGCCAGCTACGTATATTGAAGTATAATCTACCTCGATATACGGTCATGGCTGTCTAGATGCATGAGGGTTTATCTACAAGCCAACAGTCTCTTATGGTCATGAACAAGCCTAGTGTCTCAATCTCAAGCAAGTAAGTAAATGTTACAAGATGTTAGATCATCAGACATACAAAGTAAGGCGTCCCAAACATTACATATTCAGATGATCATGAAGCTAGTCAGACAAAATGTGAAGACTAGCAAGAGTTTCAGTCATACATGATCAACCTTAGGATTTGTCAATCATGTTACAGCCCGTAGGCAGACAGTAAGTAAAGTTGCAAACGAGCTAACACTTGTTCGACGGCTAAATGCCTCAAAAGAATATTTTTACAAGGTAGTGGAAGAGCAAAATAAGAACCCACTCGTTGTCAGGGTTGTGCTAGTGGTCACCATCTGGCTGGAAGACAGGGAGATCCTCGGGAGCTACTCTGAAATCTGGCCATACAAAACCAGTTGGGTCAGACCCTAGAAAGAGCAAGGCCACAAGGGAGGCTTCACTTAAGAACTAAAACCAGCATATTAGCACATGATACAAAAGGATAACGAAAGATATGAGTTAGAAAAAACAGGGTGATAAACGATAAGATGACTAAAGAACCATTCCGGCAACCAAGTTACAACCCGTAAACCAAACAAGGACCGGGGTTGTAACCCTTCACCTGAACATAACTTAGTCTCTAACCAATTATCGATAAGGTAAAGCATAAACAAGCATGTCCTGAGATAGCCATGTACTGGATCTAGGCAAGACTAGACAATATAGGACTCCATCCATCATTCACGGCCAAGCAAAGAGTTCGACTTGATACTTTAACTAACTAGGGTTAACACAAGCCTAGTTACTAACAAGATGCAATGAGTTGTTCCGACAGCCACAAGCCCTGCAGACTTAATCCAGGTTATCCAGTCACCAGTTGAGAGAGTTGGATTAGGTGACTTAGAGGTGCAACACATGACAATGTGCTGAAAATGTGCCCTACTCGACGGCAGGCTACAAGTCCAATTAGAGCGCCCAGATAACGAGACTGCCTGTAGCTGGGAAATATCTTTATAAACTACATGATCAATCTAGTCATTATTCTAGTCAGATTCAATATGAATCCCTGACCGTGGTAACCAGGAATTCATGTCCTAGACATGATGCAAGACGAGACATGTAGCTTATACAAGCACAAATACCTACGGTGTCAAGACAAGAGTTACTTAGCAAGTCAAGATAGCCATCACAACAGTATATCAAGATTATCATGTTAGGTTTACTTATCAAGAGTGCGCCACGATGGGCCACTATCATGTCATGTTACTTGTTACTGGCTAAGAGTGCGCCTTAACAGGCCATTATCGTGTTCTATCCTTACATTATCATGAATGAGAGAAACTTGCATAAAATAGCTAATAACATATCCTTGAAACCAATGAAAAGATCTACAACTTTCATGTTAGATGTTGGAGGAAATTCGGGCTACAATTCAGCCAAATATGACTTAAAACAGCCAAAATATGCCCTATGCGGCATTCTACGGTACTATTCATGTGGCACTATTCATCCATGCGGCTGCGGCATTATTTATGTGGAACTATTCATCTCATACGACTGCGGCACTATTTATGCGGTATTATTCATCCATGCGGCTGCGGCACTATTCATACGGTACTATTCATCTATGCGGCTGCGGCACTATTCATACGGCACTATTCATCCATGCGGCTGTGGCACTATTCATGTGGTACTATTCATCTCATGCGGCTGTGACACTATTCATGTGGCACTATTCATCCATACGGCTGTGGCACTATTCATGCGGCACTATTCATCCATGCGACTGCAATACTATTCATCTCATGCGGCTGCGACACTATTTATCTCATGCGACTGTGATACTATTTATCCATGCGGCTGCGACACTATTCAGCTCATACGGCTGCAGAACTATTCTTCTCATGCGGCTGCGGTACTATTTATCGTCCCTGCCAAAATCAGGACTGATGAACATAGAAATGGCCAAAAATGCTTTTGGCCATAACTTCCTCAAAATAAGTCGAAATCTAACTTTTCAAAGGTCTATTTTTGGTAAAATCGAATTCTCTACAACATGGAACAATCAAAACATGAAAATAATGAAGTTTAATAGATCAAAACCCAAGAAAATCGAAAATGGTACACACTTAGATCTACATGAATCCATCCACCAAAATAAAAAATGTCAAGTTCTAAAGTGGCTTAAAATCAAGTAAGGAAGAGAATGGAACAATAAAACTTAAGATCCATCTTGAAGCAAGTTGCACTTGCCTAGGCTTGGTAGGTAGGAGGAGTAAAGGAAGAAGATGAAGATATAAATATAAAAATGGAGGAGAGAGAAGAAGTTGACTTATATAGCAACCTCTCTCATATCAACCCAATATAAACCAAACCATGCCAAGCCAAGTCATGTTGAAACAAGTTGAACCAATCAAGTCAAAATTAAACCAAGGCTAAGCTAAGCAAGATAAGTCAAAATACGGGCCACCTGACAATTGTCAGAAATTCGTATACGTATCATGAAAAATACGTATAACGGGAAACGGGAGTGATATATTGTGAGCCTCTAATTAATTGTTTGAAGCTTGCTTTAACTAGAACCCTTGTGACTATAGTCTGGAAGGCTCGACACAAATAGAAATTCACGACTTAGTTGTCAGAAATCTTTTTATATGATGTGCCTTAGAGAATGGTTACCACGTCGATAACTCTTGTATAGTATGGATGTGTATGTTCCTCTATTTCATTGACCCTGTGTCATTGTACACACTTATTTTTCTATCTATTGAAGAACGATCCTTGACTTGACTTGTAACTACCATACCCCGTTACGTCGTGTCTTATTCTTCATCAACAAGAGTCGAGGTACAATATCCGAACTTTGGAATTATTCTAACCACATTATTCCAAAACCCATGTCTTAGCTTCTCAGGTGGGTAGGCTGTAAGCCTTCTAAAAATTTTAGGATATACGGGATTACCGATTGAGGAGAATGATTTCCATAGGATGACGATTAGTGCCCTTGGACTCCAACTTTTCATATAGATTATTTTGTGTCCCCAGCCGTGTCATTAATATTCGGAGTACGAAACCAATTGTTACCTTCCAACAAATTTCATATACAAGTTCTAGACGAGTCCCCCTTCATCTAGGTATATCATGTCGCACTCAAAAACGTCCCCTTGTACTCTATTTTTATGGTACGACTTTCAGGTAAAAAGGACTAGCTATAACCCTTACCATAATACCGATAAACTTTCCAGCTACAATTAGAGACTCAACATTGACTCAATTCATTCAACCCAATATATGGTGGTGATCTACTCGAAGCCACTACGCACATGTCACCAGTATGCCACGTAATTGTGCCTTCTCGTGCTACTTAAACACAAAAGTCACAGAAGACGCATTTTTGGGCTTTGGGGACCTAGCTAACCAACCAGACTGGCAATTAGCTCGACCACTTGGGTGAAAACCTATTCTAGGTTACCCTAACCTAGTAGAAATAGTTTATCATTGAGACCTTGTTCAATCAATATATATTGAAATCCAAGGTTCATACAACCAACGATTGATGTCCAATTAGGAAATCCATTAAGACCCAGTAAAATCCATCCATGCACACCACTATATTTGGACTATAAAACCGAACTATTTGAAATAGGTCCCTGTACATATTAGGTAGTCTCCACCTCTTAGAATATGGAGTCATTCGTAACCATTATTTCGTCTACCTGGAAGTTGCGATACGATCTTGTATTGTACTTTATTCCTTGCTCGTGTGTTTAAATAACCACGAAAGATATCACAATCTTGATTTCTAAAATTCTATTCTATTATGGAATCTTGTTTGATTAAATTTGAGAACAGAACTTCTGTATTGCACGAATTATAAGACCCTCTGTGAAACGAAGGGTTCTTAGACATAGCAAGTGATTGGACTAGAGTAGCCCAATCTAGCAAAATAGGTTAATGGCTCATAAACTTTCCTTCTGTCTGTATCATTGGATACTCTCTACCGCTCTGGAAACATCTTATTCGCTCTCGATTATTTTTCCTTAACTTTCTGTCCTTCCCATTGTAGAGTGACGAATGGTCACGCTTATTAGAATTTAGCAATATTTCTTGGCTACTTGTGTAAATTTGTTGCTTGTTAGATTTTAGGTTGTTTGATAGATAGAGAAGAATTTTAGAGGCCATAAGCAGTAGACATCTATTTGTAGAAATTTTAGCAAGTAGTTGGATGATTATAAAGTTTTAGTGACATAGCATTGAGGGAGTAGTGTGACCAAAGGTGGGTAGAAGTCCTCGAGGTTATGTTGTTACAAAATGGTTAGGAGGAGGATATAAAATATTTTCGAGGAATTAAAATTTAAGGGGATTAAGGTAATAGTAGAATCCTTTTTGAATTCAAGGAATAGTTATGAATTAGAATTTCGAGGACGAAATTATTTTTAAGTTGGGTAGATTTGTAACCCCTCTTCCCGAAATTTTGATAATATATTTATATTTATTTATTTGGATTAAATGGTGACTTTTATCATATTATAAATAATTACTTAGTTAATTAATATGATAGATGACTTTAGCCATGATGGAGTTTTGGAGTACAAGGCGACTAGAAATCGTGGCACGGACAGTGAAATGGCATGCTTTGACTAGAGTATTAGCCCTGGTAGGGAACGCTGAGCCGTAGCGATGTCCTAACTAGGAAAACCAGGCCAAGTTGCGATTTTACCCTTGCCGAAGTTTTCTTTATTTATTAATTACATTATTGAGTTTAGGGATACCGATTATACCATTAGTCCGGACTGGACCAAACTGAGCCCAAGCCAATGTAGTCGTACGGGACGTTCAATGACATTAGTGTTGACGTAATTTTGGTAGGATTGTGTGGTATTCTGTTTTAATTACCTGATGAATATTTTCTAGTATTCGTAGTTAAATATTATTATTAATTGGTATTCAATGGCACTTGTATAAAAGGGGTCTTGGTGCATTTTAGGATTTTTAGACTGCACATAATGGTTTATATACACCATTTTTGATTTATGGAAATTTATTATTATTATTATTATTATTATTATTATTATTATTAATATTATTATTATTATTATTATTATTATTATTGTTGTTATTATCATTATTATTGAGAATATTCATATATAATATTATTTTATTATTAGTAGTTATATTATTTTTGTCAATAAATATTATATATATATGATCATATTTATAAGAAGGGTCGTTCAACAATACATCCGCTAGAAATGGATGTATCGATACATCCGAAATCTGGACCGTTGGATGTTGATCCAATGGTTCGGATTGAATAATAGTGTAGAAACATCATTTAATGCTGATTTAGACTTTTGACCTGTTGGTAACTTGCTTTAGCAGGTCATTCTTCACTTTAATTTTTTCAATGAACACCCTAAATTAACTCATTTTTACTCTCTCAAAAGTCCATCCAATTTAATATTTCAAAAAAAAATTTGGTTACAGGCCGTCGTGGTGGTGGTGTTGGTGGTTGTGGTGGAAAGAGAAACGGAGATAAAAAAGGAAATAAGAATCGGTCCGGATCGCGTCGAACGTCGTCGAGCCCTCCTAGAACAACGAGGAGTACCAGCTGCGCCGAGAAGAATCGGTCCGCTTCGCGTCGGACGTCGTCGAAACCTCCTCGAACAAGAAGAAGTACCAGCGGCGCCGCTCTAATTTTACTGTCCATGCCATTGTCAGAAATCTTATTTTTCATCTAATAATTTTATATTTTGTTAATAAAGCTACATGTCACGGTGGTGGTGGTGAACTGAGGAAACCTGCTTCTGAGGTCGGGCGGATCATCTATTCACATATTTAAAAAAAATCTGTATTGATCGGACGAAATATTTTTTACTTTTCTAATGATAATTTTTTCGAAGAGAATATTTTATTTGGACGGTGAATGGCCATTCTCTTTGCTTTTAACACGGAGGATGGCCATTCTTTTTGCTTTTAACACGGCGAATAGACGGAGAATGGCCATTCTTTTTGCTTTTAACACGGCGAATGGACGGAGAATGGCCGTTCTCTTTGCTTTTAACATGGAGAATGGCTATTCTCAAGGAGAATGGCTATTCTCCGTTCCTTTAACATGGAGAATGGCCATTCTCCGTTCTTTGAAAATGGAGAACGGACACTCTCTGTGCTTTTAACATAGTATAGTACATTTAGGACTGGAAATGTTCAAGTATCTCATATTTTTTCACCAAATATTTACAGTATTTTTAATATCATTTACCATAGTACATTCATTTAATATTAAATCATTTTCAAGATAATCCGAATATTATTTTATCAGGCTTCCACTGTATGGCTGAACAAAATTTCTTGCGAATGTTTGAATATAATTAACCTACTATCAAAGAGAATTTTTCTTACATTATATTATGCATTACACTGGCATCGACTTCATACTGATGGCATCGATGTACTGATGGCAATAACAAAGGATGAACAGCCAGGATTACAATTATGTTCCGCAAAAATAAGGGATAAACATGCAGGATTACAATTTTGCTTCAGTAATAACAAGGGATGAACAGGCACTGGCATCGAATTCATACTGATGGCATCGATTAATGATTTTTTACAGAAAGCAAAACACATTACAATCAAATAAAGTTTCAGTGATCCCAGGAATGCATCCGTAATGAGGCCACCTGTAAACCCTAGCAATGCACCAAGGACTCATGAAATCTGTGATGGGCATCTGCAAATCAAAAGAATACACCAAAATATCAATATCATCTATGAAGGCCAACTGCCAACCAAATAAACGCTTCAACCAAAAAATCATAATCAAATTAAGTATACTTCATTCCAAGTCCAATAAACTGCATAATTCACATTACAATAATCTGCCCAATCCACGTTAGTAATTCAACATAGAACTTGCATAATTCACAATACAATAATCCAAATAAATATCAGACCTACTCTAAATTCAAGACCATATTACATTTTCAAAACAAATTACGAACTATGCACTTAGTACAAGCAAAAAGTTTAGTCTTACAATATTTCAAACACAAAATTTAGTTTGTCCGCCATGACCAACAAATATTCAGAACCATATTACAAGTCATATATTACATCCAAATTGAAATAAGAGACATTCAAAACTCAAAAGATGAATCTTCATAGCCGTCTCCATCTTCTTCTTCTTGTTTCTTTTTCTTTTTTTTCTACTTCTTCTTCTTTCTCAAAATATCCTTCACCTACACCTTGAGGGACGGATTAAGAAAAATTTTAGTCAGTATTGACTCACTTTATATGTAGAAATGACATCCAAAAACATAAATAGAAGTATCAAAGTGATGGTTAGCATTAAAGTGTCAATGTGCACAGTGTGTATTTTTACATAAGTGTTTAGGCTACCCCATTTACCTTCTTCACGAGGGAAGGAAAATATTATTCTTGGTCAGCAAATTCAACCTCTATCTGGTTAATCTTATCCAGAATCAATTTCTGATGTCGGATATAGTCTTCATCTCTTTGAAGACATTCTCAAAGGTTGCAGCAACAAAATTGTATAGATCATCAACCCTGTCCTTAGTGTTTTTGATTCCATAAGTTGATGGTTTTCCAGATGTTGATGGTTTGCTTGCAGATGCTGCCCGTTTTCCAAATATTCGAGTGAAGGTTAGTTTTCTCATGGGGCCTTTGTTTTTAATATAAACATCCCCTGCTAAGCTTGGGACAGAATGTTTATTAGCCATCGAGCATACAAATCCTCCGAAAGGGAGAGCTGTCCTTGCAGTTGGTTTTCCCACGAGATGCATCATTCTACTGAACATGTAGGAACCTATATCGATCCTTTTTTTCTTTCCCATATAATAAAGAAATTTTACTCTCTCGGGATGGATGGAAAACTCATGTCCAGTAGGGTTTAGTGTTTGAGATACGTAGGCATGCAACAATTTATACAAAGTTTTTAATTGAACTTTGTATACATTTTGAGGGGTCTTGGCACCCATCAAAACAACTGTAATCTCATGAATTGCATCCGTCATGGAAACATTATCAATATCTTTCATATCAAACTCAGGAACTGGATCAAATCCATAAAATTTGTTGATGACAGCAGCATTTACCCTAATCAGTTTCCCTCTCAGAAACACCAGTGGTTGATCCTCTTCTTTTTCTTTAATTTCAGCCGAAAGATTTGAGTAAAATTCTCTTACTATTGTTTGGAAGATTTTCTCAGGACATGATTTGTTCAGTTTTTCCAATTGATAGAATTTCAATATATCCAGGAAAGCTTCGTCTTCGACATCATCCATCTTAATTGATCTTTCAGGCATAACAGCCTTTTTCTTGAAATATTTAATGTAAATCTTCTTAGTTTTAGAGTCTTTAAATTTTTTTACCTCCTCTCCAGCCTGGAACTTATTTGATGATTGCTCTTCCTCTTCATTTTTCTCTTCTGATGAGGATTCAAAATCCACAGAGTACGCTGATGACTCTGTATCCGTTGCCACCTTAGCCTTCGCTTGAGTACGCCTTCGATCTTCATAAGTTGAGTCTTTTGACGACTCTGTATCGAAGATAGATTTTCCGGTCTTTGTCGAGCAATGAGTATTTTTGGCCTTTTTTGCACGTGGATTGGCTGCCGCCTCCGCCTTCATCGCCGCTGCCGCCGCCGCTGCTTCCGCCGCTGCCCTTTCGGCCTCTGCCCTAGCGACCATAATCTTAGTTTTTGTCGCCCTTGCAACTTCTACCCTTCGGGCCTGTATCGCATCCCTTTGTGGATTCTTCCCCTTCGGCGACGGTCGTTGTTTCTTCGGCGGCATTTTGATTAGAAGAGGGTTTGGGAGAAGGAAGAGGGTTTGAGAGAAGTAGAGGGAAAATTCGACCGTCTTATGTGACCTTGGGAAGTAGAAAAAATTAAAATAGTTTTGAGTCTTAAATTAAATATATTACTATTATTACTAGTATAAGACGGTCGAATTCATTACTATTAAATTTAAAAAACTACTTTCCAAAATTAAATTTATTACTATTATTACTAGTATATCCATGTGAAATCACTACATAAATCTTTGGAATTTTGAGACCCTAATTTTAAAAACTACTTTCCAAAATTAAATTTATTACTATTATTACTAGTATATATCCACGTGTTCCGTATAAATTATTGAAAAATTTGGCAAAAAAATGTGGTGGAAACATGTTTATTTAAAAAAAATTGACAACATATTTAAGAATGTGAAGTTTAATCTCAATATTTCCATTTTTCGAATATTTGATTAAATTTTTGAAAATAAGAAGACTATGTACTCGAAAAGAGTAAAATTGAAACACTCAAAGTTGTCCTCTATTTTACTTTGTAATCATATTTAAGATGGATTTGACGGCAAGATTAACGCTGGCAGCATAATCAATTATATGACTTACCAAGTCATTAATGGGAGGATATCGTCGCTGATATATGGATTTGACGTAACATGATTTGTTAATTATAAAGAGCAATGCTATAGTTAGCAAATGGGTGTATGTTGTAAGAAGGTTGTAAAAGTTTGATTGTAGCCGAAAACAAATTGAGTTAACAAAATATTATATTTCATTAAATCCAAGCTTTGTCGCCGGAACATTCTCCGGAGAAGTATACAAGAGGAGGACAAAAAATTGTAAAAAATGAAAAGAAAAAAAAAAGTCTAGCCCTCACTGGCCTCGCGGAGGATCTCCGCAAAGTCCTGTAGGGTGCGCACACCCGCCCTATGGCACAGGCGGCAAAACGCTTCCCTCTTCTCCAGAGAATCCTGTTCCTCCGGAGTAATCGGCAACAGGTCAAAGTTGGGCGCCGGATGAAGAGGTCGAGCGATGACCTCCAGTGACAACCCGCAGGAGGTCAGGAAGTCCGCAGCCGCTGCCAGCCAGTCATGGACCGGAGGCGGCGCAGAGGGTACTCCATACGGAGAGGCTCGGCGACGACTGGAAGAAGACTTTGGCAATGGTTCCCAACCAGATGATCTTTTTGGAGCCATGTTAAATGTGCAACCTACTCAGATGAATGGGGACCCCTATGTATATATATACACGTTCCAAACCGACTCTTCCTATTCCTTATTGGAAGTTGGGGATATAATGCTACAGTTACAACCAAATGCTTACAACACTCTTACAACCTTCACCCATTGCTGACATGTGTGCCATGGCCCATATGTCAGCAATGGGTGAAGGTTGTAAAAGTGTTGTAAGAATTTGGTAGTAGACTTAGCATTATTGATGTCTTTCCAGGCTTAGTTGGTTATGCTGTTTGGCTTTTACGTGGAAGGTCTAGGTTCGAGTCTGGTGTTTGGGTTCTGTAGAAATTTTCTATTGTTAACATTTTTTGGTGCTATTATATGCTTTAACTTAGTATGGAACAATTTTTAGGACTGTTAATGGCCATTCTCCGTTCCTCTAACACGGAGAATGGTACATCTAGGACGGAGAATTGTACATTTAGGACGGCAAATGGTACATTTAGGACAAAGAATGGTAAATGTAGGACGGAGAATGATACATGTAGGACGAAGAATGGTCCATATAGGACGGAGAATGGTACATTTAGGACGGAGGTAGGACGGAGAATGATACATGTAGGACGGAGAATGGTACATATAAGACGGAGAATGGTACATTTAGGACTGTTCTGTAGGGTTGTGAATTTTAAATAGTTTGGCTGTTTAGGTTTGTTTTGAATCTATATAAATTGGTTTTGAAGGCTCGTGAAGATGAATTAGTTGGCTGTTTGGCTGTTAATGGCCATTCTCCATTCCTCTAACACGGAGAATGGTACATTTTGGACGGAGAATTGTACATTTAGGACGACGAATGGTACATTTAGGACGGAGAATGGTAAATTTAGGACGGAGAATGATATATGTAGGACGGAGAATGGTCCATATAGGACAGAGAATGGTACATTTAGGACGAAGGTAGGACGGAGAATGATACATGTAGGACAGAGAATGGTATATATAAGACGGAGAATGGTACATTTAGGACTGTTCTGTAGGGTTGTGAATTTTAAATAGTTTGGCTGTTTAGTTTTGTTTTGAATCTATATAAATTGGTTTTGAAGGCTCGTGAAGATGAATTAGTTTGGCTGTTTGGCTGTGTAAATAGATTTTAAAGGGTTGTGAAAAAGAAACCAATGTTTTCGTATTGATCACCATTAATTATGGTGAATGGCACTGATACCACTAATATGAGTGGAATTTGCACCGCCAGAATTCATTTTGAATAAGGTAAAATCTGTGTTGGAAAATGGCAAAATCTCTTGGATATGATTACACTGAGATATTGTATTAATGGTAAAATCTGTGTTGGGAAATGTCAAAATCTCAGAAGTGAGCCGTCTTAGGCGTTATTATATCACAGTCCATTTTATTTATAAAAAAATAATCATGTAAAAAATTAGTATTGACAAAAGTAAAATTTGCTCAAAATGGAGAATCGAACTCATAAAAAATATCTTGTATGTAGACTAGTGAAAAATATATATAAAGAAAAGCATGCATGCATGCATGCTAATGTTTTCACCATTCACCCCAGGAA
Source organism: Iris pallida (assembly GCA_029216955.1). Taxonomy (NCBI): domain Eukaryota; kingdom Viridiplantae; phylum Streptophyta; class Magnoliopsida; order Asparagales; family Iridaceae; genus Iris; species Iris pallida. The sequence continues at coordinate 2,538,937 of JANAVB010018995.1, read as the reverse complement.
TGATAGAACATATCTAAATTATTATACCACTCGTACACATGTTCTTCTGGTAGTGGGATTACATTATCAAAGGGTTTTTTAAACGTCTGTATTGCATAACAAATTTTCCAGAGTTCGTCGTCGAAGATCACGTTGAAGCACCCACGTATGTCGAGCAGGCGAAGACCCTTACAATTGCATATGATAGATCGCAGCGTGTATCCATTGAACATGCCGAATCCCATATGTAGGTGCTCGAGATGCGGCATCCAATCAGCCACGGCCTTTTCCTCCGCCCCATTTTTTGTGTCCAGCACGAACATGTTCCTGAGCATGAAATTCGGAGGGGGCATGTTCCTACTCAGCTTGACCAGACGGCGGCAATACTTTCCGGCGGAAATTATTCCAGTCGACGTGATATAGAGGCAGTAGCTAATGTCGAGTTCTTCCAGCACAGGGAGAAACTCCAAGTGTCTCACGAAAGTTTTATCACTCACGTCGTACTTCGGATTGTCCAGCACCCTTAGAAATTTTCCACTGTATTATAAAAATAGGAAAACATCAATAGAAATTAACAAAAGTATACGTAAAATTTTGTAATAGAAAAAATAAAGTATTAGAATAAGACCAAATAAAATTTTATACTGGCCTTAAACATGCAAAAGAGAAGGCTGCTTCGTCGAGCTTGTACGCGAAGAAGGACCCTAGATATCCCTCACTGCGAGCCATGAGCTTCATTACGGTCAAACTAATCTCAGCGGTTTGCTGGGTCCTCCGGCACCACTGTACCAAGTCGACGTTAGACCAATAGTCTAAGGGACCGTTGAGTGCCTTCCACCACGAACGGCAAACTGGGGCCACGTTGTACATTACCTTGTCCGCCGGCATCCCCGACAGTACCAGTATCATCGAGAGAATCTCGGTAGGAATGACGGCCCATCCGCTTCAGTTGATCTTGCTCCTCTCCATTACGACTATTCTTTTTCTTCTTTCCTTTATTTCTCTCTAGTTGGATGGGTTCTCTTCTTTGGAAAAAGGCTATTTAACCCCTCGTTTACACGGGTATATGTAACCCGCTCGTGGAGGGGTATGACCGAACAAGGCACGAATCTATTGGAAAATAACGGTAATGCCACTGTATTAATATTAGCAATTAGTCGTTTGGGCTCCCAATACATTTGGGTGATGCCATCTCCCATTATGTGGCATTTGACATGGCAGATGACATAACAGCTGACATGGCAGATGACATAGCAGCTGACATGGCAAATTTTAACCCCAAAAATTAATTACCCAAAAATTTTTAATGTTAATGTTAATGTCAATATTAATATTAATGTTAATGTTAATGTTAATGTTAATGCTAATGCTAATGTTAATGTTAATGTTAATATTAATATTAATATTAATGTTAATATTAATGTTAATATTAATTAATGTTAATTTAATATTAAATTATTTATTTACTATTAATGTTAATTTTAATTTTAATATTAATTTTATTGTTAAATTTTGTCATGTTAGCTGTCATGTTAGCAACCATGTCATATGCCACATAATGGAAGATGGTATCACCCAAAAATTTTTGGAGCAAATAGCATTTTCGTAATATTAGTTTTAATTATATTGTAAATTTTAAATTAACAAAAAAGCTAATGTAGATTTAATATTAATGCTACTGTAAATTTTTCCCGATCGTGCCTCGATATTATGTTTGTCGACCGAGCTACCGTCTTCATCATTATCAAGTTTTCACCCGAATCATCATCCTCGCTGGGGCGTGATGCCGTATTTAATATGGAGTTGCGCTCGTGCAAGGCAAGATAACAGATTCACAATAGTGTTTATAGCTCAAATTGATAACATAAGCAGCGGAAGGAAAACGTAGTATACAACAAGAATATCTTTTATTGATAATGAACTGAAGGTTACAATGGCTCTGAATAGTCCAACTTAACATGCCAATTGGCTACAACGCTCATAATCTCTCTAGCTCACAAAGGAGTACATTGTTCCATAGCCAACAAGTAGTCTTCGGCTGAACATCTCCATGTCGCAAGTCCGAACGCCAATGCGGTAGCTCCTCTTGAACGCTAAGGACTCCATGCCTCGGCACGTCCAAGCCGAGCCCTGCCTAGAGCCGAACATATCCTGAACTTGTCCACTACCGTGTCCCTGCGGCAGATACAGTTAGACATAATCTTAACATAAACATAGTAACCGTGCTCATCTATGTCCCATTTCGCCTAGCCTGCAAGGTTATAACTTTACATAAGAAATCATATCATTTCACTCAACCAACCAACCGTAAACTTAAACATATGCATAAGGGTGGCAGGCCATGCGCCTGCACCCAGCGCTAATCTCAGCCCACCGGCCCTATCTATATGAAGGTCACGGTGTTTCGCACCGTAATGCATCTTTGGCATCCTTATGTATAAGACTATAATCGCTTCGATACGGGATGCAAGCCCAATATCCGAAGGATCCCAAACTTACTGATATCGTAGCTTATCACAACACTGGACGGTAGCAACCCGTCCTAATGATGTGCACCATAAATACCATACATAATTCTCTCCTTTGAACTACTCGGTTGAATTAAGATGATGTGCACCATAAATACCATACATAAATACCAACATTGGATGGTCGCAACAATATAATAGCTTATTGGGTATATTATATTGACATTGCTTGTCCTCCATTCCGAGTTGACCGTTCTCGACAGGTTTTGATATTATAACTGTTGTCAGATAGTAGAACTAGACAGCGTTCTACGTCGTTTCTGCGGTGTAGGCTGGGACCAAGTCCCATATTCAGCGGGTTGCAGGTGATCGCGTAGGCGACGTCAGTGCAGCCAACCAGTCGCTCGTTTAAAGCAAGTCTAAGGCGAGTGGCTGACCTCCTTCGCCTCGTCCCTCTTCGACGTCACTGGCATCACAAGCCATCCTGGACGTATAGCTTTGTTAATCGGGGTCCTTTCAACGCAAGTAGCTAGATCCGATGCAAGTCCCCGCTTAACCTGTGCTGAAACCTTATGCACGACTATACCCTGTTTCCTCCTAGGTCGAAACGGTCCCGTGGCCCTGGGTTGCTGATCGAGGAAACTACCGCCTTGTCGACAAGTTGTCCATAACCGTGCAAAGACATATTTTCCTTTTAGTTAATAAGACATAGCCTACATTATCTTTGAAAACTCAATCCCTTTCCCGTGTTTGTGCCCTTGCATTTATCCTTTCATTCGCAACAACATTATCGATTTACCTAGGAAGGGGGTCGAGAAGAGGAGGGTCGGCCACTCACCTTGAGTTTACTTCAGGCGAGAGAATGGATCTTAATTCAACCGTTCCCGTTCGATCGAGTCAATCGATCCCGACCTATCGGTCCCGACCGAATCGATAGCGACAGTGTTCCTTTCTCGCGCATCCCATGAACGGAGTACGGAGCACGATGTAGGGACGGGGTACTACAACTATAGACTAAGATGTCATCTATGAATACTATCACGAACTGATCCAAATAGTGCATGAAGATACGATTCACGGGATCCATGAATACGGCTGGCACACTGGTCGCTCCAAATTGCATAACAAGGAAACCCCAATGTGCATACCTCGATCTGAATGATGTCTTCTGGATGACTTTTTCTCTGACTCTGATCTGATGGTACCCTCATGATCGTAAGTCAATATTCGAGAATACAGCCGCTCCCTTGAGCTGATCAAATAAGTCATCAATGTACGATAATCAACACATAATCTTGACGTACCATCCTTCTTCTTCGCAAGAATCATCGGTGCTCCCCAAGGCGATCCACTAGCACGAATGAATCCTTTGGTTCTGAGTTCTTCAATCATCTTGTACAAGATTTCTAACTTTGAAGGTGCCATCCTGTAGACTCTCTCCGGTCCTGGTGCCGTCCCTGGAATCAAGTCGATGGTAAAATCTCTGCCTCATCGGAAAATGAAAACTCTGTCTCACCGGGCATACCAAAAATAATCCTGCCAATATGGCAGTCTATTCTTGTGTATTGCTCCTTCAACCAATCCATTCCTAGGCCAAGGGACCGATTCGGCCCGCAGTAAAAGGGTCATCGTCTAACCCAGCTATAGTCCGTGATGGCTTGACATTGCCAGTGGCCTTCACACCCTTCCACTGCTTAACAAATGCACGTGACATGGGACGGTGCTTGCTATACTTCGATAGCCCAACAAAACTCTTTTCTAATGTGTTCGTGCAACGACTTGACAAGCAAGGGCTACGTCAAGCCTTGCATCGAGGGAACGTGCTGTGCTCGCGTTCGACTTAAACAATCAAGTTCTTTGGGTGCATAGACTTAAGCAAGAAGCAGTGAAATATGACTTAAACTACGGGACAAGCGAATGTTAATATTAATTGTAGTTCCAATTACATTTTAAATAAAAAAGAATGTAATTTTAACTTTAACTAGTTTTAAGTAAATGTTAAATCAAAAACTATTTTAAATTTTAGTATTAATATTAGTTTCAATAATATTGTAAATTTTAAATTAACAGGAATGCCATGGTATTAGAAACATAGCTAGCTGATGTCACGTTACTCGGGGCTCGGTTAGTGTTCGTCTAAACTCGTACGTGCGAACTAGTTATTAGTAATGATAACCAAAAATTGAATTTTAAGTTTAAAATCTAGTCATCTCCCACACTCTCTCTTTCTCTCTCTCTCTCTCTCTCTCTCTCTCTCTCAGGTTCTCTCTCACAGGTTGTGTTCCTTACACAACAAATAAATGCTCTGCATGCGTTATCCTACACAATTTAATAATAAACACTGATACCATATCATTAGAAGAGTAAAAGTTGTCTTGGAAGTCGTAAAAAATTACTTTGTATTGTCTTCTCAATACTTTTTTGCACTGGAGATAACTTTTTAAACTTATTGTCATTTGTGAATATAGCCACCTATGCAAGTTATTGTCTTCTGCCTCATGCCACATAGGATACACAACACATAACAAGACAATAGGGTTTCGTAGCATTAAATGCTGCTGTATGCGTTATCCTACAGAAGAGGGCCACGTGGAGATTGCTGTTGCATGCTTCCTCATGCGTTATTAGCTACACAATTTAATAATACATGTACCCAGAAGACGAGAAAGTTGTTTTGTTCGAAGTTGTTTCCTTAAAATTATGCTTGCTCCTAGAATCACTCAAGATTTTTCATGAGCCATCAAAAGAGGGCCACGTGGCAGAGTACAAGGAAGACGAAAAGGTTGTGTTGTTGCCTTGCTGGAAGTTGTTTCTTTTTGAATAATGCTTTTTGTACCTCCAAATTTTACCTTCAAACTGTCCATCCTTACGTGGCAGCTGACGTGATATGTTGATCTGGCAGCTGACATGGCAAATTTTTTTAAATAAAACTAAAAATAAAAATTAACATTAAAGTTAATATTAACATTAACATTAATATTAATATTATCGTTAACATTAACAATAATATTAATATTAACATTAACCTTAACATTAATATTAACATAAATTAATATTAACATTAAATTAACATTGATATTAACGTTAAATTATTATGGAGAAAATTGGGTAGTTAACTTTTTGGATTAAAATTTACCATGTCATCAGTCATGTCAGATGACACACACTATTATTTAACATGCCACATCAGATGGGAGGGCTACATATTAGAGGGACAATTTGGAGGTACAAATATAGCATTACCCTTTCTTCTTGTATTGTTTCTTGTCCTTCGTTTCTTCTACTGGTTTCTAACACACTCTATTTTCTTCAATGTCGACGTCACATGGAGAAAGTGATGAACGTATGGAAGATTTAGTCGATGAAGAAAGCTTCCTTTCAAGAGGACTGTCAGATGATTTGGATGATGAGCAAAGTTTGGAAGATGTTAACTTAGGAGACAGTAAAGAACAAGATGAAGAAAACGATGGAAGAATGCATCATAACGACGACGACGACATCAACGCAAATAACGAAATGTTATTTCGCATCACCCTTTCTAATGGATTTAAGAAATACATTATATTTTTACATATATTTCTCATGTCTATTTTGTTTTATTCTGTTCTTAGGGACGACGGTGAATCTCCATTGGATTTTGATGCAGTGACGATGAAAAAAATATTACAGTCTGCCAACATTAACAAAGATCCAAAACAGCTCTTAGAAGAAGATATTGTCAGTCTGCAGTTCAACTCTATTGAAGAAGCAGAGACATTCTACCGGATATATTCAAAAGCATATGGTTTTAGTATTAGAAAGAACGAGGTAAAGAAAAATAAATCTGGGATGGTGATGATCCGTAGTTGGTGTTGTTCGAATGCGGGATTCAGACACAAGAAATACAAGGAAGCTCCAAACAGGGTTCGTGAGCCAAGAAGTGAAAGCAGAAGTGGTTGTAAAGCAATTTTTCGTATTGGGTACACCCATAAAACAAAGATGTGGTCCGTCAAAAAATTTCATGTAAATCACAACCATAACCTGGCGAATGATTATGAAACAGTTTTTTCGAGATCCCATCGTACGATATCACCCGCAGAGTTGGAAGAAATTAAGCTTATGAAGCAATCAGGTATGGGGAATGGACAGATATGGAATTTAATTATCCAGAAGAAAGGTGGCTGGGATAAGGTTAGATGGACGAGAAAGGATTTATACAACGCTCTAGCTCAAGATAGTAGAGCACTAGACGATGTTCATGCTACGACAACACTTACATTTTTTCAATCTAAGGAGGGCAGTGACCCAGATTTCTTCTACGCGTACAAGGTAGACGAAGATTCCAGATTGACCCATCTTTTTTGGGCTGACGGTACATGTCGATTCGATTACGAATTATTTGGAGATTCACTAGCATTCGATTCTACATATAAAACAAATAGAAGTCAAATGCCGTTGGTGGTTCTAGTGGGTACAAACAATCATGCGATGACTTGTGTGTTTGGGTTTGCAATGATCCATAATGAGACTGCAGAGACATATTCTTGGGTTCTAGAAAAATTCCTAGAGTGTATGAATGGCAAATTACCAGTGACAGTTCTCACGGATGGTTGCAGATCCATGAATAAAGCAATTAAGGATTTAATGCCCAGCGTAGTTCATCGAACGTGCTCATGGCATATCCTAAACAATGCTGCCAAACATGTACACCGAGAGGGTTTTCACAATAAAATGAGTCTTCTGATTAAAAGGTACATCGTACACTTGCTACTGTACTTTGAAGTATGTTGTTGTTACAATATCACAACTTTAGTTACTGTCCATATTTTCTAAACAGGTACTATTCAGTCGATGAATTTGAAAACCGTTGGCAGCAGATGCTAACAGATTATAATGTAGAGAACAATGAGTGGACCACTACATTGTACAGAACGAGGGAGGGATGGGCGGATACATTCCTACGTGGAAATTAGTTTGGCGGTTCTACTGCAACAAATAGATGTGAATCAATGAACGCATTTCTGAAAAGGTTTTTGAATGAGAAGCTGCCACTATAGAAGGCCCTTTAAAATTGTGACTACGCTTTGGCGGCCTTACGTTACGGCCAGATGGGTAAGCATGTCAATGATAAACTCTCAACACCAGTTGTGAATCAAACTAGCATGGCCGTAATAGAAGGTAAATTTGCCGCAATTTACACTAAAACGGTATTTTTAGATGTAAGAAAGAAAATCACCCGTTCTGATGCATATACTGTTCTCCATCATCACATCATAAGAGAGTCAGAAGGTTACATTGTCCAAAAGTATATGTCGCCAAACAGTGTCAACCGGAAGGTTACATTTGATCCGGCCGACAACATCATAAATTGTGAATGCTTGTGGATGGAGACCAAGGGGATTCCTTGTAGGCATATTTTTTCAGCAATGAAGAGTTTACAAATTGGAGATATTCCAAAAAACTTGATTAAATCTCGTTGGCTCAAGGATTACAAAGAGAGTTATCTCTCCGGACCTGGCTCAGAAAGAAGATTCATCCACCCAGACACTATTGAGAGCAGAAGGTATAGTGGTATTCATGAACAAGTTAATCTGTTTACATATTATTATAAAAAATCAAGCAAAATTCAAGAGAGGGAAACAGAGTTGATGTCGTCTGTTCTAATGGAGTTGAAAGAAATGGTGACCGATATTGGTGAAGAAGAACAAATGGTAGCTGATGCAGTTCGTGGAGTGCATGAAGCTTTAAAAGAGCCAAATTCGGTAGCCACAAAAGGAAGGCCTTCTCAAGGGAAATCAAGCCAGCCTACAGAAAGTCAGCCTATCCCGAAGCCTAGAGTATGTAGATTTTGTAAAAAATCGGGTCATGATTTTTGTAATTGTAAAGTAGGAAAGCGAAATAGCGACAAAGAGCAAATGGAATAAAATGAAACGTCGTTGACTTAAGACAATGTCTTTCTTATGTGGCAAGATGTCATTCACACGAGACAATTAGATAAAAAATATTTTCTCCAATGCAAAAGTTTGAGAAGACAATTAGATAAAAATGGAGAATATCAAATTCCAAGTTCAAAACGGAGAATATCAAAAATGGAGAAAATATGTTCTCCGTGCAGTTCAAAATGGAGAATATCATTCTTCGTTTCAAATTAAAATGGAGAATGAACAATCTAATGTGTTTTAACACTGGGAATCTTATTCTCCGTTTTAAATTAAACGGAGAATGCTGTTCTCCGTTCCAAATTAAACGGCGAATAGAATCCTCAATCGTTTTAATACTGGGAACGGCATTCTCCGTACAGTTCAAAACGGAGAATATAATTCTCCGTTACAAATGAAACGGAGAATATCATTCTCCGTTTCAAAATAAAACGGAGAATGAACATTCTAATGTGTTTTTACTTTTTAACACTGGGAATGCTATTCTCCGTGTAATTCAAAACGGAGAATTCTATTCTCCGTTTAATAAAACACGGAAAATGAACATTCTAATGTGTTTTTAACACTGGGAATGCTATTCTCTCTGTAATTCAAAATGGAGAATTCTATTCTCCGTTTAATAAAGCACGGAGAATGCTATTATGGTGTCGTGGTTACAATGCTAGACTTGTATTTAAGAGATCATTGGTTCAAATCTTGACTATAACAAAATTTTGTTTTATTTATACTTTTTTTGTAAGTTATGTATGGGGCCCATTTAAAAGGGAAAAAACTTTGATACAGGAGAGAAACTTTGATACAGTAGGGGGTATCAAAGTTTTGATACCCCCTATGTATGACATGTGGGCCATCTCAAAATTTATGTGTATATATATGTTTACACGTTTTACAAAGCAAGAGGGGACCACATGTCATACATAGGGGGTATCAAAATTTTGATATAGTAGGGGGTATCAAAGTTTTGATACCCCCTATGTATGACATGTGGGCCCTCTTAAAATTTATGTGTATATATATATGTACACATTTTATAAAGCAGGAAGGGCCCACATGTCATACATAGGGGGTATCAAAACTTTGATACCCCCCACTATATCAAGAAAAAAACTTTGATACAGTAGGGGGTATCAAATTTGGCAGAATTCGAAGGGGCAGATTCATTGGTATTAATGGCATATAAATGGCAGTAGTTTGAAGAGTTTGTTCTAGTCTTACTTAGCTTTACTTGAGAAGGGGCAGATGCATTGGTATTGATGGAAATTAATTGAATTGAATTCGAAGTGGCTGTCTTTTTGGTGCATGAGTCCGAGTTTTTCCATGCCTATAAATGGCAGTAGTGTAGAGAGAGTTTGTTCTCGTCTCACTTAGCTTTTCTTGCGGAGATGGACTCTACCGTTCTCCCGCCTTGGCAAAACGCTTTCCTCTTGGTTGTCGATCTCCTCGTTCGAATAAGCTTTGGTGGTAAAGTCCTTCAAAAGACTGAGATGTGCCTGGGTTTAGATTTATTGCCATCCCATGCTCTGTCGAAGCGCCCGTACGTTGATTGGCTCGGACTATGCACGGTGTTCCTTTGCAGCCAGGAGTTCATTTTTTCTACGTGTTCCATGGGTCCGACGATGCACGGTGGTGAAGTCCTTCAGAAGACTGAGATGTGCATGGGTTTGGATTTAATATCGTTCCACGCTCTGTCGAAGCACCCGTCAGGAGTTTATTTCTTCGACATGTTCCATGATGAAGAAGGATGCCTTTGCACGGTGCTCTGCCTCAAGGAATTCATTTGCCTCAGTGAGTTCCTTTGCTCGGAGGATGCACGATGAAGTGACTTGCCTCAAGGAGTCATCCAATTGTTTCTATGCTCTGACGATGTACGATGAATACTACGTGGACACGAACTGAAAGACGATAGAGAACAACACTCCTTCACAGTCGAAGCTTTCAATTGAATTCCTTAAGGCAAATCACTTCATCGTTCATCGTCAAAGCAAATGGATCTCCGTGAACAAAGGAACTCCGTACATAGTCAGAGCAATGGAACTCCATGAACAAAGGAACTCCGTGCATAGTCAGAGCGAATCAAAGTGCTAGCGCTTCGACAGAGTGTGGGTTTGGATTTATTGCGCTCGTACTTTGATTCGCTCTGACTATGCACGGAGTTCCTTTGTTCATGGAGTTCCATTGCTCTGACTATGTACGGAGTTCCTTTGTTCAGGAAGATCCATTTGCTTTGACGATGCACGATGAAGTGATTTGCCACAAGGAATTCAATTGAAAGCTTCGACTGTAAAGGATTGTTGTTCTCTGTCGTCTTTTAGTTCGTGTCTATGTGGTAGATGGTATTCATCGTGCATCGTCAGAGCATAGGAACCGTAGGATGACTCCTTGAGGCAAGTCACTTCATCATGCATCCTCCGAGCAAAGGAACTTACTGAGACAAAGGAACTCACTGCCTCAAGGAATTCCTTTGTCTCAAGGAGTTCCATTGCTCTGCGATGCCCGCACGCAGCTCACATTCAACTTTTTTCTTGATAGTAGGATTTTATGTAGTATTTCATACTTTCATAATATAAATGTAACTGAAAAAGTCAAACTTTTCGTGGTTTTTACAATGTAAATGTAACTCAAAAAGGATTTTATTATAAAAGACAGCAGAGCGGACATTATAAAAGACAGAAGTTCTCTTGAAATCTAATTCTTAGCCCATACCAATCTTATCATTGTAGTCTTCTTAGTCCATAGCAACCTCGTCATATTCTCATCAAGCTCATCTTCATTCTCCTTTTCAAACTAAACGGGGAATAACATTCTACGTTTCGAAAGACTCGGAGAACTTTATTCTCCGTTTAAATAAAAACGGCGAATGAACATTTTAATGTGTTTATTATCCGTTTCAAGACAGATGGAGAATGTTATTATCTGTTCCGAAATAAACGGTGAATAGAATCCTCAAACGATTTAATTTAAACGGGAAAGTTATTCTTCGTTTCAAGTAAACAGAGAATTCCATTCTCCGTTCCAGATAAAACGGAGAATATAATCCGAAGGGGCAGATTCATTAGGAATAAATTGCATATAAGTGGAAGAATTCATTGGTATTAATGGCATATAAATGGCAGATTCATTGGTATTAATGACAATAAAAGTGACTGCCACTTGGCGCATGAGTTCGAGTTGTTAAATTTTGCCAATAAATGGCAGAAGTTGGGAGAGCTTATTATAAAAATGACTGCAACTTGGCGCATGAGTTCGAGTTGTTTCATATGTAAATAAAAGTCAAACTTTTTATGGTTTTGACAATGTAAATGTAATTCAAAAATGATTATATTATAAAAGCAGAGCTTATAAAAGACAGAAGTTCCTTGCCCAATTACATCATAATTACATTATTGTTTTACAATGTCATTACTTGGTTCGTGTTACATATTTGCTTGAAAGCAACTCCTTAGCCCATGCCAACCTCATCGTTGTCATCTTCTCGTGAGTTTTATTGTCATTTCCTCCCGATATTTCGAAGGGAGGAGTCATCAACATATTCATATAATACGTCGTGTACAAGAGGCAGTTGGGTGCCCGTTGTTGTGGGCAATTTAGAGAACAATTCAGCACTTTGCTCTCATACTCCTTCTTTGCCGAGCATCTCTCCCTCATCATATCAACTTTTCTCCTGACGATAGGCTCTAAGGTTTTCTTCATTAATTCTGCATCCACCTTGCACGTATCGTACGTGTTTTGCCTCAAGGAGTTGTAGTATGTCCAATCGTAGGAGATAAAGTTGAATGTGAGCAGAGTATAGTGTTTGATGGATGCATTAAAGAGTGGGATGAATAGCAACTCTATGTCGTCCTCCAAACCCATGACGAAGTCTACTAACTTTGTTTGGATGTCTTCAAAGGCGCCGGCTTTTGCGTTTTCTTCATTGGCACGTTGAATGATGGTCTATTTTCCAAAAATAATACACAATATCATGAGTAATTTTTTCTGTCATTTTTTATCGATTTACACATGAATATGGATTTTTCTGTTTGAATTCTTACCAATGTGTGGGCCATCATGAATGCAGACCACTTATGTGATTGGGACGCCGGCTTTTTTTTCTGGATCAATGGCACCTCCTTTGAACTAGATGGGGCACACCTTTTACTGCCTTGAATTTCTCTCAACTTCCTTATTATTATGTCCAGTATGCCAGCCTCCATGTCGTCATAGTTGAGTATGTCTTGCATGTCTACTGCCGACAGCTGGACTGAAACTCCATTTTCACCCTTTTTCGGATAAAATTCGTATACAATATCACTGCACATAAATTTAGTTTAGATTAAATTAATAAAGATAGATTCTCATTACATAATTGTGAAAAAAGTCTAGAAAAAATGAAAGAAAAAAATGGTTCAGAATACATACTTTGGAGAATTCTTTCTGGGAATTACGATGTCGATGTATTGTTTCTTCAGCTCTTCATCCGCATATTTCTAAAGTAAGAGTTCATCGCATTCCCTTAGTATGACGTGGTTCTTCTTTAATTCAGCCATTTTGGCGTCTTTTCGGGATTTCGGAGCGGCATTAACCTTCCGCTTTTTATTAGCCTCTCCAACTGTATTGCTTTTTATTAACCTCTTTCCCCCCGATCCTCCTCTTCTTCTGACTTCTCTTGGAGCAGCAAGTTCAGCAGCTGCTTGAAACTCCTCACGCTGAAGTGCTACAACCATGGCTTCGAGATCTTGAATTTTCCCATCCTTTTTATTGGCTTCAATATTAATCGATTCAACTTTATTTTGAAGCTCCCTTTTCTCCTCAACGAGCCTTTCATTTGTTTCTCTGAGTTGCTCGATTGTTCGCACTGAAATAAAACAAACAACAATGAAATGTATGATATGAACCTAACACGAAAAATGATATTCTCCGTGTAATATAATACGGAGAATAGCATTCTCCGTTTGGAATTACACGGAGAATAACCTTTCCAGTATCGAAATGATAGGGAATAGCAATTATCCGTTTCAAATAACACGGAGAATGACTATTCTTCGTGTTATAATACACAGAGAATAGTCATTCTCCTAGAAGATTTCAAATCAGAAATTTGAAATAGAAAAGATTTTACCTTGTTCATGTAGCTCTGATTTAAGAACAGAATTCTGCTTTCTCAAATCCTCCAGTTCATGCACAGAGCCCTCCATCACAACGTTGACTGTACATTGTTGTGCTTCTTGTGCCTCGAGCTCTTTCAGCTTCTCTTTGAGTTTCTCGTTCTCAAGGTTGGCTGCACGTAACTGCGCTCCTTGTGCCTCCATCTCTTTTAACTTTTCTTTGAGTTCTTTATTCTGCGTAAGAATATCAGAATGATGTCTTCTCAAATCCTCAAGTTCATGCACAGAGCCCTCCATCACAATGTTGACTGCACGTTGTTGCTCTTCTTCTGCCTCGAGCTCTTTCAGCTTTTCTTTGAGTATGGCATTCTCAAAGTTGGCTATACGTAACTGCGCTCCTTGTGCCTCCATCTCTTCTAACTTTTCTTTGAGTTCTTCATTCTGTGCAAGAATATCAGAATGATGTCTTCTCAAATCCTCCAATTCCTTTGCTGAGTCGTCCATCACAGCGCCAATTTCATGATGCTGTGGTATCCGTTGTTCATCAAAATTATCTCCACCTGCTTCTTGGTGTTCTTCCTCTCCCTCTTTTTCAACTTCTTCTATAGGTGGCTCATCTTCTTTGTGCCCTTCTTCTTCCCCAACAGGTATAACCAGATCTTCAAATATCATCTTCGATCTCATTTTGTTGTGATATTTAGCCTTGAGGAAGTTTGAGATTTCGTACCCATTCCATGTGAAAAATCTTAGGTAATCAGGAATTGGGGCAAACTTCCTTTCCACAAATTTACTATGTTCTGCAAACCAATAGAGGAAGTATATTGTGCAACCTTCCAATTTGTGGAAAGCCATTGAGTAATCCCCCGGTTCAGTTTTGCTTCTACTCCTCTTTATGCTATCCGTTACATATGACAGGATTAACCTTGGCCAGCATATACTGTTGATGACGTCCACACTGTCTACCAAGGCCAAGAATCTGAACGGAAAATTTGAACCGCCAGACTTTGTGAAGAATACTGTTTGGCACAAGTGGAAGATTATTAGCTTGGCTAAACCATCTGGATTAACGTCGTTATCTCCGCCATGAAGCCGTCGTAACAATTCAGAGAACTTGTCTCTCACTTCTTTATTTGTGACTTCTGAGTGTTTGCCCTTGGTATTAGCCAACAATCTTGTGAAGTGATCTCTACACAGGCTCAATGATGCTGGTCGTGTGGGCTGCTATTTTTTTTCCTTTATCAATCTTCTGTAAGAAACATCATCATCGCTTTCTTCATTCAGCGGTAGACCGAATATGACTGCCATATCCTTGACGCTTGGCACGATTTTAACAGTGGTGCTCAATTCAAAGAACCAATAACTGGCTCAGGTAAACGGCCAACATCTCGATTGACCTCCTCCATAAGATTTAGCATTGGCTGGAAGGTAGAACGGAAAAGTATTGAATCCTTGTTCCTGACAGATTTTTTTTTACAAAACAAAAAAAACAAAAAATTAGGTCGGAGAATGGACATTCTTATGGGTTTTAACACTGGGAACGGCATTCTCTGTTTCAAGTTAGACGGAGAATTCTATTCTCCGTTCCAAATTAAACGGCGAATAGAATTTAACATTCAAATGTGTTTTATGACGGAGAATGTCATTTTCCTTGTAATATATACAGAATTTATGAACATAAAATCAAAGTTATACCTTCTATTTGCACATCTTCTTGCACTTCTTTTTGTTTAGCAACTTTTTCCTTTTTCCTTTGTGCAACTTTCTTAGAATAGGGTTTCCGTTGTTCTCCATCTATCGCTTTTGGATTTTCTGTAACTGGTGCATCTTCTCTAATTGGTGATGCTGCCGGTGATGATTCTGCCGCTGATGCTGGCATGGTATGAATATTACGAATGGGGAGGAAGGTTTGAAGATTTTGGAGGAGAATGACCTAGGTTTGAGTACAGAGTGGATTATGGAAGAAGAGGAAGCTCCGAAACGGTTTTCTTTTTTCTTTTTTTTAATAAAAGGGTTCGGGGGTGTTTTGAATTAATTAGAAGGGCAAAAATGTCATTCGATGGAAGGACAAAAGACTCCTTTCTGCTTAATTATATTAATTTGAAAGACAAAAATAATTCTGCTTAATCAAAAAGAATTGAAGCCGTTTGGCAAAAATGTCATTACAACTCAACAAAACAAATGAACATAATACATTAGGGGTTTCCATACATTAGATATAAAAGAAGAAGAAAAAAAATCATTGTCTTCCATATTCAATCAGATTGGACTTCTTTTTTAGCTCTTCATTGTGCTCTGAAGTTGTAATCCATTCAGCAGCTTTGTGTCTTTCCTTTTCCGCATCAAACTGCATATAACAAACATAACATCATAAATATTGCTCTAAAATGTTGAAGTTTTTGACGACATATTTTTATACTCGAGAGAACGGTAGTCTAGACTACATCGGTCTTTTATGAATGATATTACAAAAATCCCACAATCAACATAATTGCCTTGGCGGAGAACATAAGAAGGACGTTTTATTGCAAAAGTAGAAAAGCTGAACCTAGCATCTCTCAACTTCAAAATCTCTTCTTGGAGAAAGAGATCCAAATTTAAAAGCTATAATTACCAGAATACAATATGTATTAGTATACCGCGTATCTTGTACCCAATTCATAAAAATTGATGAATATGAGCTTACTATTTCTTTTATGACTGTTTTACTTTGAATCAAATCATCTTTAGATGCAAGTGAGTCCCAAATTTCAACAGTCCTTTTTTAACCAGAACTCTTGCAAGAGTATAGTGTTCGCCCAAATGAATGGGTATGTATATCTGAATCAGGATAATTAGGTAAAACAAATTAGTAAATTTTCAGAAAATTAGGATTAATATTTAAACATAAATACATTAATACCCCTTTACAAGTGCTTAAAGATCCCATGTAATCCTAAAAATATTTAAACTTCTTCCATAATTCATGAGGCTTTTTGACGGATGGAGGTAACGTTGCTTTCTACATACACATCAATTAATACATTACGAAGGACAAACAAACGAGAAAATTGTTAATGCATATGCATTGAAGAATAAAATGCTCACTCACTGACATCCTTATTGGTAAAAACCATACATTAGCTTTATTGGAGGTTTTTTTTCGTTCCTTCGCGGTGAGAAGAGCAGAGACAATACCTACAATATGAATAAATCATTAAAAATGTCATTGATGGAATCGAAGTAAACATAGATGGCATCTAAGAAGAAATATACTATCTATACATACCACATTGCTAATTTTCGTTAAAGGAGCTAAGGTCTTCATCTCCCACCGAGACACATAGTTTTTGTTGCAAGATGATATTATTTCTCTAAGAAAAGAAACGAATAAATTAGGAGAAAAAAAACTGTTGAAATTAAATCAAAACTCATATTACTTACTCGTCAGGTCTATCATCTGCAAAAATATAGTCGTAATATCTCGAAGAAACACTAGTACAATTGCTAGGCTTCTAGGTTGAACCCCTTATTAAATTTTTCGATGGTGTGACCGGATGTAAATTTCTATGCATTCTTTTAGAAGGACTGCTAAAGTCAGTTTCTTCTATAGCGTCCAATGCGAGAAATTGGTCCAATACTTTACTACGATACTGTAGCTCCACGTCCTCCTCTTCGGAAGAAGATACAACGGAAACCACCTTCACATTATTAAAGGCTTCAGATGAAGATGCCTTATTCAAAGCTGGAGATTCTTCAAACTTCTCAAAACGTCGAGATAAATTCATTTGTTCAATTTCTAATGAACAAAGCTTAGAATTGATCTTTGCAACATCAGCTGAAATCTTCGACAGATGTTCTTCAATCTTGCGCAACATACGCGAAATGAAGGTTTCTTTTGGAGCTGGCATCCAATCTTCTACGTCTTCTACTTTTCCCACCACACGAGTAGACATCTTGAGAACAAGAAAACTATTGTATTTCAGAAAACTATTCTATGTATTTCAGAATGAATAATAGTACTATGAAACAAGAAAACTATTGTATATAGCAAGAAAGAAGTACAAAAAGTGAGAAAGATGGAAAGACAAATAAATTTCGAGAGCCGTTTGATTGAGGAGGGCTCGAGAAAGATTCTACTAGCCGTTTGATTAAGGAGGGCTCGAAAAAGATTCTACTATCCGTTTGAAAAATACAAAAGGTTATCGTGATCATTCAATTAAGGAACTCTATAAGAGGTTTAATTCCGCTTGATTGAGGAACTCGACGAAGTCCGCCGCGAACCAGAACTTCTTCTTCTTTTCTTTTTCATCTTCGTTTCTCCTTCCACCACCACCACCATGTCCTGTAGCTTTATAACAAAAATATTAAATTGTTAGATGAAACAAAAAAACTAGTTACGGAAAGATTACTAAATCAAAATCAAACAGAACACATATTCATAGAAAACATGAGATTAAAGATGAAAGTGTCACAGAAGCAACACCATAATTTTACAACAACTAAGCAGACTCTGCTAAGCAATAACTAAAATTAGGGATTGTGTCCTCCTTGGATTTAATTTACACAAAGAAGAGATTTGAGAGAACGTACCATTCTCCGTCCTAAATGTACCATTCTTCGTCCTAAATGTACCATTCTCCGTCCATTCGCCGTATTAAAAGAAAATAGAATGGCCATTCTTCGTGTTAAAAGCAAAGAGAATGGCCTTCTTTGTCCATTCGCCGTATTCACCGTCCATTCGCCGTATTAAAAGCAAAGAGAATGGCCATTCGCCGTATTCTCCGTCCATTCTCCATCCTAAATGTACCATTCTCCATCCACTCGCCGTATTAAAAGCAAAGAGAATGGCCATTCTCCGTCCATTCGCCGTATTAAAAGCAAAGAGAATGGTCATTCTCCGTCCATTCGCCGTATCCACCGTCCATTCGTCGTATTAAAAGCAAAGAGAATGGCCATTCGCCGTATTCTTCTTCCATTCTTCGTCCTAAATGTACCATTCTTCGTCCATTCGCCGTATTGAAAGCAAAGAGAATGGCCATTCTCCCAAAAAAATATTCGCCTCGAAAATATTATCTTTAGAAAAGTTAAAAAAATAATCCGCCCGACCTCAGAAGCAGGTTTCCTCAGTTCACCACCACCACCATGACATGTAGCTTTATTAACAAAATATTAAATTATTAAATAAAAAATAAAATTTAAGACAATGGCATGGACAGTAAAATTAGAGCGGCGCTGCTGGTACTTCTTCTTGTTCGAGGAGGTCTCGACGACGTCCGACGCGAAGCGGACCGATTCTTCTCGGCGCAGCTGGTACTCCTCGTTGTTCTAGGAGGGCTCGACGACGTTCGACGCGATCCGAACCGATTCTTATTTTCTTCTTCATCTCCGTTTCTCTTTCCACCACCACTAGCACCACCACGTCTACCATGGCCTGTAACCAAAAAAAATTAGGTTCAGATTAATTTGGATGGACGAAAGATAGAGTAAATATGAGTTAATTTAGGGTGTTTATTGAAAAAATTAAAGTGAAGAATGACCTGCTAAAGCAAGTTACCAACAGGTCAAAAGTCTAAATCAGCATTAAATGATGTCTCCTGTATTATTTTATCTAAATTTAATCTGAACCGTTGGATTAACATCCAACGGTCCAGATTTCGGATGTATCGATACATCCATTTCCAGTTGATGTATTGTAGAAGCCCACCAGCATGGCAAAACCCTCCTCAGCATTCAGCCCACAGCTGAAACCCGACCCAGGAGGGCTTAACAGCCGAGAGGAAGAGGGAGAGACCGTATATATATATATATATATATATATATATATATATATATATATATATATATATATATATATATATATATAACGAAAAGACATAGGAGAAGTGATCGACTATATATATATATATATATATATATATATATATATATATATATATATATATATAATATATAATATATATATATATATATATAACGAAAAGACATAGGAGAAGTGATCGACTACTCCTAAACCCTAGCGCCGACCTTCCCCGGCGTGCGTGCGGCCGTGGAGGGCCACCGTCGGCCGGCCAGAACTGCCACCGAACTCAGATCGCGCACACAGCACCGAACAGCAGCATCGGTAGCCCGAAATGCCCTGTTTGAGGTACGAATTGTCACCCTCATTTCCTGTATTTTGTATTTATACTCGTATCTAGATTTTGGCATATATTTTTATTTTTCTCAACTTGTAGAATTTCGGTATTTCTCGTATTTTGGGTTTTGGCATGGCTCGGTTTTATTGGGTTGGTTTGGTTTATAGGTATTGGATCACCTTAGCTTATGCTACCCCCTCAACCCACCACAACTCCCCCTCTTTATAACCCCCACCTACCTCTCTCTCTCCTCATAACTTTTACCATTAATTTCCTTCTTCTTCTTCTTCTCCTTCCTCCACAACTCTCCCAACCCTAGGCAAGTGCACCTTGCCACTTCATGAGAGCCCTACTTTCTTGGTTTATTTGCTAGATTAGGACATGGTGATCAACATTAGGACTTGCTATTTTGTGATTTGAAGCTTCCTTTGTTCTAGATCTAGGTTTAGCTATTTTTGGATTTTGCATGGTTTGATCTACTTTAGTTGGATTTTATGGGTTTTTGATGCTTCCATGTGGAAGAGCACTCAGTTTCACCCAAATTGGAACTTTAGAAATCCGGATTTGGAGTTCGGATGGCCAAGTTATGATATTGTGTAGCCTTGAGTTCAACCATGGTGTTCTTGCTGTTTGGAGAAGACAGTGAGCAGTGTGCAGAGCTATTTAGCTTACGCACGCTGAGCTACGTGCGCTCTTTAGCGCTGCGTACGCAGGCTTGGGTACGCTCCCTGTTGGAAGCGTGCTCCCTTGAGCGTGCATGACTTTTCACCTACGCTGCTCTCTCAGCGTGCGTGACTTTTCACCCACACTGCTCCCTTGAGCGTGCATGACTTTTTACCTACGCTGCTCTCTCAG
Organism: Iris pallida; assembly: GCA_029216955.1. Classification (NCBI taxonomy): domain Eukaryota; kingdom Viridiplantae; phylum Streptophyta; class Magnoliopsida; order Asparagales; family Iridaceae; genus Iris; species Iris pallida. Next base: position 2,518,520 of record JANAVB010018995.1, on the reverse strand, counting down.
CGTGCGTGACTTTTCACCTACGCTGCTCTCTCAGCGTGCGTGACTTTTCACCTACGTTACTCTCTCGGCGTGCGTGACTTTTCACCTACGCTGCTCTCTCAGCGTGCGTGACTTTTCACCTACGCTGCTCTCTGTAGCGTACGTGACTTTTCACCTACGCAGCTCTCATGCGTGCGTAACTTTCGCGTACGCTGCTCCCCTGACCCCTTGCTTAACCCATTGGCTCTTGGAGTTTTGGTCTTATTTCTTTAAGCTTGGCTTTTCTATAGCCCTATATATTGATATTTTATTAGATATTTTACGCCCATTTTATATCCTTACGCCTTTTGTCATGAACTTGATTTTACTTAATATGTTTGGAATGACTATTGTACACGGCATGGTATGACAAAAACTAGCATAACACGACAGTGACCCGTAGTGGTGCACTCCTGATATGACCAACCTGACATGATAGTGGCCCGTCGTGGTGCACTCCTGACAAGTACCCTGACATGATTTATCTTATTGCTGTTGCGGCGGCTAACTTAACTTGACCTGTCTTGACACCGTGGGTAGTTCTTTCTTACTTGCTTGTTAAATCTACTTGTCCTGTCTTGCATCATGTCTAGGATGGGACTCCTGAGTACTACGGTCAGGATCTCATACTAAAATGGATTAAGGTTAATAACTAGAATAACTCAGTAGTCATGAAGGGATGACACAGCTACAGGCAATCCCGTTACTTGGGCGCTCTTGGGATCTGTAGCCTGCCATCGAGTAGGGCACATTTTCAGCACACCGTCGTGTGTTGCACCCTCTAAGTTACCTAAGGGTACATTTGTCCCCCGGGCGATGTACCCACCTGAATTCAACCCCTAATTTTCGACCTGGGTAACCTGGATGGTCTGTAGGGCTTGTGGCTGTGGAACAATCTCACTGCATTTTGTTAGTAATTAGGCCTGTGATAACCCTAGTTAGTTAAAGTAGTAAGCCGTAGTATCTGCTTGGCCGTGATTGATTGAATGAGGTATAACCAGTTTAGCCATGTCTTGATTCAGTATAAGATTGCTTCCTGTCTTGATTTCTTACATTATTACCTTGTCGATAAATGGTGGGAAACTAAGTTCTGTTCAGACGAAGGGTTACAATCCCGGTCCTTGTTTGGTTTACGGGTTGTAACCTGGCTATCGGAATAGTTCCATGGTTACCTCGTCGTATATCATCCTGTTATGTTTTCGTGAATTCTAGTTTTTTTAATATTAGATTTTCTTGTGCTAATTGCTGGCTTTTGTTCTTATTTCGTGGCCCCCTTGTGGCACTTGCTCTTTCTGGGGTTGACCCAGCTGGTTTTGTGTGGCCAGATTTTGGAGCAGCTCCCGAGGATCTACCAAGCTTCCAGTCCAATGGTGGCGACTAGAAGGAACCCGGGCTACGAGTGGGTTTTCTATTTTGTTTCGCTCATTCTATTGTAAAAACTATTCTTTTGAGGCATTTAGCCGACGAGCACCTGTTAGCTCGATGCACTTTTACTTACTGTCTGCCTACGGGCTGTAAACATGATTAACAAATCCTAGGGTTGATCATGTATGACTTAACTCTTGCTAGTCCTAGCATTTTTTACGACTAGCTTCATGATCAGCTGATATGTAATATTTGGGACGCCTTTTATTTTATATTTGGTGGTCAAACATCTTATAATTATATTATTTGCTTGAGATTGAGACAGTAGGCTTGACCATAAGAGATTGTCGGCTTGTAGTAAACCCTCATATTTTTAGACAGCCGTGACCGTATATCGAGGTGGTTTCCATTTCAATATACGTAGCTGGCTATGTCTGCCCCCGCTCTCCAGTATTCTGGTTCTGGGGTGTGACATGGTTTAAGTGGTGACCCATGCAGGTCTTGTCAATCAAGAAATGTGAGGGTTTACTGAGTAGATGTCTCAATCAGTATTCGCCCTTGATCTCCGCCCGTATTTTCAAATCCCTGAAATTCTTGCCCTGATTACATGCTTGTATCGTTGATCTGTCCTGGTCCTTCCTTATTGTTTTCCTGTGTCGTCTTCTTCAGCGGCACTGTACCTGACCCTGCCGATCAACAAGGAGGAGCACCTCCCGTGGGCCAGCAGCAACCTGGGGATCAAGCCAAGCATTCCGGAGTCGCCTCCAGAGTGATACCTACTGGAGGAGAGTCACCAGTTCGGCCCTCCAGCCCGCAGAGCCAGATGATGGTACCTTAGTAGGCCTCATCAGAACCTTGATAGCTTCCTAGGATCATCGAAGCGACGCCCTGCACCAGACAGTTCAAGATGCTTTGACCCGAGGCGGACATCCAGGGAACCAGGCGGCAAACAGCTTCAAGCGATTGAACCCTCCTTTCTTCGACGGCATCGAGGATGCGATTGCCGCGGATGCATGACTTCAGGATACCGAGGTAATTCTAGAAGCAGCTAGGACACCCGAGAATGAGAAGGTGGCGGTGGTACGCCTGCAGTTGTTGGACTTGGCTCGCAGTTGGTGGACAACGCAAGCCATGGGATTAGTGGCACCCATTGCTTGGGTAGTATTTAGAGAGAGATTCCAGACGAAGTACTTTGATGCTACGGCTCGGTACGACCTGCAGACCAGATTTACCAACTTGAAGCAAGGAGGCAGAACAGTCGACAGTTATGCATCGGAGTTTTCTAGACTCAGTAGGTTTGCCCCCACCTTGGTGGCGACCGAGTTTGATAGGGCCCAGCGGTTCCAGCAGGGACTACATTTGGAGATCTTATTGGCGGTTGAGCAGTTCGAGCACCAGACGTTCGATACAGTCTTGAGAGCAGCTAGGAGGCATGAGTACACCTCCCAGAGGATCGTAGATAGGACCAGAAGTAGGAAGCGGTCCCACAGCCAGATGCACCAATCATCAGCTTCAGCCCCAGCAGCTAGAAGTTTGACCATTGGTACTTCGAGGCGGGCGGCCTCAGTAACGTTGGTTCAGCATTCGACCCTGACGTACCCGCAGCAGCAGAAGCAGAAGCAGACTTCCGCGATGGAATGTTCTCATTGCGGTAAGCCAGGGCATGTGGTGGCAGACTGTCGCAGGGCACAGGGATTGTGCCTGGCTTATAGAGCAGCAGATCATAGGATAGGGGCTTGCCCGAATAGGGGTGGTTCATCAGCATCCAACCCTTCTAGCTCTTCAGTGAGAGGACCGGCCCCAGCACCAGTTCAGCAGCAGCAGTATCTGTCTTCGAGGCCCTTGCCGCCTCAGTCTCAGGCATTCCAGCAACAACACCCCCAGTAGTATGCACAAGCCCAAGCTCAGACCCAGAATAGATAGAGAGGTTTCCAGCAGAGGGGACCAGCAGCCAGAGGACAAGGTCAGGCCATGATGATGGCCATAGAAGAAGAAGTTGCACCAGGTGAGGTAGTGGCAGGTACTATTCTCGTCAACTCCTTTCCAGCTTCGGTATTGTTTGATTCTGGTGCATCGCATTCATTCATGTCTGCACGATTCGCGACACGGATAGGATTGGAGCCTGAGTCATTATTAGTGAGGCTCAATATACTTACTGGTAATGGTCTTGTGGGAGTAGATCGAGTGTTTTTCTCGTGTCGGATCGTAGTTAGCGGTAGGGAGTTTCCTGCTAGATTCATAGAGTTTCCTATGGCAGACTATAATGTAGTCCTAGGCATGGATTGGTTGAGGAACCAGTATGCTAGGATAGACTGCCATATTGGCAGAGTTGTCTTTAGTATCCCCGGCGAGCCAGAGTTTTCATTTTCCAGAGGCGTAGTGGAGCCATCTTCCCCAGCATTGCGGATGGCAGTAGCAGCAGTACAGTTACCCCGAATAGTTGAAGAGTTTCCAGATGTCTTTCCAGAGGAGCTTTCAGGGATACCGCCAGAGCGGGAGATTGAGTTCACTATAGACTTGATTCCCGGGACAGCACCAGTGTCAGAGCGAGTCTACAGGATGGCGCCTTCAGAATTGGAGATTTTGTACAAGATGATTGAAGAACTGAGGACCAAGGGATTCATCCGTGCAAGTGGATCGCCTTGGGGAGCCCCGATGCTTCATGTGAAAAAGAAGGATGGTACGTCCAGGCTATATGTTGATTATTGTACCTTGAATTCGGTGACAATCAAGAACAGATACCCTCTTCCGAGGATAGATGACTTGTTTGATCAGCTCAGAGGGGCTTCAGTGTTTTCGAAGATTGATTTACGCTCAGGTTACCACCAGATCAGAGTCAGAGAGCAGGACATCCCGAAGACAGTATTTAGATCGAGGTATGGGCATTGGAAGTTCCTTGTTATGCCCTTTGGAGCGACCAATGCGCCGGCCGTATTCATGGACCTCATGAATCGCATTTTTATGCCTTACTTGGATCAGTTCGTGATCGTGTTCCTAGATAATATCCTGGTCTACAGTAAGAGTGAAGCAGAGCATGAGCAGCATCTCAGAGTCGTCCTTCAGACGCTTAGGGAGCATCAGTTGTACGCCAAGTTCAGTAAATGCGAGTTCTGGCTCGATCGCATTTCGTATTTGGGTCACATCATTACCCGAGGAGGAGTGGAAGTGGATCCCCAGAAGATTGTGGCTATCGAGTCATGGCCGGTACCCAGCTCAGTGGCAGAGGTTCGCAGCTTCCTTGGATTGGCCGGCTACTACCGGCGGTTCGTTTCAGATTTCGCAAGGATTTCAGCACCGATGGCCCAGTTGACCCGCAAGGATGTGCCGTTTGTTTGGACAGCAGAGTGTCAGGAATCATTTGAAAAGTTGAAGCGAGGTTTGATAACGGCTCCCATTCTCACCCTTCCAGATGGGACCGGAGGATTCACAGTTTATTGCGACGCTTCAGGCAGAGGATTGGGGTGTATTTTGATGCAGCATGGGAAGGTAATATCTTATGCGTCACGTCAACTACGTGATCATGAGAAGAATTACCCGACCCACGACTTGGAATTGGCGGCGGTAGTGTTTGCTTTAAAGTTGTGGAGACACTACTTGTACGAAGATAGAGTGGAGATCTTTACTGATCATAAGAGCCTGAAGTATGTTTTCACCCAGAAGGACCTTAATATGCGGCAGAGAAGATGGCTCGAGCTACTAGTGGACTATGATGTGGATTTGCAGTATCATCCCGGGAAGGCCAACGTCGTAGCAGATGCATTGAGCAGGAGAGCCGGAGCTTATTTCCTGATGGCGCAACCAGAATTATTGGTAGATCTTCAGAAGATAGGAATTGAAGTGGTTCTTCCAACCAGCGTGGCATTGATGGCCAGCCTACAGGTTCAGTCCAGCATAGTTGATAGAATCCGTGTGGCGCAGTCAACAGATTCCAAGATCCAGCGACTCAGAGCAGAGTGTGAAGCAGGAAGAAGGCCAGAGTTATGTATCCATGAAGACGGTACTCTTCGGCACGGCACTCGTCTTTGTGTACCCAGTGGAGATATCAGACAGGAAGTCATGGCAGAAGCCCACAGTTCACAATATTCTATTCATCTGGGTGGTACGAAGATGTACCGTGACATTCGTCAGCACTTCTGGTGGAATGGCATGAAGAGGGAGATAGCCCGGTTTGTCTCTCGGTGTTTAGTTTGCCAACAGGTTAAAGCTGAACATCAGAGGCCCGCTGGACTTCTTCAACCCTTACCGATCCCAGAATGGAAATGGGAACATATAACCATGGATTTCGTAACCGGATTGCCCAGATCTCCAGCCGGCAGAGATGCTATTTGGGTAATTGTGGACAGGCTTACCAAGATAGCACACTTTCTTCCATTCAGAGTTGGACAGTCGACGGTGCAGCTAGCAGAGATGTACCTCGGGCAGATCGTCAGGCTTCACGGTGTGCCAGTCAGCATCACCTCAGACAGGGATTCAAGATTCACATCACACTTTTGGCGCAGCTTGCAGAAGAGTTTGGGGACTCGTCTTCAGTTCAGCTCAGCTTATCACCCACAGACGGATGGTCAATCAGAGCGCACAATCCAGACTCTTGAAGATATGTTGAGATTTTGCACCCTTGACTTTGGTGGTTCATGGGAGAATCATCTGCACCTGGTGGAATTTTCGTACAACAACAGTTATCAGGCCAGTATCCAGATGGTACCCTTCGAGGCTCTCTATGGCAGGAAGTGCAGATCCCCGCTAGCATGAGACGATGTCGGGGAGAGGCAGATGCTCGGACCCTAATTGATTTCCCAGACGGTTGAAGTGGTCAGGAAGGTCAAAGATCACCTCCGAGTTGCCCAGGACCGCCAGTGCCATTGGGCCGATGCTCATCGGCGTCCCTTAGAATTTGCTGTCGGCGACCATGTATTCCTTAGGATCTCGCCTAACCGCGGCGCCATTCGCTTTGGCGTATGGGGAAAGCTTAGTCCTAGGTATATAGGGCCGTTCGATATTCTAGAGCGAGTAGGAGATGTATCCTATCGTCTCGCTCTTCCGCCGTCGCTAAGTGAGGTGCATGATGTATTCACTACCAAAATACATAGATTTACCGACGGCCATATCCGTCGGTAGTCCGTCGCCAAAAATAAATACCGACGGATTACCGACGGATATTTTGGTAAAACAGCCGTCGGGAATAACCTCGTCGCTAAAACATATCCGTCGCTACTCTGTCGCTCAGCGACGACTTAGCGACGGAATACCGTCGACGCATTTAAATATATATAGCGACGGATTACCGACTAGCTTTCGTCGAAACATGTATCAGGATATAGGATTAGCGACGGAAACCTCCGTCGCTAAAGAGTCGGCAAAACCGTATCAGTGATTTTATGATACGCAATATCCGTCGCTAATCCGTCGTAAATTTGTCGGTAAAAGCGTATCAGAGATTTTTCCATACGGCAGGTCGTCGTTATGCCGTCGCTAATCCGCCGAGGTGTACGACGGATTAGCGTCGTATTAGCGACAAAACATCCGTCGCTAACTGCAAAATTTATGGACATCAAACAGAACCATGTCGACGGATATTCCGTCGCTAAACCGTCGCTAACTGTAAAATTCTCCAGGTAGCGACGGATATTCCGTCGGGACTTTGTCGCCAGTCCGCCGTAAGTTAGTCCCCAATCCGTCGCTAACTGCAAAATTTATAGACATCAAAACAGAACCAGGTCGACGGACATTCCGTCGCTAAACCGTCGCTCAAGGTAAAATTCTCCAGGTAGCAACGGATATTCCGTCGCCAATCCGTCGAAAAATTGAATTCCTACAGTTAGCGACGGATAGTCCGTCGGGACTTTATCGCCAGTCCGCCGTAAGTTAGTCGCCAATCCGTCGCTAACTGCAACATTTATTGATATCAAACAGAACCAGGTCGACGGATATTCCGTCGCTAAACCGTCGCTCAATGTAAAATTCTCCAGTTAGCGACAGTTTTTACGTCGCCAATCCGTCGCTAACCTCAGTTTCTCCAGTTAGCGACGGGCTATCCGTCGCTGAGGGGTCGCCTGTCCGTCGCTAACTTCTAATTTTTGAAAAAAAAAATACTGCAAACAGACTCTTTCCTGTTTATACAACACATCCAACACAATATCAAACATGCCAAATATCCATATACAACACCATATATCCATATCCAACACGAATATCCAACGTAGCCAATATCGAACACCATATATCCATATGCAAAATATCCATATCCGACACCAATATCCAACGTATCCAATATCCAACAAAATATTACCAACACAATACATCCAATATCCAACATTAAATTATCCAAACATAAAAAAAATATCCGATCATACAATGTATCCAAATGTCTACAAAACCAACAACATAAACAAAATCAAACCCCGTCCGTCGGATCGTCTCGTGCTCGTGCTGCCGCATCCGCTTTACGTATGTACTCCTCCACCGTGTGTGCCGGCACTTGGGACAAGACATGGTCTGGAAGCGCGCGTAGCTGCTGTGGCGACAACATGTCAAGGAACGTCAAGATGGTGTTATCCGATACGATGCGGGCGTCCGCAGAGCGGTTAAACGAAAGCCGTCCGGGGGAAGAAGGACCAGGTCGATCCGAAGCACCGGCAGCAGCAGTAGACGGACCGGGAGCACACGGACCGGGAGCACACGGATAGCGCCCCAACACTATCGCCCACAAATCTGACACCGCGGAGGTCAGAGTCGCAAGCTGCGCCCTCACATCGTCAACCGGGGGCGCTGGGGGAGGCAGAGGCGGTCGATATCTCGGGGACGGCTGCAACGAGGGCGCCATGGAACCTAAGCCGTAGACGCGCCCTTTCCTAACGCCGCCGACGGATTCTACGAACACGTCGTCGTAGCGAGCGGCCATAGAAGAGTGCGTCTGGGTGGGCGTCATTTCACCGACATTCTCGGAATGGGGCTCGATCTCAAGCCGACTAAGTGCCTCACGATACGCAGCCTATCCAATGAATGTGTTTGTACTATAAGTTTTCCTAAGTTATAAGAAAACGTCGCAGAAAAAAAACAATTTAGCGACGTTTTTTTATTACGTCGCAAAACGTCGTTATTAGCGACGGACAGCAACGTTCTGCGACGTATTTAAACTACGTTTACATTTTAAACAGATAACGTCGCGTATAAGTCGGTAAACGTCGCTAATATTAGTGATATTAGCGACGTTTACCGACGTATATGTTAATTCATCGCTAATATCACTTATTCTAGCGACGTTTACCGACGTTTTTGTGTGACGTCGCTAACTTATAAATATAGGTCAGGTTCGATTTTCATTCCCCCCATTATTTTCCCCCCAATTATTTTCCTTCCCCCCCGACCCCGAGCCGGCTTGCCCCACCCCCTCGGCCCCCGACCCCCACCGACCTTCGGTGACCGCCGCTCTCCTCCTCCGGAGACCGTCGACCCCCTCCTCCCCCTCCACCGCCGCTCCCCCTCCACCGCCGCTCCCCCTCGCCGTTCGCCAGAGCCAGATCGACCGCCGCTCCCTCTCGCCGTCGTCGCTCCCCCTCGTCGTCACGGTCAGGTAAACCCTAACTCTAACCGGCTCGACACCTCAACACGAGCCTGTGCACGTTTCTTGTTTGGACACCTCGTGTCTAGTTTGCTAGACACGAGACACCCCCCTGACATATGTATAAACCTTGTGCACACATTAATTGATATGAATTTGGGTTTTTGATTCGAATTGAGGGTTCTTCACATATTTTCTGAAACTGTCCAGTTTGAGCATTTTCTAAAATCTTTTAAGTAAATTAAATTGTTAAATAATGTAGATTCATGATGTTTAAGATGTATACAATATCTGAGATGTTAGTTTACATGGCCGAGGTTCATGGAATGCAAGTTTGGGTTGTATTTATTCAAATTTGGGTTCGAAAAAGGGATTTTCTGATACATGTATTGTTCTTTGTGTTTTCAAGAGTAAAATTGATAATTAAGATGCTAATTCATATAATGTAATGTTATTTACTGTAGGACATTGAAACTGAGTAACTGCCCTCTATATTGTTCAGTCCCCTTTCTTAGTTGTTCAGTCGACTTCTAGGTAGGTAAAGGCCACTTCTTAGATGTATCATTTGATGGAAGGGAGAGGGGGCATAAGTGTTCAGTCCTTGTTCAACTTATGAACATGTATCAGTTCCAAAGTTACTAGTATCAGCCATAGTCAACCATATTATCTTTTAGATTAGGATTTGAACCCATATTCAGTCAAACCCTTCTCATCCTTGTTCAGTCCTTGAACTTAAACCAATCCTTGAATGTGAAGTCTAGTATATATATTTGATTAGCTTTGTATATATATGTGTATCTCGATTTGTGTTTAGTCAAACCCTTCTCATCCTTCTTTTATTTTATATTGACTTCCATGATATGACAGCTCCTCAAAAAAAAGAATCCTCTACTAGACATCGCACTCTCCTTTTCAGAACATCAACTAGTATTACTACCTTGATGTATATATAAAGTATGCATGTATAATAGTAGGTAATGATATGCAAAACTGAAAAGATAAATGCAATGCATGAATGAATGGATGAAAAGATAAATGCAATCCATCGGAAAAGCTTTGACACTTGCATATCATTCACTACCTTGATGTATCTATCTTACAGAATTATGGAGCTGAATTACTATCTGCGGAATTGTACTTGGATGTACAACCGTCATCCTGATGACATGTGCGGTGTGCGGGATGAATTCATAGAGGGTGTACACCAGTTCCTGCAGTTTGCCAAGGCGTTCCCTCAGTACATGGACGGTACCAAAATTAAGTGTCCGTGTGTGAGATGTCGCAACTTGAAATATCATCCAGAAGTGGATGTCACGTATCATTTGTACTCGAAGGGTTTCACGCCGAATTACTATCAGTGGAGCGAGCACGGAGAACTTGTGTCTTTAGCATCGGAGTACGAGCCTTATGTAGATGTCCACAACAACGCTCCTTACGACGATGGGTTGGTGAACATGGTTTTTGACGCGGCCGGGCCTAGTTTTGATCCGGATGATCATGATGCACCTGAGGAGGCACCGAACCCCGATGCTGCACAGTTCATGGAGTTGCTGGAGAATGCAAGGACTCCATTATATCCTGGTTGTGAGGATCATTCACCGTTGGAGGTGGTTACAAGATTGTTGAGCATCAAGTCCGATTTTAACATGTCGCAAGATTGCTACAACCGTATTATGGAGTTGCTTATAGAAATATTGCCTGAGGGTGCGAAGTTGCCTAAAGACTTCTACCGGTCTAAGAGGATGGTTAGATCGCTCTGGATGGAATATGAAAAAATCGATGCCTGTCGCAACGGGTGCATGTTGTACTACAAAGACGACAAGGATGAAGACGCCTGCAGATTTTGTGGTGTCGATCGCTACAGGAAGCCTACCTCTTCGATGCACTACTTGCCATTGACGCCGCGTTTGCAGCGGTTGTTTATGGTGAAGGAAACTGCAAAAAACATGAGTTGGCATAAGCGGGAACATACCGAAGGAGTGTTGGATCACCCATCTGATGGAGAAGCATGGAAGCACTTTGATCGAGAGTATCCAGATTTTGCTTCTGATCCGCGTAATGTTAGATTGGGTCTCTGCTCTGACGGTTTTACCCCATTCGGACTTTCGGGATCCCAGTATTCGTGTTGGCCTGTGATCGTCACCCCGTACAATCTACCGCCTTGGATGTGCATGAAGACTCCATATATGTTCCTCACCGTTATTATCCCAGGTCCGAACAATCCGAAAAGGAACATCGATGTTTATTTACAGCCATTGATTGATGATTTGAATCAGCTGTGGGAAGTAGGTTCCAACACGTACGATGTATCTAGAAAACAAAATTTCCAGATGCGGGCAGCACTTATGTGGACCATCAACGACTTTCCGGCCTATGGAATGTTATCTGGATGGAGCACGCATGGTCGTCTTTCATGTCCGTGTTGTATGGACGACACTAAGGCTTTCCATTTGAAACACGGAGGCAAACTGTGCTTCTTCGATTGTCATCGACAATTCCTGCCGAAGGATCATCCGTACCGGAGGAACAGGAATGCTTTTCGTGCTGGCATTGTGGAGAAGGGTGATCCACCGACAAGGTGGTACGGAGCCACGATATGGGAGGAGGTTAGAGATTTACCAAGTGCTATTGAGCAGCCTGCTACGGGCTACAAGTGTGACAGATTTGGTCGCACTCATAACTGGACGAAGAGGAGTATATTCTGGGATCTGCCATACTGGAGCACCAATCTGATTAGACATAACCTTGATGTCATACATATCGAGAAGAATGTGTTTGACAACATAATTAATACTGTAATGGACGTAAAGGGGAAGACGAAAGACAATCCTAAGGCTAGATTGGACTTGAAAGAAATATGTAGACGTCCTGCATTGCATTTGATAGAGGACGGGAATGGGAAGTTGAAGCAGCCTAAGGCAATTTTCTCACTGGAGAAGGAGGATAAAGTGAGGCTTTGTAGGTGGATTCAAGGTCTGAAATTTCCAGATGGGTATGTTTCAAACTTGAGAAGATGCGTCGACCTCAAGGAGAACAAACTGACAGGTATGAAGAGCCATGATTGTCACGTATTCATGGAGCGGTTAATTCCGATTACATTTCGGGAATTCTTACCGCAGGCAGTTTGGGATCCATTGACGGAGCTTAGCATATTCTTCAGGGACCTTTGTTCTAAGAAATTACTCGTTGATCGTCTAGAAAAGCAAGAGAATGACATTGCGGTAACACTGTGCAAGCTAGAGAGGGTGTTTCCTCCTGGATTCTTCGACTCTATGGAGTATTTGTCGATTCATCTTTCCTACGAGGCACGTGTTGGTGGACCCGTCGAATATCGATGGATGTACCCGTTCGAGCGACATTTGAATCACCTAAAAAGAAAGGTAAAAAATAAGGCTCGGGTCGAGGGTTCTATTTGTGAAGCCTATATTCTCGAGGAGATTACAAATTTCTGCTCCTCCTATTTCAAACCTCATGTTGCTACGAATAGAATGAGGGCTCCGAGAAACGACGACGGATATCAAGAATTTAATGATGGAATACTGAAAGTATTCAATGCGTCCGGAAAGCCTTCGGAGAAAATGAAGAAGAGATATTTGAATGACGAAGAGCTAAGGGCTGCTCAGTTGTATGTATTACTCAATTGCGACGAGGATGAAGTAGAGAAGCTAGAGGGGTAAGTAAGGAATGATGAGTTTACGTCATCTCAATATAATAGTATAAGCTAATATTATTGTACTAATCGTTCTAATGCTTCGTTGTTTTCCAGCACATATAATGATGAGTTGAGGCTGGTTAGACCCTACCTAACAGACGAAGCATTAGAACAAGAAATGAGACGTCATTTTCCTTCTTGGTTGAGCGAATATGTAAGCAGCTCGGTAATATTTACTGGCCTCTTCTAATGCAACTGTGCAATAAATAACTTATTATCTCTTCTTTGATATTCAGGTCGATCGTCTAATTTCACCCGAGATTGAATTAATTAGAACTCTTGCCAAGGGACCAATTACTTTTGTTAAAACATGGCCAAGTTATTGTGTCAATGGCTTTCGGTTCAAGTCGACAAATGCTCCGATCAGAGACAGCTTCCTGGATCTTGATTCCACGAAGAACAGTTGTTTGTGTATCAAGTCTTCGAACTACAAAGACGTCGATCCAGGAAATGATTTCTTTGGCATCTTGTGAGAGATTGTGGAGTTGTCATATAATTATGGCAGAGAACCTGCAAAGATCGTGTTGTTCAAGTGTGAATGGTTCGATCCGATTGAAAATCAAGGCTGGAAAATTGACAAGCATGGTCTTGTGGATATAAACTACAAGCGTAGTTATCAAGGCTATGAACCGTTTGTCCTAGCAACTCAGGCTCAGCTCGTGTACTTCACAGCTTATCCGAGACGGGGAGCAACGAAGTCTGACTGGTGGGCAGTATGCAAGACTAAAGCTAGAGATACTTTTGATGTTGATGAAAAAGCTTACCAGGAGGACGAGCTACCTCCTGTAACCAATATTGTCGATGTGGACTCCACGGAAGTTACGCATTACACAACACATAATGTAGAAGATGTAGAATTATCCGAAGAGGAAGACGAAGCCGACGAAGGTGAAGACGAAAGTGAAGATGAGGAGGAAGAGGAAGATGAGGTCGAGGAAGACGAACAAGATGATTATTCTGAAGATGATTGAGAGAGATATACTTATCTGAACTTAGATGTTTCTTCTAGAATATATTATCTGGACTTAGATGTTTATTGTAGAATATATCATCATATGTTACCTTGGTTATTATCTTTGTTGTACTGTCATATTTCTAGTCTCTATTATTTATTATACTTTTATATTTCTAGTCTCTATTATTTGTTGTACTTTTATATTTCTAGTCTCTATTATTTCTTGTACTATCATATACTGTTATCAGGTATGGCAGGTCGTCGCGGAGCGTTACGAGGGACACGACGAGGACATGATCCTCCAGTACTTCCTACAGGTACTGCTAGAGGACGGAGTTTTCCTTCGGTACCTCCTACTGGTACCGGCTCTGGATCTTCGTCGCCGATTACTCCTCCATATCGGACAGTAGCTGGGCCTGCTGGGACGACATCACGTAGCATATCTCCTGGGATGAGTAGTTCCAGGCCTGTTGAGAGTGCTCGCCCGTCTAGCGTTCCTGATGCTGATACGACGATGGAGACGGATGAACAGATGGCGGAGGCTACGCCGACGGCCGAGGAGGATGTGCCGACGGCCGACCAGCATCATGCAGATCCTCCTTGCGTACCTCCGGAGGAGAGGAGGACGGAGATCTGGGCCGACGGTACAAAGTAGGTATTTTGGTTTATGATTTTTTTTTCTGTTTTTATCATAAATTAACTTTTTTCATGAATATAATATGTCTGTATAGATATCGTCCTCCAGGGGTACAGAGATGCCTAGGCGATATGCTGAGGCATAATTATGGTGGTCCCTGGATTAACTACTCTGATGCTCCAGACGAAAGGAAGAACTACTGGTTTACGCGCTTCAAGGTTAAAATAGATTTGTTTTTAACATGAATCATTTAATTTATGCATATTATATATAACTGATAAATATTTGGTTTCGTACTGTTCTAGGATATGTTTTACTATCCACCGCACCGGGCCGAGCTGATCGAGGGGATGTTTCCTTCCGTCGCTGCTAAGCTGATCCGCGACTCTATTAATGATCAGAAGGAACGTGATCGTGCCGGAAAGCCGATCAAAGGTTGGATCACCCCTGATCAGTGGAATGCGATGAAGGCTCGATTCAACGAGCCAAGGTACAAGGAGAAGTCGGAGAAGGCTAAGGCGGCTAGGCAACATGCCTCGAAGTGGTGCGGTGGGTCGATTCCGATGACGGAACATTTTCGTCGTCTGGTATGTCTTTCTCTTTTAGAAATATTATTTTAATGCAAATCCGATAAATTATTACTAAGATAATATATTTAATTACAGGTAAGGAAGGTCGGTAACGCCGACATGGTGACCGTCTTCCTGGCCACCCATCGGAAGGGCGGAGTCCTTATTGACGAGAGGGCCGAGCAGACCTATGTAAGTATTACAATACGTTATCTTAATTTAATACTTCGTGTCAATTTTAATATAACTTAGTAAATATGATGCAAATAAATATTCATGAAGTTAGTAAAAATAAGTACATTAATTAGAAATTAGAAATCATAGAGTACTATCCATACTTTCTAGGCCGAGTATCAGAGGCTGCGGGAACGGGCGACTGCTAGTGCACCTGATGCAGGAGTGGCCGGTACTTCCTCGCAGCCCACTCAAGCTCTGTTGGAGGACGAGCTGTGGATGACCGCCGCTGGTAGCCTCCATAGGGGTACGTACTACGGTACGGGATCCTATGGCACCCTAGTTGCGACCCAGTCCTCTAGGACATCTCCTGCTAGTGTGCATGGTCCACAGCCGTCCCAGGAGTCTGCCCGAGTCCACCAGATGATGGAGTCTCTCCGTGACGACCTGCTACAACGGATCGAGCAGCAGTCTCAGCACCCTACGGACGATCCTGCGCTGATAGCACGATTGGATGCGCTCGACTGCGCCATTATGGGGCTCGTGGAGACGACTGAGAGGACAGAGCGCACCGTTGGAGGGTTAGAGCGCACGGTGACGGAGTTGCAGACAGGACAGGTGACCATGGCCGAGACGGTGAGATTGGCGCAGGATTCGATGGTCCAGAGCAGTGGTAGAATGTTATCTATCATGGATTCATACAACCAGCGACTTACAGCGTTGGAGCATGCTGGTACTCTGGGTGCGCCTTCATCGTCGTCGACTCCGCCGCCTCCACCGCCTTCTTCTTTGACACCGACTCCACCGACGTCACAGCCTGGCGCTCCATCTGTATCGATTTCACTTGCGGAGTATGAGGAGTTGTTATCCCTTCGTCGCGGCGGTGCCCCTCCTGCACCAGATCACTAGTAGTCCTAGTTAGGACTTTTGTTTGTGTTTGTATCATCATATGTTTGTGACCTATGATTGGATGTTTGGATTTGGATGTTAATTGTGTTTGTATCGATTTGACTTGTGACTTGTTTGGATTGGATGTTAATTCCTTCGTCGATAAATGTTAATTGTGTTTGGATTGGATGTTAATTAACTTAGATTAAAGCTATATGTGTAGCATCTTGAATTGTGAGTGGGGGTTTGAATGCGCTGTGATTTGGAATTGTGAGTGGGGATTTGAATGTGTACCTATATGTGTAGCATCTTGAATTGTGAGTGGTAATATAGAATCTGTGTTTTATTTTTTTTATTTTTTTTACAATTTTAGCGACGTTTAGCGACGCTTACTGACGTTTATCGACGTCATTTTCCGACGTTTACCGACGACAAGCTGCAAAAAATACATTTTTTTGACGTTTTTCCGACATTTACCGACGACTAACTGCAAAAAAAGTACAGGTCTCCGACGCTTTTCCGACGTTTACCGACGACTAGCTGCAAAAAAATGTACAGGTCTCCGACGTCTAGCGACTACATTCACGTCGCTATATTACCGACGAAACGACGGTAGACGTCGGGAATTATTCCAGGACTTCACCGACGTGTAGCGACTACATATACGTCGCTAATATACCGCCGACACGACGGTAGACGTCGAAAACTCACCGACGTACTATTACGTCGCTGGATGTCGGTAATTGCGACATTCAGCGACGTTTTTGTAATCAGCGACTAAGGAAACGGCGACAAAACTTAAACGTCGGTAATTGCGTCGGTGCTTCATATTAGCGACGGATTTTGTTGTTTTAGCGACGTTTTTGGGCGTCGCTAAAACCACTTATTTTGGTAGTGCGGTTCGTTACAGATTTCGCAAGGATTTCAGCACCGATGACCCAGTTGACCCGCAAGGATGTGCCGTTTGTTTGGACAGCAGAGTGTCAGGAATCATTTGAAAAGTTGAAGCGAGGTTTGATAACGGCTCCCATTCTCACCCTTCCAGATGGGACCGGAGGATTCACAGTTTATTGCGACACTTCAGGCAGAGGATTGGGGTGTATTTTGATGCAGCATGGGAAGATAATATCTTATGCGTCATGTCAACTACGTGATCATGAGAAGAATTACCCGATCCACGACTTGGAATTGGCGGCGGTAGTGTTTGCTTTAAAGTTGTGGAGACACTACTTGTACGGAGATAGAGTGGAGATCTTTACTGATCATAAGAGCCTGAAGTATGTTTTCACCCAGAAGGACCTTAATATGCGGCAGAGAAGATGGCTCGAGCTACTAGTGGACTATGATGTGGATTTGCAGTATCATCCCGGGAAGGCCAACGTCGTAGCAGATGCATTGAGCAGGAGAGCCGGAGCTTATTTCCTGATGGCGCAACCAGAATTATTGGTAGATCTTCAGAAGATAGCAATTGAAGTCATTCTTCCAACCAGCGTGACATTGATGGCCAGCCTACAGGTTCAGTCCAGCATAGTTGATAGAATCCGTGTGGCGCAGTCAACAGATTCCAAGATCCAGCGACTCAGAGCAGAGTGTGAAGCAGGAAGAAGGCCAGAGTTATGTATCCATGAAGACGGTACTCTTCGGCACGGCACTCGTCTTTGTGTACCCAGTAGAGATATCAGACAGGAAGTCATGGCAGAAGCCCACAGTTCACAATATTCTATTCATCCGGGTGGTACGAAGATGTACCGTGACATTCGTCAGCACTTCTGGTGGAATGGCATGAAGAGGGAGATAGCCCGGTTTGTCTCTCGGTGTTTAGTTTGCCAACAGGTTAAAGCTGAACATCAGAGGCCCGCTGGACTTCTTCAACCCTTACCGATCCCAGAATGGAAATGTGAACATATAACCATGGATTTCGTGACCGGATTGCCCAGATCTCCAGCCGGCAGAGATGCTATTCGGGTAATTGTGGACAGGCTTACCAAGATAGCACACTTTCTTCCATTCAGAGTTGGACAGTCGACGGCGCAGCTAGCAGAGATGTACCTCGGGCAGATCGTTAGGCTTCACGGTGTGCCAGTCAGCATCACCTCAGACAGGGATTCAAGATTCATATCACACTTTTGGTGCAGCTTGCAGAAGAGTTTGGGGACTCGTCTTCAGTTCAGCTTAGCTTATCACCCACAGACGGATGGTCAATCAGAGCGCACAATCCAGACTCTTGAAGATATGTTGAGATTTTGCACCCTTGACTTTGGTGGTTTATGGGAGAATCATCTGCACCTGGTGGAATTTTCGTACAACAACAGTTATCAGGCCAGTATCCAGATGGTACCCTTCGAGGCTCTCTATGGCAGGAAGTGCAGATCCCCGCTAGCATGGAACGATGTCGGGGAGAGGCAGATGCTCGGACCCTAATTGATTTCCCAGACGGTTGAAGTGGTCAGGAAGGTCAAAGATCACCTCCGAGTTGCCCAGGACCGCCAGCGCCATTGGGCCGATGCTCATCGGCGTCCCTTAGAATTTGCTGTCGGCGACCATGTATTCCTTAGGATCTCGCCTAACCGCGACGCCATTCGCTTTGGCGTACGGGGAAAGCTTAGTCCTAGGTATATAGGGCCGTTCGATATTCTAGAGCGAGTAGGAGATGTATCCTATCGTCTCGCTCTTCCGCCGTCGCTAAGTGAGGTGCATGATGTATTTCGTCACTACCAAAATACATAGATTTACCGACGGCCATATCCGTCGGTAGTCCGTCGCCAAAAATAAATACCGACGGATTACCGACGGATATTTTGGTAAAACAGCCGTCGGGAATAACCTCGTCGCTAAAACATATCCGTAGCTACTCCATCGCTCAGCGACGACTTAGCGACGGAATACCGTCGACGCATTTAAATATATATAGCGACGGATTACCGACTAGCTTTCGTCGAAACATGTATCAGGATATAGGGTTAGCGACGGAAACCTCCGTCGCTAAAGAGTCGGCAAAACCGTATCAGTGATTTTATGATACGCAATATCCGTCGCTAATCCGTCGTAAATTTGTCGGTAAAAGCGTATCAGAGATTTTTCCATACGGCAGGTCGTCGTTATGCCGTCGCTAATCCGCCGAGGTGTATGACGGATTAGCGTCGTATTAGCGACAAAACATCCGTCGCTAACTGCAAAATTTATGGACATCAAACAGAACCATGTCGACGGATATTTCGTCGCTAAACCGTCGCTAACTGTGAAATTCTCCAGGTAGCGACGGACATTCCGTCGGGACTTTGTCGCCAGTCCGCCGTAAGTTAGTTCCCAATCCGTCGCTAACTGCAAAATTTATGGACATCAAAACAGAACCAGGTCGACGGACATTCCGTCGCTAAACCGTCGCTCAAGGTAAAATTCTCCAGGTAGCGACGGATATTCCGTCGCCAATCCGTCGAAAAATTGAATTCCTACAGTTAGCGACGGATAGTCCGTCGGGACTTTGTCGCCAGTCTGGCGTAAGTTAGTCGCCAATCCGTCGCTAACTGCAAAATTTATTGATATCAAACAGAACCAGGTCGACGGATATTCCGTCGCTAAACCGTCGCTCAATGTAAAATTCTCCAGTTAGCGACGGTTTTTACGTCGCCAATCCATCGCTAACCTCAGTTTCTCCAGTTAGCGACGGGCTATCCGTCGCTGAGGGGTCGCCTGTCCGTCTCTAACTTCTAATTTTTGAAAAAAAATACTGCAAACAGACTCTTTCCTGTTTATACAACACATCCAACACAATATCAAACATGCCAAATATCCATATACAACACCATATATCCATATCCAACACGAATATCCAACGTAGCCAATATCGAACACCATATATCCATATGCAAAATATCCATATCCGACACCAATATCCAACGTATCCAATATCCAACAAAATATTACCAACACAATACATCCAATATCCAACATTAAATTATCCAAACATAAAAAAAATCCGATCATACAATGTATCCAAATGTCTACAAAACCAACAACATAAACAAAATCAAACCCCGTCCGTCGGATCGTCTCGTGCTCGTGCCGCCGCATCCGCTTTGCGTATGTACTCCTCCACCGTGTGTGCCGGCACTTGGGACAAGACATGGTCTGGAAGCGCGCGTAGCTGCTGTGGCGACAACATGTCAAGGAACGTCAAGATGGTGTTATCCGATACGATACGGGCGTCCGCAGAGCGGTTAAACGAAAGTCGTCCGGGGGAAGAAGGACCAGGTCGATCCGAAGCACCGGCAGCAGCAGTAGACGGACCGGGAGCAGACGGACCGGGAGAAGACGGATAGCGCCCCAACACTATCGCCCGCAAATCTGACACCGCGGAGGTCAGAGTCGCAAGCTGCGCCCTCACATCGTCAACCGGGGGCGCTGGGGGAGGCGGAGGCGGTGGATATCTCGGGGACGGCTGCAACGAGGGCGCCATGGAACCTAAGCCGTAGACGCGCCCTTTTCTAACGCCGCCTACGAATTCTACAAACACGTCGTCGTAGCGAGCGGCCATAGAAGAGTTCGTCTGGGTGGGCGTCGTTTCGCCGACATTTTCGGAAGGGAGCTCGATCTCAAGCCGACTAAGTGCCTCACGATACGCAGCCTATCCAATTAATGTGTTTGTACTATAAGTTTTTCTAAGTTATAATATAAATCCTATGTTTCCCTAAGTTATAGTCTGAATCCTAAGTTTATCTAATTAACTTAACAATAATTATATTTCTAACATAAATCTCATAAACGTAAGTACTTACATCAGTCTCCTCGGCCCTCGCGTCGACGAAGCTCCCGTCCTTCCGCCTCTTGTGCGTATGCACGAATACATCGTGAGCGGTGACCGTCTCCGCCTCTTTCCCCTGCTTCACCGCCCGTCGGACCTGCATACGTAGAATTTAATTAACTTCGTATATTAACAGTACGAAATTAAATAATAGAATGAATTTGAATTTGCGCTATCTCACCAAATCTGCACGCGTCGATGCGTGCGGCCTTGATCCCCCCGTATGCAGACCCGCGCCCTGTCGATTAGCCTTAGCTTTCTCCGATTTCAGCTTGAACTGCGGAGTATCCATCTTCTCCAACATCTGCTCATAGTACTCCGCCCGGATCCAGTCCTTTCTCGTATGCGCCGTACGAAGGTCGTACACCGCATTCCGTATCTTCTTCCCGGCGGCGGCTTTGTAGGTCCTGCGGATCGCCTTCTCGCGATGGGGGGGCCACCAGAACGTCCTCTGACATACAAATTCAAATATCACGTAATAAAAAATTTAATGATTTAAAGAATAATTAATAATTCACCGACGGATTTATACCCTCATCTCGTCGAGCCAGACGTACTTCATGTCCTGAGGCACCTCAGAAAAATTGATGTAGGGGCCATGGTAGTTATCCCGGATAATGCGCCCTAGAATCCAGGCAGCATCCCACGGGAAAATCCTATAAAGAAGCAACGACTGGATTATTAACTTGAATAAATGAAACAAATTTAATAAATTAACTTAAATTTACTTACGATTCACCAGCGGGCCATAGCTCTCGTCGGAACTCGCCCACCAGCCTCTCTGGTGGCGTCGGGGGATCCGCGGGTCCGCGAATGTACTCCCCGGTATCAGGATGAAACTGAATCCCGGGGTACTCCGAGGCCCACCCTGCAATAACTGCTGGGCCCCCTGCTGCATCTGCTGCTGTAAATAGAACACATAAACAAAATACCGACAACATAGATTTATAAATGAATATAAACCTAAACATATCCATACCAGCAGCAGGGCGATGAGTGCCGCCCAGACGAGTAGGCCTAGGAGTGCCATCTGTAAAAAGAAACTCATACAATAATACGCAAATATCCCAAACTGAAATAAATATTACAATCAGAAGTGAAGTACGAATAAAAGCTAGATACACAAAATCTGATAAAATCATGCACCAATACAACAAAGTACAATTCTTGTAACTTTTGATGAAAGGGCATCTTGTGTTCCACTAGACTTGTAATTGTAAATCCAAATGTAATAGGGTAATTTAGGATTCGAGACTAGATATTGGGTGCTTCAAGATACAACTGAAATATAGCGATATTTAATCATCGTCATCGTCCTCTTCCTCGGCCTCGGCCTCATCATCATCATCATCCTCATCGTCGAATTCATCTGTATCCTCATCCTCATCCTCATAAAGTTCTTCTTCTTCTTCTTCTTCTTCTTCTTCTTCAATCTCAATACTTGGGACAAGACGCCTCTTTCTCCCCTGGTTGACATCTAAGTCTTGTATATCAACCTCTTCCTCCCCTCTATTTTCATCAGCAAGAGGTATATCAACCTCTAATTCAACATCCATGTCACAAGACTGTTGTCCCAAATATTGGGGCTTTTCGATCTGGTCCTCATGGTATGTTGGGTCTCCAACGTTGAATGTATTTCTAGATTTAATCTTGCATACTGCCCACCAGTCAAAGCGATCTCTACGACGCCTTGGGTAGCTTGTATAGTAGACTTGAACAGCCTGATTTGCTATCGCAAACGTGTCGGACCCTCTATACCTCCTGCGATGATTTATATCGACGAATCCAAATTGTTTATCGATTCTCCAACCGATATTTGGTGTCGTATCGAACCACTCACATTTGAACATAATAATATGCATATCAAATGGGGCAGTCGTGACTCTTTATTCCTGTTAGCTTGCGTTCATTGAGATCAACGCATCTAGACAAATTCGATACATAGCCGTCGGGAAATCTTAAAGTAGATATCCACTTGCAGATTATTAATCTATCTTCCTTGCTCAATGCGTATGGCGCTATCGGCTTAGTTACTTGTCCACCAGCTCCCCTTTGTATCAAGTTTAGATTATGACGTTTGCATATCTCGGCCATGTCTTGTCTTGCTTTTGGATTGTCCTTCGTCTTTCCTTTAATATCTATAACGGTATTGAAGACATTATCGAACACATTCTTTTCGATATGCATGACATCAAGATTATGCCTAATAAGATTATCTTTCCAATAAGGCAAGCTTGTGGCAAGTTAAAATCAGACTTTATGTTCAACAACCGCATCGTCACTGACAGTGCGGAATGAGTCTCACAACCAGGATATAGAGGAGTATCTGCGTCCTTAAACATATCATAGAACTCCTTTGCCTCGGGATTAGGATCCTCCGGATCAAAATTAGGCCCTGCCGCAGCATACACCATATCTCGTGCAAGGTTCTGCATGTCTCCATAATCCACAGAGCATCCGTCGTCTTCGAGGACATCCGTTGCAGTATTATCATCAAAAGCATAAGTACCAGCTTCTGCAGCCTGTCTTTCTGAATATAATTCACCTTGCGATGACCACAGGCCGTAATCACGTACGAAACCCTTACGGGTCAAATGATCTCTCACAGTCATCACTTCTTCGAAACGTCTATTGTGACAATTAACACATGGACACTTGATTTTGTTATCGTCTATGTACTGAGTTTTGCTCATGGCATACTTAAGAAATACTTCCACACCTGCCTGAAAATCGTCACTCACACCAATTCTGCTCTCGTGTTGTCGTTTGTACATCCATGTACGATCAACAAAGTAACGATTCATGCTCGATTTAATGTGAATATCTGTATCGTAAGACAAACTAAACATAAGAATTAATAGCCCGATACCGATACTCATATCGTAAGAAAAACTAAACTTGTGGATAACACGCTAGGCCTACGACGAGGCTACTTAGTATCACAATCTAACATAATTAGTATATAATCATGTAACTGGTGGATCCGCTAGCTAGTAAGCCGGATGTACTTAATATCAGAGAGTATCAGATTAGTATCAGTATATAGGTTAGGTAGACCGTATCAAACGCATATCGGAATAGTAGGCCGAATAGGAGGCCGAGATAGTCGAGAAGAAGGGAAGAAAGGAGGAGCAGATGTGTCCAGAGCCATGGTGGAGGAGGAGAAGTAACATGAGAGCAGTTTCCGCCGTAACATCTCCTGGCTCTGCTGGCAACTGAAGTCCAGATGCTACAAAGGACGATCCTTCGCTGAAATCGACTACAACACCCATCAGTTCAAGTTCATTCCTATATGAGTAGATTCCAATGCCATAGAAGCCATCAGTTTGTTGACCTTCCTCTATGGTATTGGAATATACTCATATAGGAATGAACTTGAACTGATGGATGTTGTAGTCGATTTCAGCGAAGGATCGTCCTTTGTAGCATCTGGACTTCAGTTGCCAGCAGAGCCAGGAGATGTTACGGCGGAAACTGCTCTCATGTTACTTCTCCTCCACCATGGCTCTGAACCCATCTGCTCCTCCCTTCTTTCCTTCTTCACATTCGACTATCTCGGCCTCCTATTCGGCCTACTATTCTGATACCGATACTTTGAACCTTGATCTTAACCCAAACCTATATACTGATCGATACTAATCCGCTACGCCCGATACTAAGTATATACGGTCGATACTGATAGCGATAGTCCGATACCGATAGCGATAGTTCGATACCGATAGCGATAGTCCGATACAGATACACATGGACCTACATATCTATATATCACTAGTAGCCATACTCCTCTACATACTACTCTACACTAGGATCTAGTAACCATATACTACTCTACACACTAGCTACGTAGTCATACTCTAAAATAAGGTAAACTAATTATGCCTATATATAGATATATATATAGGCATAATTAGTTTACCATAATTAGTTTACCTTATATATATAAGGTAAACTAATTAAGCATCTTAAAATTATGCCTATATATATATATATATATATATATATATATATATATATATATATATATATATATATGTCTGTGTGTGTGTGTATCCGTGTGTCTGTGTCCGTGTGTGTCCGTGTGTGTGTGTGTGTGTCTGTGTGTGTGTGTGTCTGTGTGTCCGTGTGTCCGTGTGTGTGTGTGTCCGTGTGTGTGTGTGTCCGGCCAGCCCCCCTCCACACATACCCCCCCCCCCCCGCACCCCGCGGCCAGCCCCCGCCCCCATCGTACCCCCCCTAACGCTGCCCGCCCCCTCGATCCCACCGCCCCCTCCACACCCCCCGCCCCCCGCGCACGGCCAGCCCCCCTCCGCAACCCCCCGCACCCCGCGGCCAGCCCCCGCGCGCCCCCATCCCTCCAACGCTTCCTGCCCCCTCCCACCGCCCCCTCCATACCTCCCGCCACCGCCGCCACCGTCGCCCCCCGCAGTCGACGCCGCCCCCGCAGCCCCCGACGCCCCCGGCCCGCTGCACCCACGACCACCGTGCGCGCGCGCAAGAGAGAGAGAGCGAGAAAGAGAGAGAGAGAGAGAGAGAGAGAGAGAGAGAGGGAGAGGGAGAGGGGATTACCTTTGGGAGAGAGAGAGGAGAGGGGGTCGCCGATCACCGCCGCGGGAGAGAGAGGAGAGGGGGTCGTCGATCGATCACCGCGGGAGAGAGAGAGAGAGAGAGGAGAGAGAGTGAAATTTGGGGAGAATAAAAAAGTTCCCCCCGTCGTTTCAATTTAAGTCTGGAACGTAAATTTAGCGACGGAGTAGCGACGGATTATTCCGTCGCTAATGCGTCAGTAAATCTCGTGCGAGTAGCGATGGATTATTCCGTCGCTAAGTCGTCGGTAAATCTCGCGCCAATATTTTAGGCTTTTGCCGCCAAAATATGCGACGTTCTAGCGACGGATATAAAACCGTCGCTACTTGGCCGACTACCTATCGACGGCATAGCGACGGATATGGACATAAAAAAATAAAAAAAATTGTCCACTGCTTTCCGTCGGTATTCCGTCACAAATTCGTCGGTGATCCGACGGTGATAGCGACGGAAAATTTCCGTCGCTAATTTGCCGTCGCTAAAGTACCGTAATTTGGTAGTGCATGTGTCCCAATTACGACGGTATATTCTGGACCCGAGCCACATCCTAGACCATTCAAAATTGATTGTTGGTACCAACCTTTCGTATGAGGAGAGGCCCGTGTCTATATTGGACCGGAGGGAGAAGACACTCAAGAACAAGACTATTAAATTAGTCCATGTTGCTTGGGGTCATCACTCTCTAGGTGAGTCAACGTGGGAGCGTGAGGACGACATCCGATCGCGATATTCCTACCTGTTTGACTCGTGAGGTATAATGTCTTTCTTATGCCTTACGTTTTCCCTTCCTTGCTTACATTGTATGATTGCATGATTGAACTGCTTAGTGTAACTTGCCTGTGCTTAGTGTAGCTTGTCGTGACAATCTCTAGCTCCTTGATTAAATTCCGAGGACGAAATTCTTTTAAGGTGGGTAGAGTTGTCACCCTCATTTCCCGTATTTCGTATTTATATTCGTATCTGGATTTTGGCATGTATTTTTATTTTTCTCAACTTATAGAATTTCGGTATTTCTCGTATTTTGGATTTTGGCATGGCTCAGTTTTATTAGGTTGGTTTGGTTTATAGGTATTGGATCACCTTAGCTTATGCTACCCCCTCAACCCACCATAACTCCCCCTCTTTATAACCCCCACCTACCACTCTCTCTCCTCATAACTTCCACCATTAATTTCCTTCTTCTTCTTCTCCTTCCTCCATAACTCTCCCAACCCCAGGCAAGTGCACCTTGCCACTTCATAAGAGCCCTATTTTCTTGGTTCATTTGCTAGATTAGGACATAGTGATCAACATTAGGACTTGCTATTTTGTGATTTGAAGCTTCCTTTGTTCTAGATCTAGGTTTAGCTATTTTCGGATTTTGCATGGTTTGATCTACTTTAGTTGGATTTTATGGGTTTTTGATGCTTCCATGTGGAAGAGCACTCAGTTTCACCCAAATTAGAACTTTGGAAATCCGGATTTGGAGTTCGGATGGCCAAGTTATGATGCTGTGTAGCCTTGAGTTTAACCATGGTGTTCTTGCTGTTTGGAGAAGACAGTGAGCAGTGTGCAGAGCTATTTAGCTTACGCACCCTGAGCTATGCGCGCTCTTTAGCGCTGCGTACGCAGGCTTGGGTACGCTCCCTGTTGGAAGCGTGCTCCCTTGAGCGTGCGTGACTTTTCACCTACGCTGCTCTCTCAGCGTGCGTGACTTTTCACCCACACTGCTCCCTTGAGCGTGCGTGACTTTTCACCTACGCTGCTCTCTCAGCGTGCGTGACTTTTCACCTACGTTGCTCTCTCAGCGTGCGTGACTTTTCACCTACGCTGCTCTCTCAGCGTGCGTGACTTTTCACCTACGCTGCTCTCTCAGCGTGCGTGACTTTTCATCTACGCTGCTCTCTCAGCGTGCGTGACTTTTCACCTACACAGCTCTCATGCGTGCGTGACTTTCGCGTACGCTGCTCCCCTGACCCCTTGCTTAATCCATTGGCTCTTGGAGTTTTGGTCTTATTTCTTTAAGCTTGGCTTTTCTATAGCCCTGTATATTGATATTTTATTAGATATTTTACGCCCATTTTATATCCTTACGCCTTTTGTCATGAACTTGATTTTACTTAATATGTTTGGAATGACTATTGTACACGGCATGGTATGACAAGAACTAGCATAACACGACAGTGACCCGTAGTGGTGCACTCCTGATATGACCAACCTGACATGATAGTGGCCCGTCGTGGCGCACTCCTGACAAGTACCCTGACATGATTTATCTTATTGCTGTTGCGGCGGCTAACTTAACTTGACCTGTCTTGACATCGTGGGTAGTTCTTTCTTGCTTGCTTGTTAAATCCACTTGTCCTGTCTTACATCATGTCTAGGATGGGACTCCTGAGTACCACGGTCAGGAGCTCCTACTAAAATGGATTAAGGTTAATAACTAGAATAACTCAGTAGTCATGAAGGGATGACACAGCTACAGGCAATCCCGTTACCTGGGCGCTCTTGGGATCTGTAGCCTGCCGTCAAGTAGGGCACATTTCCAGCACACCGTCGCGTGTTGCACCCTCTAAGTCACCTAAGGGTACATTTGTCCCCCGAGCGATGTATCCACCTGAATTCAACCCCTAATTTTCGACCTGGGTAACCTGGATGGTCTGCAGGGCTTGTAGCTGTGGAACAATCTCACTGCATTTTGTTAGTAATTAGGCCTGTGATAACCCTAGTTAGTTAAAGTAGTAAGCCGTAATATCTGCTTGGCCGTGATTGACTGAATGAGGTATAACCAGTTTAGCCATGTCTTGATTCAGTACAAGATTGCTTCCTGTCTTGATTTTTTACATTATTACCTTGTCGATAAATGGTGGGAAACCAAGTTCTGTTCAGACGAAGGGTTACAACCCCGGTCCTTGTTTGGTTTACGGGTTGTAACCTGGATATCGGAATAGTTCTATGGTTATCTCGTCGTACATCATTCTTTCATGTTTTCGTGAATTCTAGTTTTTTTAATATTAGATTTTCTTGTTCTAATTGCTGGCTTTTGTTCTTATTTCGTGGCCCCCTTGTGGTACTTGCTCTTTCTGGGGTTGACCCAGCTGGTTTTGTGTGGCCAGATTTCGGAGCAGCTCCCGAGGATCTACCAAGCTTCCAGCCTAATGGTGGCGACTAGAAGGAACCCGGGCTACGAGTGGGTTTTCTATTTTGTTTCGCTCACTCTATTGTAAAAACTATTCTTTTGAGGCGTTTAGCCGACGAGCACCTGTTAGCTCGATGCACTTTTACTTACTATCTGCCTACGGGCTGTAAACATGATTAACAAATCCTAGGGTTGATCATGTATGACTTAACTCTTGCTAGTCCTAGTATTTTGTACGACTAGCTTCATGATCAGCTGATATGTAATATTTGGGACGCCTTTTATTGTATATTTGGTGGTCAAACATCTTGTAATTATATTATTTGCTTGAGATTGAGACAGTAGGCTTGACCATAAGAGACTGTTGGCTTGTAGTAAACCCTCATATTTCTAGACAGCCGTGACCATATATCGAGGTGGTTCCCATTTCAATATACGTAGCTGGCTATGTCTGCCCCCGCTCTCCAGTATTCTGGTTCTGAGGCGTGACACGAATTCTCCCTCGTCCCTCGACGATATTGTAAATCATTTTTATAGATTCGCTCACAACCTAACCGTCTAGAACCTTATCATTTAGTCCGTACCAAACTGTTTGAGATTCGACAAGGAATCGAATCGAAATCGAGGGAAAAACCTAGATTTTCGAGAAAACATGACAAAAAGAAAACATTTAAAACAGAGATTTGGATGGCAACTCCTAGCCGATCCATCGATGGTTTTGAAAATCCTTTTGAAGGCAGTCCTAGACAACCTATAGGGCTTCGAATCCCTTTTTGTAGAATCAGATTTCGTCAACTGTGCATCGAGAAATCGTATTTCCAATTTGGCAAAAAATATGTTTTCAAAATATTAAAAATATTGAAAAACTCTTCGATACGACGTCCGTCCCGCCAATCCGGGCGATGTGGTCATGAACCGAAAGCATCGAAAGGTGCGTAACAGCTGCGTGGACGTGTGGGCTTTGACGGAATTCAAATTGGTTGCGTGTGTGCGACAAATTTGATGCGTATCCGTCGAAATTCACCATATCGGCCTCTGTGCAAATTTCTTAATTAATTTGTGCACGCTCGTCAGATTAAGACAAAACTTGCACCAGCAAGACCGTATCATTTTTTTGGTCATGTATGCCAAGTTTGGTCCAATTCTGAGACAGTTGATCAGATCGTCGTTTTGCGGACCCTACGGTCTGATTCAATGGGCAATTTTGTGCACGGCCCGCCGGAATCCAACTCTGGACATACGGTTGGGTTCGTATCGGATAACTGGATCTGTAGACATATAGTTTGACAACTTTAGAGACTATTGACTTTGGCACGCTTTTCGGTGCAAAGCTGGTCCAACGGCGGATACCGTTTTGGCCCAAAATTACCTTTTTACCCCTGTGTCCAGAATTAGACTTAATGATAGGCAATCCTAGCTAATTGGACTATTCTGAGAATATTGGGGATGTTTATTTCAGCTTCCGGGGACTGTTGTACGAGTTTTGACTATTGTGGCACACTGAGTGGTTTGGATTATCGATTTCACAAGCAAAGGACCACAGGCGAGTACAGTTTATTGTTTATTTTTAGTATTAATCTTTACTATGCATCAGTGTTTAGTCGATAGATATGTAATTTCAGTTTTATGTTGATTTTTTCCTTATTGTGTCGGAAGGGTGAAGTACCAACGATGTATGATCTGACCTTAGACAGTGTAGACAATGGTTTATTATTGCAAAGTAGACAGTGTAGACAGTAATTTATTATTATAAAGTAGACAGTGTAAATAGTGATTTATTATTGCAAAGTAGACCATGTAGACCGTATTTTTTTATTGTATTATTCAATGTAGACAGTGTAACTTATACAATGTAGACAGTGTAACTTTATGCAATGTAGACAGTGTAACTTAGACAGTGTAGATAGTGTCGTATAATTGTCTCGAGACCGATCATATGTCAAAGGTACTTTCGTCAGTCGGTGAGTGTTGTCTTTGTATTTATTTACTATTTTCCTTTATTTAGTTATTTGTCTTTTGTTTTATTTTATGAATCATATGTCTAAAGGCTAACCTCTGTGATATAGTCATTTTCATATATTGGAACTTCATTCAGTGAATTGTACTCGTTCCATTCCTGACTGCAAACCAATATTTTTCAGGTTAGCCGTGGATTCACTTAGCTTGGGGAGTGACGGGTGTACTTGCAGACGAAAAGCCTAGAGACTAGTTAGATAGATGAGTTATAGTCAATTGTACAAGTTTATATTTTTCTGCAAATGTAAATCTTGTGAATGTTGTAAATTAAATTAGTTTTATGAATGAGCATTATTTATGATTTTGATCTTCATGGCCGTGACAGCGTTCTACCGCCGACACTACGACGTAGGATGGCTTAGACGTATCTCGCATCCATTTTAAAAAAACGGGCGTGGGTCGTGACAATTAGAATCAATATATTATGGTCTGATCAACCACAGTGCACTTGGTTCGCTATTCATATGATTATCCCACGTGGATTGAGATATAGAGGTATCTAGGATCTCATCCGCGATTGCACTAACAATTTTTCTTGAATTATACATTCGCCTTTGAATCACGTAATTGTATTCATTGACATCCTTCTTGAACTCTTCATTGTTTTTGTCTTTCGCTGATTTGAAAAGACGAAACACTCGTATTTGGCAGATAGATACAGATTATCCCCATAGCCATGATATTGTATACACAAGTGTAGCTACCACCGACCAGCCATGTGACTACAACCTTGCCTTGAGTTACTTGTCCTCCCCTCGACCCTAATATCATGACCTTTAGTCATTAGAATTTGAAAATGATTAGGATCTTACCCTTGGTCAAACACAAACCAAGGAGACTATCTAATCTTTAGGAATCAATTATTATGAGACTCCAATTATTCATCTTGATTCTTAGCTTAACTAGCGACCCGTATGCCTTAACTCAACCCTAACTTGACTAGGCCTCCACAGTTTAGATAAGAGAGAAATTTTGGAGTGAATAGTAAGCCTTCTAAAATTTTGATGAGTTACTAGTTTACCAATTGATCAGAATAAGTTGATTTCCATTAGGATGATAATTAATGACTTATGAACTCCCACTTTCTTTTTAAATCTTTTGGTATCCCTTACCGTGACAATAATATTTGGAGCACAAGACCAGCCATTACCTTCCAACAAACTTCACATACAAGACATAGACGACTCCACCTTCATGTAGATATATCATGTACCACTAAAATACGTCCCATTGTACTCTATTTTTATGATACGACTTTCAGGTCAAAATTACTAGCCATAACCCTTACCATGATACCGATATACTTCCCGACTTCAGTTAGAGAATCAACCTCGACTCAAAACTTTTGACCCAATATATGGTTGTGATCTACTCGAAGCCCTTTACGAACATGCCACTAGTGTGCCACTCAATAGAGGTCCCTTGTGCTACTTAAATCCAAAAGTCACAGAAGGCGTATCCTCGGGCTTAGGAACCTGGTTAACCAATCCGGCCGAAAAATCTGTCTGACCACTTGACTTGGAACCTATATAAGATTATCCAAACCTACTAGGAATGACTTAGATTGATTTTGTAGCATCTCGTCCAGTTAATATAGATTAAAATCTATGACTCGTTCAATCTAAGATCGTTGTCCCATTTGAGAATCCATTAAGATCCAGTTAAACCCATCCTTGCATATCACCATAATTGGACCATAAAATAAAACTTGACAAAATGGGTCCCTACACCTACCATGTAAGTCCCCACCTCTTGGCTCACGAACTCTCCTTCCATAAATTTTGTAACCGTATCTCTTGGTAGCCCACTTTATACAATGAATGGAATCCCGTTGTACTAACCTGTTCCTGGTTGTGCTTGACTAAAGACCTCCCCTATTGCCTTGATAAAACACGAGCAATATATGAGCAATGTTAAATAAGTAATGCTTAGGCTCCTCATAGAGTCCATGACTACGACCAGAAGCAACTCATATCCTCAACATTTTCTTGAAATTTGAAACTTCTTAGAAGTCCTGTTACCATGCACTCTATGTTTAACTAATTTCTATAAGCTACCTAGAACAGTAAATTTAGTGTACCCTACCTCTTATAATTAGATTCTAAATGTAACCGTCCCTTCATCTGTTTAAAAGTTGCGATATAATCTTCGTATTGCATTTTATCACTTGCATGTATCTTTAGGTAATCGCGACAAAAGATCGCAACCTTGGTTCTCCATATTTTGTTCTATCATATAATCGTGCCCTAGTTTCAACTTTGAAATAAAATTTCTAAAATGTATAGGCTAGCCCCTCTAAGGATTAGCAAATTATTGGAAATGATTGGTTCCAAATTAGACTAATAATTT
Source organism: Iris pallida (assembly GCA_029216955.1). Taxonomy (NCBI): domain Eukaryota; kingdom Viridiplantae; phylum Streptophyta; class Magnoliopsida; order Asparagales; family Iridaceae; genus Iris; species Iris pallida. Next base: position 2,485,776 of record JANAVB010018995.1, on the reverse strand, counting down.
CATGGTGCATAAACATCCACTTCCATCTGTATCCACTAATACCCTCTACCGTGACTTTGATATTTGAAGCACAACACTAACCTTTTCCTTCCAATAATTTCCACCCTCCCGAACTAGACTAGTCAAGCTGCCCACATGACATGCATGTCTCACGCAAACATACCTTCTTGTGCTCAATTTCAAGTTCACCACTTTCATGATGCACTTTTCTTAGAACAAACCTTAGATGTCTATTTTTCCCTATTCAAATTTAACCATGCAAATATTGACCCATTCTCTAAACTAAATTGAATACTTATGATCCATTCAAGATGGCATCACACATATGACATATGCGTTCCCCTCAAGCAAGCATATGTCTCATACACAACACCAAACACCGATTCCACATACAGTAGTCATCATGACTTACCGATTTCAGACCCTTGGCTAATCATATTTTATAGGAAAGTTTTGCACTTGTTATAGGTTCTCTTCTCTTGGGCATAAAATTTTCTTCCCTAAGTTCTTCAACCTCACCTCTCAATTCCCCAGGTTAGTCGATGAATGAATTCCCTTGAACTGACACGTTCTAGTATATTTGAACAAGAGATTCCTACCATTTTATTGAAAGCATGCCATAGAAACGGTGATAGATTGTAATCATCCTCTTATAGAAGTTATTGATCAAGAACGTCATACCAATATCGAGGTTCCCTTAGAATCCATGTTTGCGGCCAGTATTGTCCAATATTTTCATGCCCCTCCCTAGAAATTGTACTTCTCAGAAGCATTGTAATGCCAATAATTTTATGGTTAGCCAATTTCTATAAGTTGGGTAGAGTATTGAATGAAGAATACTCTATCTTGTAGAATACTATGACCCTTTGGATTTCTATGATAACCACCTTCTCCGTCGTTTTGAAAATCGAGTTACAATTCGAAGTACCTGCTCTCCCTTGCCTTTAAACTCGTCATTCTAGAGTATTAAGATTATTTTTAATTTCGAGGACGAAATTTCTATAAGTTGGGTAGGATGTAAAATCCCCTATTTTATAATTATTGTAGGTATTTTATGGTACTTTTAATAGTTAGTTAATAGTGATATGAATCACTTATACCTAAATACGAAATAGTAATTTTTAGTATATAAGTAAATAATAAAGAATAACTGCACAAGTTATTTTCCCCAAAATATTAATTTGGCTATTTATTTATTTATTTTATGTTGAGGAAAAAAATAATAATTCTCTTAAAACTTTTTACTTGGATTTTCTTCATACATGAATACAAGTATTCCTAAATATATAGATTGATATAATTATATTGGCAATATATATGTATGTGTATATTTACTTAATAAGTAATTACCTAGTTTCAATTTTTAGAAATTATTAGAAATAGTAGTTGCATGTAAATATCCATATCCATATATTTATGTTTAGGTATAAATCTATATACCCATACTTTAATAGATATACTATAAAAAAAAGAATGGGCTGAGCCACTGTTACCTTGCAGGAACAGTGCTCCAATCAGCCCGAGTCAACCCTAGGCACACCCGAGCAAAGTACCCGAGGCTTATATATACAATAACACCAACGACACCAACAACGGCAAACATCCATCGAGAACCCTAGAGCCACCCCGCGCCCCACCAGCGCTGCATCACCCCGCGACCACCCCGACGTCGCCGCGCGCGCCGACGCATCGCCTGTGGCCGGCCAGACCGCGCGCGCACGGGGAGGACCACAGCACCAGCAACCGTGGAAATAGGGTCAGCGGGAAGCCCTACTTCGCGATGACTTTTCGTCGTATACAAGTGATCAATTCGCGAACCACTTAATCAGGTGTGTACACAACCTATAGGACTATAAGTCTCTTCAATTTGTTTAAATTCGTATGCCCTAGATTGGCCAGAAAACCAACATCAATATTGGCGGAAAATTGTTCTGTCGCAAACAGAATTTCGACTTCCCGAACACGATTTGGAAGGCATTTATTGGCCGATCAAGAGATTGGTTTGATAAACACCCTGAACAATAGTTGTTGATAACATAACGAAGATGGAAACCCCGTGATTAGTTTTATTTATAGCTGTGTATCCAGTAAGATAAATCCATTAGAAAATTAGGAAAAACGACGTAAAAACTGTTTTCAAAACTTAGAATTTTCTCCGATACAACGTGCGTTCTGCCAAACCGGACGACATGGTCACGAACCGAAAGCATCGAAAGGTGCGTATCGACTTCGTGGATGTGTGGGCTTTGACGGAGTTCAAATTGGTTGCGTGTGCACGACAAATTTGATGCATATCCGTCAAAATTTACCGTATCAGACACTTTGCAAAATTTTTAATTACTTCGTGCACATTAGTTGGTTCGACACGAAACTTTTGCCAGCATGACCGTATCATTTTTTCTGGTCCTGTATGCCAAGTTTGGTCCGATTCCGAGAAGGTCGACTGGAACGCCTAATTGGCGGGCCCGCGACCCGCTCTAACGGGCCAATTTGTGCACGGCTCATCGGAAATCCAAAATTGGACATACCGTTGAGTTTGTCTCCTCAAACCAGACCCGTAGACATGTAGTTTGATGACTTTAAGACCGTAGATATTGGCACACTTTTCGGTGCAAAATGGGTCCAACGGCGGACATCGTTTTGATCCGAAATTATGATTTTACCCCTGTTCTAGAATTGGACTTTTGGACAGGCATTTTTTAGAGATCTTATATTTCAAACACATTCGTGGTGTTTATTTCAGCATCCAAAGACGTATGTGGGATTTGGCTTTCATCGCTTCACTATTCTGACAGTTCGAGCTATTGGACGTTGCCCTTTTGTACACAACCTCAGGCAAGATATCTTGTCATATTTACTGCTTACATTTAGTTGCATTTTATTATTCAGTTATTGTATCTCTATTTTTTGTTTATTATTTTTTTCTTCCATGTGGACTTAGAGTTAAGGAACTACCGTCAACTTAGTGTATCTAAACTTGTCATGATTGTATCACGAGTTGTGTGTGAGCTGTGAGTACCATATAGAGGTCACTTGCGTGTTGGCTGATCACCCGTGCGCATGCGTTAGAAATAACTGTCAATAGATGTATGTTAGAAGACTTGACAGTTATTGTGTATAAAACCGTGTTGTGAAAATGTCACGTGTTAGTGTGTCGTGGTTACGACGCATATATAGTATAATTGGAGGGGAGAGGACAGCTACTTGCGTAGGGGCTACATTTACTTTTACACACATGGGTGGGCCGATAGTGACTCGTAAGAGCGCTACTTTCTGCCCCTGGCCGATAGTAACTCGGATGAACGCTACTTACTGCCACTCTTTATTTACTATGTTGATCATACAGCCCCTGCGTAGAACGTTGTCCTCAAAGTGCATATCACATAGATGGTTAGGGACCCAGTTGTGTTGTAGTCTTATAGTGTTTACATTTGCAGTATTAATGGCATATTCTTTATGTATCTTGTTACGTCCCTCTGAGGACCTGGCGATTTCTCCAGGTGTGTGTTTTTGTGATGTTTCGCAGGTGCTCTAGCCAAGGCCATGATCTTCTTTATTTCTTCAAAGATGATTGCTCTTGGTTCGTCTTGCCATTTTTTATCGATCATTTCCTTGTACATTTTATTTAAAATAGTTGGTAGTAGATTTGTCTCCGCCCAACTACATGTATAAATGACAATTTTCATAGTTGATTTATATTATTATTCTTTTATTTGGTGGATGAGATTTAGTTGTCTTGGTTTACTGTACTTTACAGCTTATGGATACATACGAGTATTCCATATATTGGAGTATTCTTCGTATGTATGTAACTGGCATGGTCTCGTACTTAGTCCCAAGTATTTTGGGACTGGGGCGTTACAAGTCGCATGTGCAGGGGCCGCACAGGTGCACGACCAGGAGCTGAGTAGGAACCGCCGAGTTGCGGTGCTGCTGAGCAGAGCTGCGTTGCTGCGCGGCTGAGCGCAGAGCTGCTGTGTTGCGTTGCTGTGCACGGGTTGACGTGCTGGGTGTGCATTGGGACGCAGGTAGTGCATGATGTGGCTGATTGAAAGATTTGAGCGATTATGAAAAGATTTAGCCAATTGATCAGATCTAATTTTTGTGGGATTTGAATTTAATTCATTCAAATCTTTCCATTATTCGCTCATATCTTTTCGCAATCAGTTACAGTCAGGATTAGGGTTAGGGTTTCGTCCTTTCTCTATAAATACTTTTTTCGTGCCTTCATTAAGAACTTACGCTAAAATAAAGTAACGAAGAGATTTCACTACCAAAATACAGTCAATTAGCGACGGCATAAATCCGTCGCTAAACAGTCGCTAACGCGGTTAGCGACCGATCCCTGACGGCTTTTGGACATTTTTTTCCGTCGGCAATCAGCTCGTCGCTAATACAGTGCCGTCGCTAAGCAGTCGTCGGAGCGACGGTTTAGCGACGGCGTTTCGTCATCTTTATACAAAGCCTTAACGACGGATTTGCGGCGGATTATCGTCGATTGTTAGTTTAAAGTACTATAACTCTGTTAGAAAATAGCGACGGATATTCCGTCGGTTACCCGTCGTAACTGTGTATCAGAGAGTATCATTCGGTCGCTATTCCGTCGCAAATTGTCGCTAAACTACGACGGATGAGCGACGAATTACCGACGGATTAACCGTCGCCTAGGTTCTGTAAATTGTCAAACATTTCCAGAACCTTCGCGACGGACTATCCGTCGGTAATCCGTCGTAACCTCGTATCAGAATGTATCATTTCGTTGCTATTCCGTCGAAATACGGTCGGTAATTTTGACGCTTTACCGACGGATTATCGACGGCGAATCCGTCGCCAAGGTTCTGGAAATGTATCACATTTCCAGAACCTTGGCGACGGATAATTAGTCAATAGTACGTCGCAAATCCGTCGACCTGACGACGGATTAGCGACGGCAAAGCCGTCGCCAAGGTTCTGGAAATGTATCACATTTCCAGAACCTTGGCGACGGATAATTAGTCGATAGTAGGTCGCAAAGCCGTCGACTTTGTCGACTGACTACCGACGGATAATCCGTCGCCAAAGTTCTGGAAATGTGATACATTTCCAGAACCTTGGCGACGGATTATCCGTCGATAGGCAGCCGCTATTCCGTCGAACTGTCGACTGCTTGTCGACGGATAATCCGTCGCCATTGTTCTGATAATGAATCCCATTTCCAGAACCTTGGCGACGGATTATCCGTCGGTAGTAAGTAGCAAAACAGTCGCTACCTGGAAACAGTTATGAAACTCCAGTTAGCGACGGATAATCCGTCACTAGTCAGTCGGAAACTGGAATTACCCGTCGCTAATCAGTCACGAGTCCGTCGCTAACTGAGACATTTTTGAAAAAAAAATGCAGGGCTTTCCCAGTTCACACATAAACCCAATATGCACATACACAAATATAATGCCCACCAATATCCCAAAAATATCACAAATATTCCAAATTTCCACAATATTCCAAAATATCCCAAAACTTTCCACAAATATCCCAAAAATATCACAAATATTCCAAATTCTTCAACATTTTCACAAATACTACAAAATTATCACAAATATTCCAAATTTTCTTATACAATTTTTCAAGGTTGGGGTGGTGATAATCCCTGGTGCGACCGCTGAATATAGCGCTCCGCCTCGTACGGCGGCAAGCTCTCGAGGACATTGGGCGGTAGTTGGCGTAGCTGCTCTGGCGTCATTAAATCAAGGAGTGCCGTCATACTCGGAGGCGGTACCAGAGGGGCAGCAGGGTTGAAAGAAAGACGACCAGCAGAAGACGGACCGGCACCAGGAGAAGACGGACCCGCACCAGTAGAAGACGAAGGCGGAATGATCCTGGCAACTTGTTCCTTCAAGGACATCACCACCTCCTGCAGCTGCGAAATCTGCGACCTAACATCTTCGTTTCCCGAGGCCGCGGGAGGAGGCGGTGGCGGTGGCGGTGGCATTCTCTGCGTTGCCATGTGCAACGGTCCTAGGGAGCCGACTCCGTACAGGTGCCCTTTCTTAAAGCCGCCGACGGTATCTACGAACAAGTCGTTGCGAGCGGCCAAAGAAGTGGGCGTCCGCGTCCGGGCGGACGTCGATTCACCGACATCCTCGGTCTCAGTTAACTCAGCCCGACTAAGGGCCTCGCGATACTTAGCCTACAATTCAAGGTTATAACCTAGGCTGTCAAAGATACGTATCGTGTACTGATTAACTTGATTACACTATTGTGTATCATAAGATATATATTCCCTAGGAAATTTGATCACAAACTAATACAACACTTCATATATGGATAAATTAACACACTGAGCAATAATAAAAAGCTTTGTAAAGCAGTAAGTGATAAATTCACCATAAATTTGATAATAGAGCAAAAAACTAAAACATTAGTATTACTTTTTGGTTATTAGTACTACATGATTGTATTATTCATGAGTTTAAAAACATTAAGAACTTGATTCTTAATAACCATTTTTTTAGATAAATGATGGGATTGATTCTTAACAACCATGAGTATGTTGATGTTCAAATAATGTTTTTCATGCAGATTCAATATTTCACTAAGCTAAGTGTGAATCCTAAGTTTACCTAAGTTATAGTCCGAATACTTTTAATTCTAACGTAAATCTCATAAAAATAAGTACTTACATCAGTATTCTTGGCCCTATCGTCGACGAAGTTCCCGTCCTTCCGTCTCTTGTGCGTATGCTGGAACACGTCGTGCATGGTGACCGATTCTGGATCCCTTCCCTCCTTCACCGCCCGTTGGACCTGCGCGCATACAAAATTTTCGTAGAACTTAATTAACTCCGTATATTAATAATACATAATTCGATATTAACTCCGTATATTAATAATACAAAATCTCACCAGATCTGCAAGCGTCGCTGCATGGGACCTTGATCCCCCCGTATGAAGCCCCGCGGCCTGTCGGTTCGCCTTCGCCTTCTCTGATTTCTCCTTGTACGCAGGAGTATTCATCTGTTCTAAGAGCTGCTCATAATAGTCCCGCCGGAGCCAATTCGGACACGTATGCGCCGCTTTTAGGTCATGAATCATATCGCGTATCTTCTTCGACGCGACAGTTTTGTAGGTCCTGCGGATCGCGTCCTCACGATGGGGGGGCCACCAGAACGTCGTCTAACATAAAAATTCAATATCACGGTCTTTAAAAAATGGTTGATTAAAGATTAACTAATAATTAACTAAAAGATATAGATATATACCCTCAACTCGTCGAGCCAGACGTACTTCAAGTTTGGAGGCACCGACGAAAAGTTGAGGTAGCCACCATGGAAGTTAGCCCTGATAATCTCTCCAAGAACCCTGGCGACATTATACGGAAAAAACCTACAAAGAAGAAACGACTGGATTATTAACTTCAATAAATGAAAGAAATTTAATAAATTATCTTAAATTTACTTACGAGGTCCCCGCGGGCCATAGCTCTCGTCGGAACTCGCCTCTCGGCCTCTCTGGTAGCGTCGGAGGATCCGCGGCTCCGCGCATGTACTCCCCAGTAACCGGATGTAACCGACAATGGGGGTACTCTGAGGCCCACGGTGCAGAGGGATCCACTGGTGGATCCGCTGGTGAGTCCGACGATCGCGGATCGCGATCGGATCCGCTAGCAGATCTAGTCTCCTGCCTCGATGAAGTTGTCGATCGACGGTGGGATGCGTCTGTGCCCGGTGTACTCTCCGGGTCGGCCTCGGTGGATGGGGACACATCCCGGGAAGTTGGAATGCGACCACGACCACGACCAGCACCACCGCCAGCACCAGCACCACGAACATAGCCTGGCCAAGTCTTTGTTTGCTTCTTCGGTCCCATTGCCAGATAACGAACACACTCATTAGTGAGTGTTGTTTCAGGCAATAAAACCTGTAAACAAAAATTTATAATTTAAATATTTTAGATTATATATTTCTAATCTCAGTTACTTAGGTATTTTATAAGAATATATAAAATCTCAGTTACTTACGTATTTGCGAAACCATGACGGAAATGTACAATCAACCTCTCTTTGAAGTCCCTCATCGGTAATATCGGGTGTCCTCATTTTGACTTCCTCTCTAAATACACTATTAGAGAAAAAAAATATATAATTAAAGTTACTTCAACAAAATCGAGATTATAACGAGTGCAAGTGTACTAACTTACTTCTCCAAATCTCTCATTTCTTGTATGTCACAGTTTAACAAGACATATCGGTGAGCGGCATCATACTCGTCGTCAGTCAACCACCGTTTTTTACTAGCCCCAACAGGCTTGCCCCTTACATTGAATATACCTCCATCCTCAACGTCCTCGTCATTCCTTTGAGGTCTATTTCGATTTGTCTTAACATGAGTATCGAAATAAATGGAGCAGAAGTTTGACACCTCTTCGATAAGATATGCTTCGCATATCGAAGCCTCTATATGAGCCTTGTTGCCAACTTTCTTCTTCAGATGGTGTAGGTATCTAGAGAGACAAATTATCTTGAGAATTAAGAATGAATTTTAAAACCCACTGAAATTCAACTTAAATTATATCAATTTTTATGTACCTTTCAAATGGGTACATCCATCGGTAATGAACAGATGCACCGACACGGGCTTCGTATGCTAGATGAATCGGTAGATGCTCCATGCTGTCGAAGAAGCCAGGAGGAAATATTTTCTCCAACTTGCAAATTGTTAAGATAATCTTCTCCTCAAGTTCAACCATGTGTTGCACAGTCAACTTAGTTGAACAAATATCCCTAAAGAATATTGATAGTTCGGCCAACGGAACCCATACAGCAGAAGGCAACAACTCTTTCAAAGCAATGGGCAGTAATCTTTCCATAAACACGTGGTAGTCATGACTCTTCATTCCCGTTAGCTTGCGTTCATTGAGATCAACGCATCTAGACAAATTCGATACATAGCCGTCGGGAAATCTTAAAGTAGATACCCACTTGCAGATTATTAATCTATCTTCCTTGCTCAATGTGTATTGTGCTATCGGCTTAGTTATTTGTCCACTAGCTCCCCTTTGTATCAAGTTCAGATAAGGACGCTTGCATATCTCGGCAATGTCTTGTCTTGCTTTTGGATTGTCCTTCGTCTTTCCTTTAATATCCATGACGGTATTGAAGACATTATCGAACACATTCTTTTCGATATGCATAACATCAAGATTATGCCTTATAAGATTATCTTTCCAATAGGGCAAGTCCCAGAAGATACTCCGTTTGGTCCAGTTATGGGTTCGTCCGAAACCATCGACACGATTGTTCGATGGATCTTCCATTACAGTAGGCAAGTCCTTTACATCTTCCCAAATATCGTTTCCCGACAATCTGGCAGGCGGATGAGAAAATTCTTGTTTTCCAGCTCTGAACGCGTCCTTGTTCTTTCTCCAAGGATGACTCGCGGGCAGAAATTGACGATGACAATCAAAGAAAGAAGTTTTTCCTCCATGCTTAAGGCGGAACGCCTGACTATTTTGCATGCATATCGGACAAGACATGGTGCCGTGAGTACTCCATCCCGACAGCATACCGTATGCGGGAAAATCATTGATTGTCCACATCAGTGAAGCTCTCATCTGAAAGTTCTGTTTCCTGGAAATATCATAGGTATCGACGCCGATCTCCCACAGCTGTTTCAGCTCATCCACCAACGGCTGTAAATATATATCAATATTCTTCGTCGGATTTTTGGGACCCGGTATGATAGCTGTCAAGAACATATAAGGAGTCTTCATACACATCCATGGTGGCAGATTGTAAGGTGTCAGAATGACCGGCCAGCAGGAGTATTGAGATCCCGACTGCCCGAAAGGGGCGAAGCCATCAGAACATAGCCCCATACGTACATTTCTAGGCTCTGCAGCAAAATCTGGATGACGAAAATCGAAATATTTCCACGCCTCTCCATCCGAAGGATGTGACAATTCTCCATCGTCCTTTGTGCGTTCTAAGTTGTGCCACGTCATGTGTTCTGCTGTATTCTGAGACATATACATCCTCTGCAAGTGCTTTGTGATCGACAAGTAATGCATATACTTGTAAGGACGTCGTTTTCTAGTTGACTTTCCTTTTCCCCTGACGGGCTTGTAACGATCCGCATTACAGAAGCTGCAACTTTCTATATCCTCATTCTCCTTGTAGTACAACATGCATCCGTTGCGACAACAATCTATCTTCTCGTACCCCAGTCCCAGTTGTCGGACCATCATCTTCGACTTGTAGAAGTTATTTGGAAGCTCTTTTGATTCCTTCGGTAACACCTCCTTGATTAGTTGTGTAATCCGATCATAGCAAGTTTGTGCCAAGTTAAAATCGGACTTTATGTTCAACAACCGCATCGTCACTGACAGTACGGAATGTGTCTCACAACCAAGATATAGAGGAGTTTCAGCATCCTGAAACATATCATAGAACTCCTTCGCCTCGGGATTAGGATCCTCCGGATCAAAATTAGGCCCTGCCGCGTCGTACACCATATCTCGTGCAAGGTTCTGCATGTCTCCATAATCAATAGAGCATTCCTCGTCTTCGACGACAAAATTTGTTGCAGCATTATCATCAAAAGCATAAGTAGCAGCATTCGCAACCTGTCTTTCCGCATATAGTTCACCTTGCGATGACCACAGGTCGTAATCACGTACGAAACCCTTACGGGTCAAAAGATCTCTTACACTCGCCACTTCTTCGTAACGTCTATTGCGACAATTACGACATGGACACTTGATTTTGTTACCGTCCATATACTGAGCTTTGCTCATGGCATACTTAAGAAACACTTCCACGCCTGCCTGAAAATCGTCACTCACACCTATTCTGCTCTCGTGTTGTCGTTTGTACATCCATGTACGATCAACAAAGTAACGATTCATGCTCGATTTGATGTGAATATATGTATCGTAAGACAAACTAAACATAAGAAGGGCACTCATGTAATTAAGATCAACAGATTTTAGACAACTTGTTATAAAAAATAAGCAAGTTCTCATCCTACTAGACTAATATTAAGTTCAGAAAATGACCCAAGAAAACCACTCACAAAGATGGTCAGCTCATGGAGAGTTTTTAAATGTCGTCTATCATCAAAAGGAACGCCTAGAATCATTCCAGAACTATGTTGATACATCACTCTCCTGGTACGGATTAACCAATAACAATGCCAAATATTTTTCCAAAACAAAAGGTATTTACTATCATAAGGTGGAGAAACTTACACGAGTCTATCCTTCCAACCTCATTATCTGTAATGTTAAAATATATTCAACAAAAGTACGACATGGGTATGGTAGAAACTTAGAGACAAATGATATAATTGTCACAAGATACACTACTTAAATAACCTGAAAAATAAGATGCTATGGCTTAATTATGAATATAGGATAATAGGACACAGATTTAGTGAAGAATGCAGTGTTTAAATAACATAAATTTAGCCGTTAGTTATGAATTTGAAGTTCAGAAAAATAGGGAAGAACTCTCTGATACTACACGTATCAGACAGATTATAGACACATTGAATTAATCAATAAATACAAGAATTTAGCACAATTTAAAGTTTGGCAATTAATAAAGCATGTGTACACGTGTCTTATGTGTCCTCACGTGTCCAGGAAACATGACACAGGCATGTCCAGAGTGGACACGACTCGTATATCAGAACACGATTCTGACTGAACGTGCCCCCCCCTCCCGCGATCCCCACTCCACCATCCCCATCCCCTGTACACCACCGGCCCCCCTCTCCCCCCTACACCACCGGCCCCCCTCTGCCCCCTCCCTGCGGCCTCCCCCAACCCCTGGCCCCCTCCGTCCCCTACCCCCGGGGCCTCCATCTGCCGCCCCATCCCCCCCTCCCCCCCCCCCCCCCCCGCGGCCTCCATCCGCCCCACCCCCTTTCCCCCGCGGTGTCCTACCACAGCCGACGCCGCCCCCCACAGTCGAGCACCGCGCAAGCGCGCGGTGGAGAGAGAGAGAGAGAGAGAGAGAGAGAGAGAGAGAGAGAGAGAGAGGGGGAGAGGGGATTACCTGGGAGAGAGAGAGAAGATCCGTCGAGAGAGAGCACCGCGGGAGAGAGAGAGAGAGAGAGGGAATGAATTTTGGGGGGAATGAAAAATTCCCCCCGTCGTTTCAATTTAAGTCTGGAACCTAACTTTTGCGACCGACTAGCGACGGATATAGTCGGTCGCTAGTACGTCGCTTAATTTTATAGTTACCGACGGGATATCCGTCGCTATGTAGTCGAAATAAATCCCGCCATTTCTCTCAACAATTCCCGCCATATAGTCGACAGTATAGCGACGGAAAATTTTCCGTCGCTATGTTCCAATTATGTTCCCGACTCTTTAGCGACGGATTACCGACCTTTTCTCACCATTAAAAAAAATAAAAAAAAAATATTTTTTCTGGTCGTTATACTGTCGGTAATCCGCCGCTAATCGGTCGCTAAAGACGACCGAAAAAATCCGTCGCTAATTATCCGTCGCTAATTGACTGTATTTTGGTAGTGTTTGTGCGGCCGCTGCCATTGGAGTCCATTGGAGTTCTTCGAGTTCGAGAAAGGAGGTGGCAAGAAAGAACTTGCTGGTACCTGGGAGCATATCGCAATAGGACAAATCTTGCTTTGAGCAACGGTGATCTTAATCACCCCAGCAAAATAATTGTGATCTTAATCACTCAAGCAGAATTGCGGTGATCTTTTTTTCGCCTGCTAAGTTGCTTTTATCCTTCCAGCAGAATTGCAGTGATCTTTCTTCGCCTGCTAAGTTGTTGTTATCCATCTCTCTCTCTCTCTTTCTAAGAGATCGAGACTAAGTTGCTGTTATCCATCTCTCTCTCTCTCTTTCTAAGAGATCGAGATTGTGATCGAGATTTTCCATCTAACAATCTGTTTCAGAAATAACACCTATGTCAGGCATCATAATTCATGAGTTCCATAGATGTGAACATATATGCCAACCAGCTTAGGTACGTTAAGGATAGCATCATGTGAGAACCTAGATTTTGAAGCCATTTTCATCAACTTACTATATGGAATCCAAGTTTTTGTTAATGATGCTGAGAGTTTGAAAAAAATGGTTGGCACATAGGAATGACAATCATTTTTTTCAAAAGTCAAATGCAAATGTGAAATAAAGTATAGAGTTGACATGGCAATAACATGGCAATGACAATGTGAAGTTGGTTGTCTAGATCTAGACCACTTCACAATTTCTTTATGTCCACATCACCATTTGTGAATAAAAATATTTATAAAAAGAAGTAGAAGAGTAAAAGTTGTCTTGGAAGTTGTAAAAAATTACTTTGTATTGTCTTCTCAATACTTTTGCATTGGAGACTTTTTAACCCCATTGTCATTTGTGAATATAATTTTACCACCTATACAAGATATTGTCTTGTGTTCCATGCCACCTAAGCTTCAAAATACAAAATAAGACAATAGAGTAGAGTTGGTACATTATAAAGAGGAGGAAGAGGTATAAGAAGCTTGATAAGAATTTGAATTGTGATATAAAGAGGACAGTTGCTCGACCCTCCTCGCGAACTCCGCCATCGCCTTCTCGAACTTCACCAGCTCCTCCAGCCCTAATTCTTCAACGTCCGCGCCCCACCATACGGGGAGCTTCGGTTCCTCCGTCGCCTCCTCCTCCTCGTCGCCGGTACCACCATATTCAAAAGCTGCAGCGGTGGCAGCGGCGGCGGCGTCCATGATCTTGGCAAGGTAGTGCTCGACGACGAGATCGACGGAGGGGTTGCCGAACGAGTAGACCTTGCCTCCGGGGGAGAAGACGACTGCGGCGATCTCGGCGGCGCAGAGGAGGGAGAGCTCGCTGGCCTTCTTGAAGAGGCCGCCCCGCCGCTTCGAGAAGCACACCTGGCGCGTCTCTTCCTTCTCGATGCGCTTTATTTCAATCTTACGCTTCCCCTTGCCGCTCGGTCTGTTATTATTATTATTATTCATCATTTTTTTTTTCTTTTCTTTTTTATAGCTTTCTTCGGAGAAGAAGAAGAATATAGAGAGAATAGAATTTACGTGTGTTCTTCATCTATTATATAGGACGAGAGTTGGGCTAATTTGGAAAGTCAAAATATTTATAGATATACACGTCAAAAAAAAAATATTTATGGATATACACGTCAAAAATATATATTTATAGATATCATTAAATATAATACCAAATAGTTTATATTTCATGCTCTCTCAATATTACTAATAATAGAAGATGAAAACTATGCGGAACGTAAAAGATTTTAGTAATATATAGTTTCCTACTTAATCCTTTCTATGTATGTTTCCCTTTAAACTTTACAATATCAATAAATAATTAAGGAGATCATTGGTAAATCAAATATGTGACAAGGATCTTTCTATATCTCTACTATTATTAAAAAAAACATCGTCATGCATGAATCATATACATAAGAAGCAGGGCCGGCCCGAAGAGTTGGGTTGCCTTAGCCAGAGCTAATTTTGGTTGCCCTTTACCCCTATTGAAAGATATAAGTTTAATTTGGATTTGGGTTGAATCGGTCCTAAGAAAGCCAAATGGCCTGGGGGGTTGCCCAAGCCCAAAGTCTTGTCAGACTTACCCCAGGGCCGGCCCTGATAAGAAGTCTCTCTCTCTCTCTCACATAAAGAGGATTGAAAAAGTATGAATATAATTTTTGAATGAAATATTGAAATTCTCATCTTCCACTATATAACGAGGTTTCAAATCGGCTCAAAAATAAGCCGTCTAAATCGTTATTATATCACAGTCTATTTTATTTTTAAAAAATTGTTAGAAAAAAGTTTAAATTTGTAATCATGAGAAATCTAACTCAACCAAACAAAAAAAAAAAAAAACTTGTATCTTAACCACATGAGTTAGAAGAAATATTTAATTATAATCGAATAATATTTTAATTATACGTGCAAAGCACGTGTATTTACTAGTATTATTTAAGTTTGATTTATATTCAAAGTCCTGAAAACATATTATAACAAATTATAATTCAATTATATTTAAACGTTTTGATATTATCTAATTAAACGTATAATATTTAAACTACTAAAACATATTTATAACAAATTCTAATTTAAATATATACAAATAATATTTAAACTATTTCAATATTATCTAACTAAACACCACTTTTAAAAAATTTCTATTTAATTTATTTTAATATAATTTAAATTTCTAATAAAGGGTTTTTTTCTCACATGCTTATCAGCGGGTTTATGTGTTCAACAATTTTTGCTTTAAGCAATAATAATCTTTATCACCATGTTGAGAAGTTCTTTATTATGGAAAATTTGATTCTAAATTAACTTTCTGTTTATGCTTCCGTACAATTTAGAAGTGTTTTTTTTAAAAAAAAAACCAAATATGTAGTTGATGATTGTGTCAATATCCACAACAAAACTTGGCTGCGGACAGACTAGGCAAATATCAGTATAACCTCCTCGTTAATAACAATTATGTCAACCTAATTCGTAATTATGTCAGCCCGGACTGAGCCGGTCCGGACCCAATTTTGACCGAACTTGGACTGGGTCGGGCTTAGTCCGGATGGAGGAGCAGGTCGGGCCTGGTCGATTCGGAATAAAAAATTTCGAACCCAGCACGGACCAGATCCGGATAGGTTCGACCCGAGAAGAGCCTTCCCTCTTCTTGACCACTTGATTAGTGACAAAGAGTACCCAAAAAAAAGGTAAGTTTTGCTATTGCATTCTTGAGTCGAGCCACGGTGGTGCATGTTCGGTTACCTGATGTACGACGTTCTACGAGTGGATTCCTCCAGTCTGCTCGATATGTCTCTTCATCGGTGAATCCAACTGCTTAAGTCATCAACGAAGAGCCGATGGAGTTCAATCGGTCAGCCCGTGTAGCTCAGTTGGTAGAGCGCAAGGCTCTTAACCTTGTGGTCGTGGGTTCGAGCCCCACGGTGGGCGATGGTTTTTTTTCTTTTTTTTTTTTGCATATTTTTGCTGTTCTTTTAATATTTGTATATATTTCATTTGTTCGTTCTTTTATATATATATATATATATATATATATATATATAAGCGCAAGGTTCTTAACCTTGTGGTCGTGGGTTCAAGTCCCACGGTCGGCGATGGTTTTTTTTTCTTTTTTTTTTTCATATTTTTGCTGTTCTTTTAATATTTGTACATATTTCATTTGTTCTTATATATATATATATATATATATATATATATATATATATATATATATATATATATATATATATATATATATATTCCTATTCTTTTATTTATTTATTCTTTGTTAAAATGGAGAAAACTCAATTGGACTGATTTACAGGAAGAAAATCAATTAGACTGATTTATAGGAAGAAACTCAATTGGGTTACAATTAAGAGGACTGCAAAAAAAAAAAGAAACTCAATTGGGTTATGAGGACAACAACAACCAAAAAAAAAAATAAAAACAATTCTTCATGACCATTTGAAGAAACTCAATTGCCTTCTCTCAGGTTGTCAACCCACATTGAAGGCGAGGAGACCGTATTCGTATCGCCATGGTATCGGAGAAGAAGCAGACACAAGACTCATCTTCAAGAAGTTTGAGATGCATGTGAACTTTTCTTCCTTGTATTCTTCTTCTGTTGGTTACTCTTATTTTTGGATTTCAATTTGTATAATATAATGTTGGAATTATTAATTCCATTTATTGTTCATAAGGATGAAAAGAAAAGAGAAGGGACTTTAGTCCCACATCGGAAAGAGAGAAAGGTTCGAGGGTGCTTAAATAGGTATGTGCACTCATGAGGAGTGTACAACAACCACAGGGTTGCTAGTGGGTGACCATTGGTTGTTGTTTTATCTTCTTCATAAAATGTACCGGCTCGGGCACGGGGGCGGGCATGGGCACGGGCTCGGACTCGGGCTCGGGTATAGAGGCGATAGTGACGCATTGTACACGCACTTGTGCACTTGTTAGCCCATGTTTGCGGCCCAGACAGACGAAGGGGTGAATGAACCTGCGAACAGGTGAATGAATGTTGTTTCGGAAGGGTCGCGACTTCATGAAACAACACGAATCCATCTATATATACTACAGATCTCTGAGTCTAAAACACACAGAATCTTAGTATTCACAACGTCTGTTGAACCTCCGGCAGAAGGCTGTCTTATCCTGGGTGTTCTGGTGTGCTGACTCCAAGACGTTATCGGAGTGCCTGAAACCCTTTAAGAAAAGTGCTGCTAAATGCACGATTCAAGTCTCGACGACATTTTCAACTTCGCAGAACTCAGAAGTGAAGTACTAACAAGTTCTAACAATCTTAAAGTGTTACAAATAATGGCGTCCAAGGCTACAATTTCGAGCATCAAAGTCATGAATCAGGATCTAGTCAAACTGCATCGCTTCAACGAGACGAACTTCACACGCTGGCAGGACAAGATGATCTTCCTCCTGACGGCGCTGAAGATCTACTATGTCCTCGACCCAGATCTGCCACCTGTTTCAGAACCCACTTCAGCAGATTCTGATGCAGTCAAGGCAGAACGCAAAAAGCGCAAAGAGGACGAACTGATGTGCTGTGGTCACATTTTGAACACCCTGTCGGACAGACTGTACGACCTCTATACAGAAAATCCTTCAGCGATTAACATCTGGAAGGCTCTGGATTTCAAATTTAGAGCAGAAGAAGAAGGTACAAAGAAATTTCTTATATCAAAGTATTTTGATTTCAAAATGATTGATACAAAGCCTATACTCGCCCAAGTACACGAACTACAAGTTCTAGTCAATAAACTCAGGACAGTAAAGATAGAACTTCCGGAACCATTCCAAGTTGGTGCTATAATTACTAAATTGCCAACATCTTGGAATAGTTATCGGAAGAAACTACTTCACAGCTCTGAGGATTTCTCACTGGAACAGATTCAAAAACACCTTCGAATCGAAGAGAAATCGAAGAAAAGACAGAAATCCGAGAACAACGGAGTTTCTAAAACTAACGCAGTGAGCGCAAAAGGTAAGAGGCCTGCAGGAAAGAAGAACTTTCTTGGTCCTAAGAAGGACCAACAAAAGTTCAAGAACTCCAGCACCGCCAAAGGACCCAAGACTGGTTGTTTTGTATGTGGCAAAACAGGACATTATGCCAGAGACTATTGGGTTCGAAAGACCCAAAACAGCGAGATAAATCTCACTGAGACAGATGACATAATTGCTGCGGTGAGCAAACTCATGACGGTCAAAGGGAAGGCTCCAGGATGGTGGTACGATACTTGTGCTACCGTTCATGTTTCATACGACAAAGCAGCATTCAAGACCTATTCTTGAAGTCAATAATGGATAAGAAGTTCAGATGGGTAATGAAGGACACTCAACGGTCGTGGGAACAGGTGATGTGGAAATCCAATTCACTTCCGGAAAGAAAGTAACTCTGACTAACGTACTTCATGTCCCGGTTATGAGTAGGAACCTCGTTAGTGGAGTCTTGTTAGGTAAACCAGGAATAAAATCTGTCTTTAAGTCAGGAAAATTAATTTTGACCCGTAATGGTGTGTTTGTTGGAAAAGGAATATACCGATGAGGGTATGATCAAACTTTGTATCATTGAAAATAATATTAATAAATTTTCTACTTCTACTTACATCATTGAGTCCTCTACTTTATGGCATAGTCGATTAGCGCATATAGGTATTAGCACTATAAAAAGATTAATTAAATCTGGATTAATTTCATGCAATTCTGAAGACTTAGATAAGTGTGAAATTTGTGCAAAATCAAAAATGATTAAAAAATCTTTTCACAGTGTAGAGCGTAATACCAACCTACTAGATTTAGTTCACTCTGATTTAGTTCACTCTTTATTACCTTCATTGATGATTGCTCTAGATTTACATATGTATATTTATTAAAACATAAAGATGAAGCCTTTAATGCTTTTAAAATATACAAATCAGAGGTTGAAAATCAACTTGGTAGAAATGCATTAAAATACTTAGAAGTGATAGAGGTGGTGAATATTTTTCTTTTGAATTTAATACCTTCTGTGAAGAGAACGGTATTATTCACGAATGTTCTGCCCCACGGACACCACAACAGAATGGACTAGCCGAAAGAAAAAATAGAACATATCAAGAAATGATAAATGCAATGCTAATACATTCTGAATTATCATTTAGCTTGTGGGGAGAAGCTTTACTTACTGCATGTCATATAATGAACCAAATTCCTTTGAAGAAAATTGGTATTTCACCATATGAGATATAGAAAGACCGTAAGCCTAATATCAGTTATTTTAGAGTGTAGGGGTGCATAGTTTATTACAAAAATATGGATCCTAAAAGGACCAAATTAGGTCCTCATGGAATCAAAAGTGCTTTTGTAGGTTATGCTGCCAATAGTAAGGCATATAGACTTTTAAACTTAGAATCTAACATTATTGTCGAATCCAGAGATATGGAATTTTTCGAGAACCTTATTACTAAGAATAAGGATTCTGAGATTTCTGCTAATGAAGAGTCTCGTGAGGAGAGCTCTTTACGGTTAGTTGAAAAATGACCCGAGCTTCGAATCAACAAGAGAGTTCGAAAGGCTAAGGATCTAGGATCTGACGAAATAGATTCTCAACAAATTTCTTTTTACTTAGTAAAAGGAAATACAGAGAAATTTATTCGAAAGATTCCTATCATTCTTCAGGTGGAAGATGATCCTAAAACCTTTAAGGAAGCAATAGCTTCGCGGGACTCATCTTTTTGGAAAGATGCTATCCAAGATGAGATGGATTCGATAATATCTAACCACACTTGGAAAATTGTCGATCTGCCCAAAGGGTCAAGACCTATTGGATGTAAGTGGGTGTTTAGGAGAAAGTATCATAGTGATGGTACTTTAAACACCTACAAGGCTAGACTAGTAGCCAACGGATTTCGACAAAGAGAAGGAATTGATTATTTTGACACGTATGTACCAGTAGCAAGAACGACTACAATTAGAATATTGTTTGCGTTAGCTTCATTGTATCATCTTAATGTTCATCAGATAGATGTTAAAATGGCATTCTTAAATGGAGATCTCGATGAGGAGATTTACATGGAGCAACCGGAAGGCTTCGTGCTCCCGAAAAATGAACAAAAGGTATGCAAACTTGTTAAATCCTTGTATGGATTAAGACAAGCACCAAAGCAGTGGCATCAGAAATTTGACTCAGTCATAATTTCTAATGGCTTTGTTCACAATGTTTGTGATAAGTGTTTATACACTAAAGTATATGAAAATATCGTGATATTTCTTTGTCTCCACGTTGATGATATATTGATCATTAGCAACGAGATGAGTGTAATTACAGAAACGAAGAGGTTTCTAACTTCCACATTCAAGATGAAAGATCTTGGAATAGTTGACACTATTTTGGGGATCAAAGTAATACAAAATAGTGAGGGTTTTGAACTTACGCAGTCATACTATGTTGAGAAAGTGCTAGACAAGTTCAAACACCTAAAGTTCAAAGAAGTGAACACTCCATTTGATCCAAGTGTTAAACTAGAAAAGAATTCTGGAAAAGCCGTCGCTCAATTAGAATACACAAGTGCTATTGGATGTTTTATGTATTTGATGCAATGCACAAGACCTGATATAGCATTTGCAGTTAGTAAAATGAGTAAATTTACTAGCAGCCCTAATAATGAGCATTTGAGGGCTATCTGAAGAATTTTTGGTTATCTTTTGAAAACCAAGAATCTTGGATTACAGTATGGTAGATTTCCTGCCATATTAGAAGGATATACCGACGCTAGTTGGATATCAAGTGTCGGGGATAATAAATCTATGACAGGTTAGGTATTTACGCTTGCCGGAGGGACAGTTTCTTGGAAGAGCAAAAAATAAACGTGCATTACCCATTCGACCATGGAGTCAGAGTTTTTGGCTCTAGCTTCTGCAGGACAAGAAGCTGAGTGGTTGAGGGATCTTCTATTAGAAGTTCCGCTGGCGGACAATGTATCAAAAGTGTCAATACATTGCGATAGTCAAGCTACTCTAGCAAGAGCCTACAACGAAGTGTATAATGGGAAGTCTAGACATATAAGTCTCTAAGACATACCTACGTAAGGAAATTGATCAAAGATGGAATCATTTCTCCTACGTATGTGCGTACCAGCTATAATTTAGCTGATCCCTTTACTAAACCACTAGCTAGGGATTTAGTAAAATCTACCTCGAGAGGTATGGGATTGAAACTCCTTGAGTAAGAGTTCCAACAACAGTAGCAACCCAATCTAATGTTAAGAAAACCTTAACCTTAGATTCAATGGGTAACAACAAACTGTTGATTTAGATGTATACGACATGATAATGTCGACTGTTATAATTTGAGGGTTGAGTTTATAAAACTCTTAATGAAGTTCAGTAATGTTGACATGTATATGTAAAGCAACAGAGATACTGAAAGAACTTTACCTATGTGAATTTAGAGTTGGTGTCGTCTCAGTACGATCTGGAGTTTATCTTATAAAAAAAATCACGAGACAGGATCAGCACATGGCCATTAATAGTGCTAAGCGAGAGACGTAGGCGAAGAACTACAAAAGAATGTGTGTAAAGTAACACCGATTTTATCACAAGGAATAACTGGTTCAAAGTCCAGCTACGATAGATTCCAATAAAATCTTGTGTTGCATCTACTAAGGTTAGGTTCAAATCGAAAGATACTTAACTGTATTAACATTCTTTAAGTGATGTATTCTGGAATTTCTTTCCATCATTTATGGAACAAGTGGGGGATTGTTGGAATTATTAATTCCATTTATTGTTCATAAGGATGAAAAGGAAAGAGAAGGGACTTTAGTCCCACATCGAAAAGAGAGAAAGGTTCGAGGGTGCTTAAATAGGTATTTGCACTCATGAGGAGTATGCAACAACCAAAGGGTTGCTAGTGGGTGACCATTGGTTGTTGTTTTATCTTCTTCATGAAATGTATCCGGTGTTGCCACCGGCAACACCGGATCCGGCTCCGGCTCCGACTCCGTCTCGGGCACGGGCACGGGCTCGGGCTCGGGCATAGAGGCGATAGTGACGTATTGTAGACACACTTGTGCACTTAGGCAACGTAGCATCGGGCGAGCGGCGTAGGCTCGGGCCTCGGGCTCCTCGCGAAGATTCTCTTCCCGAGAATTTCTATTTTTGCAGCCCACAGTTAGCCTATTTTTGCGGCCCAGACAGACGAAGGGGTGAATGAACCTGCAAACAGGTGAATGAATGTTGTTTCGGAAGGGTCACGACTTCACGAAACAACACGAATCAATCTATATATACTACAGATCTCTGAGTCTAAAACACATAGAATCTCAGTATTCACAACGTCTAGTGAACCTCCGGCAGAAGGCTGTCTTATACTGGGTGTTCTGGCGTGCTGACTCCAAGACGTTACCGGAGTGCCCGAAACACTTTAAAGAAAGTGCTGCTAAATGCACGATTCAATCCTCGACGACATTTTTAACTTCGCAGAACTCAGAAGTGAAGTACTAGCAATTTCTAACATATAATTGATCCATTTCAAGATTTTGAAAGCTCTTGGCCGAACTCCTTGATGTTTCTTCACATTTATAAATGAATTCAGTCTTTCTGATGTGAAGGTATGTACTTAATTTCGTGTGAAGCAGTTAAAATTTAATTGTGCGGTTTCGGAATCGGAATCGGTATCGGACCATTCCTATGAGTATAGACTTCGAATTTTTTGGTATCTAAAAATAAATAATTATTAACACTCTAGAAAATATATTTTTATTCAGTTATATATAATTTTAAATATTTTCACTGTCGTTTCTTAACAGTTTTAAAATCGAATGGAATAGTAGTCGTCCTTGCCGATTGGGTTACATGCGATAAAATAATTTTTCTCTTTTATATTATTTTACAACCTTATTTTGCTTTTTTACATTCTTGTTGATTGGTCCTTTTCCCTTATTTATTTTTTTCTGCCGAAATGATCAAAAAAGAGATCCCAATTGATATTTTCAGTTAGTATTGGTTATCGGTCGATATCGAATCAGGACATGCCAAATTATATCGATATCAGTTGATACTCGATACTGTACAGTGTGCTTGCATCATGTTTTTGAACTTTTCTCCTATAGATTTCCCTTAGGGCCTGTTTGGTAACCTTGAAGTGGGTTGATAGTGGAAAGTAAATTACAATTCAGGTGAACTGAGTTGAGTTCCTGAATTTTGAAATCCCAAAAATATGTTTGGCTGACTCATGAAGTTGATTTGGAAAGTATAGTTCTTCCACTTCTATTGTTTGGTAACACACCGGTATTTGACATAGAAAGAGAGATTTTTCCCAATTCCATTGTTTGGCTAACCAACATGGAAGTTGATAGCATGACCACATTATGAATATGGTGATCTTACCTGCGTCTCTTTTGCTGGAAATTTTCATAAAACTGGTACCAAAATTAGAAATAAAACATGTATGCCGAGGAAAATGCCCAGGCGAAAATAATGAACTGAGAGTTGAAGACAAACATGTAAAACGCAGAAGCCAAATTGGACGTGAAGCAAAATGTCCAGTAATGAAGCAAAATGTCCAGGCAAAACCGAGAGCAAAATGTCCAGGCAATATCAAGAGCAAAATGTCCAGGCAAACTGTAGCCCGATATAGGTTGAAGACATACATATTGGACATGAATCCTTGAAGCACATACATATTATCCAGGCATACATATTGTCCAGGCAATAGCAAGAGCAAAATGTCCAAGCCAAATTGGACATGAATCCTTGTGCAGACTCTAAAGAAAAAATATGTACAAAATGTTGACTGCAGGCCAATACAGCAAAAATGTTGACTGCAGGCATACATATTATCCAGGCATACATATTGTCCAGGCATACACATGTTGACTGCAGGCTAATACAACAAAAATGTCCACAATACCAGCCAAAATTATCTGTACCAAATCTCCACAATACAAAATATGTACAAAATATCCATAATACAGGCCCAAAATCGCCTGGGGGTGTACAGATAAGTACTTCTGTTCAAAATGTCCTCATTACATGAAAATTTATCTGTACAAATTGTACAGAGTAATTAATTTTACATCCAAAGAAGCTAAAACAGATTATATATTTTTACATCGAAAGAAGCTCATACAGAATAGATATCTGTGGAAATAAAGGCTCAGAGATTGGAGTTTGTTTTCATCCAGCAAGAATGGTTCTCTCTTCAACCCATCGAAGAATGATGAGGAATGCATCATACCTTAGTATCGCAGTGACCCATGCAAAGTACTAAGGAGATACCTCTTCAACCCATCACACACGACGAGGAATGCTACCATGCCCACTAAAAGTTTGGTAAAATACCAAAAACATCATATTTCCCCCTTCATCACAGCCTAGAAAAGAAAACAAACTGAATAATAAAGAAAGGCAGGATAGTATACTGCAAAGAAACTCCAACCCGAAACTGAATATGAAATAAAGGAAGAAGGAAGACAAACAAAAACATATATAAAACAGAAAATTGGAAGAAAACAAAGAAAAGAGCTAAAATACCAAAAGTATAATATTGGTTCTCACACCAGTCTGCAAATATAATGCATAAACTGAGTAGACAAGGAAAAAAGGAAAATATGTACAACATACGATTAGTGCAGATATGAGAGTGCCATAGTTAAGATTCTAGACGACAAACATATAAAATAGAAATACTAGAAAAATCACAAAGGAAAAAGTACAGACATGAAGCATACTGAAGAGCTGGACATTTTGGACAGAGGACGACTTTGCTATGGTATGCAAGTGTTCTGACTTTTGGAAGTATCCAAAAGCCTCCGACCGATCTTGTCACTTGAAGTAGCAAGCACCCTTAAAACCATGAACTTGATTGTAGCATTCAGGCCAATTGGTATAAACCCCAGGCAGTACTCTTCCCCTCAGAACGACGTAGTAAGACATGGTCTGCGGGTAGGCTGTAAAGCAAGATAGGGCAGAAATAGCAGATAAAAGAATAGGACGAATGCAAGCTGAAATAACAGAAATAGCAAAATAGGGTAGATAAAAGAATAGGATAACAACAAGGCGAAGCCAACAAACTTAAAAAAAACAGAACTTAGTAAGACCTGAAACAGCAAGGCAAACCCAACAACAAGACAACAGAAATAGCTTAAAAGAAAAAGTTACGAAAACATGTATTCAGCAGGACAAAAAAACCTTAAAAACAACATGTCAGTTAACAGGAAATATATGAAATATAGTAAGCCATGGTGTTGTACATGGCTGCAACATATCTAAGTATTACACATTTCACGGGCTACTAGCTACCCAATGTTTTAGAGGGGCAGAGAGTGCAAGTGTTCTTGTATAAAAATTCCAAAAACAACCAGTCCATGATTTGGATCTGCCATAAAAAACAGATTGATCTCCAAGATCTGAACCAATAAACCAACGAACTCATGTTCCAAAATATAGATATGCTCGATCTACACAAAATATTGCACGAAATATCCCAAAAACTATAATATGTATTAAAACCCACAGATCTGAGGAAGAAATACGGAATAATTTTTTTTCCTACTCGATCTACAACATCAAACTACAAAAACTCTAAAAACAATCAGTCCATGATTCGGATCTGCCATAAAAACATATTGATGTACAAGATCTGAACCAATAAACCAACGAACTCATGTTCCAAAATATAGATCTGCTCGATCTACACAAAGTATCACACGAAATATCCCAAAAACTATAATATGTATTAAAAACCCACAGATCTGAGGAAGAAATATGGAATAATTATTTTTCCTACTCGATCTACAACATCAAACTACAAAAACTCCAAAAAAAAATCAGTCCATGATTCGGATCTGCCATAAAAACAGATAAATCTACAAGATCAGAACCAATAAACCAACGAACTCATGTTCAAAAATATAGATCTGCTCGATCTACACAAAGTATTGCACGAAATAAAACAAAAACTATAATATGTATTAAAAACCCACAGATCTGAGGAAGAAATACGGAATAATTTTTTTTTCCTACTCGATCTACAACATCAAACTACAAAAACTCCAAAAACAATCAGTCCATGATTCGGATCTGCATAAAAACAGATTGATCTACAAGATCTGAACCAAAAAACCAACGAACTCATGTTCCAAAATATAGATCTGCTCGATCTACACAAAGTATTGCACGAAATATCCCAAAAACTATAATATGTATTAAAAACCCACAGATCTGAGGAAGAAATACGGAATAATTATTTTTCCTACTCGATCTACAACATCAAACTACAAAAACTCCCAAAAAAAATCAGTCCGTGATTCGGATCTGCTATAAAAACAGATAGATCTACAAGATCTGAACCAACAACACATTAAAACCAACGAATGATGGTGGAAAATATAGAAAGCTGCTCGATCTACACAAAATAATAAACAAAAACGAAAAGAGGAGAAAAATATGTGTTAAGAACCCACAGATCTAATCTACAAGCACGTATTCGTACACTATATCATCGAGAAATAGAAAAATTTGGGGAAAAATAGCATGCATATTGTCAGTAGTCGAGAATGAACAGAGGGGGTGACCACCAACCAACTGGGGAGAACTGAGTTTCCTGGCGGGAAGAAAAACAACGGACTGAAGAGTCCTTTCCTAGCGTCTCCCTCCCACTTCCGCTCTCGGAGGAAGGAACTCGAAGCATTGAAAATGAGAGAGGAACGAAAGGAGTTCGGATTTCATTCCCGAATAAACCCGCACCAACCCGCACCAACCCCCACCAACCAAACACCCGCACATTAAATTCCATTCACCACTTCCCCCCTTTTTAGGAATCCAGGCCCACTTCAAGGTTACCAAACAGGGCCTTAAGTGGGTTGTTTGTATATATTTTCATAATTTTTTATTCTAAAACCATTTTCAGAAAGAAGTTATAATAGTGTTACAAATTTTGACTATGTGTTTGGTTACTTGCATCTTAAAAACAGTTTTAAGAAACAAAAATTAAAAAAATTCTGTTTGATAAAAAGTTAGAAAATAATTTTGAAATAAAAATTTGTACGGTCTTTGTAGTGGTTGAGAGATAATTAGGAAAAATAATTTTAAGAAACATTTGTTGTTGTGCTGAAAAAAAGTCCAATTTTACGAAATATTTTTCAAAAAAGATGTTGAAAAAAGAGATTATTTTTACTTCCCGAAAACTAGTTTGAACACATATTTTGTGGATTTTTTTTTTTTTTTGGGATGTCCTTCTTCAAGTACATCTCCCAAAAAAAAAAAAAAAAATCATCCCAACACTATTTTTAGGACTTTACATTTAAACTCAAAAATTTGAGTTTAATCCCATGTCCAAACTCACGTGCCCAATATTTTGCTTATGGCTATAGTGTAATGGCACTTGTTGAGAGAGAGACTCATGTTCATGGTCAGTCTTGGAATAAGTAAGATAAGTCAACGGACTTGGACAATCCTCTTGTTAGGCCCCCTCCCAGACCCCTCAAGTCCTAGTTCTCTGCCAAGTCTTTGTGGTCCACCCCAACTATTCATTGTCAGTTGAACTGGCAATCCCCCATGCCTATATTTTGATATTCTACTGAAAAAGCTTCGTTTAGCTCAGGAGTCAAGAAAGGAACTCGGAATCCGAGCTCCATGTTATCGTCAGAACCAGAGACAACTGGCTTTTTAGTGTTCGTCAGAAATCATTGGTCTTATTTTTCTTCACTACAACATTTATACTTTCAGCTTATTGTAACTTTCTATATTTTTTTTCTTGGAGTCAAGAGGCAAGGGACGACTAAATTTTAGTTTCGACTAGGACAATCCCTGCCCGGCCCTGTTCATGTTCACCACTGATCATAATGATACTGAGATGTTATAATTCAATCCTGCAGCTCTTGACGCCAGGAAGGCAGATGACACTACAAGCCAAGCCATTTCCTGTGAAGATGATGAAAGAGGATCCTGGATTCTGCAGAGACTTCTTCCTCAGTGACCACTTAATTGAAGTTCTATGAATTCAAAGGATCAGCAGCTCCAGGTGCAGAAACTATCAGGTTATTAGTCCAGTTTGCTAATGCATTATCGAGGATCAGTGACATCTAAGAGTACTATGATAGATCATGGACGATTCTGCATATTATATGCATGGTACTAGCTTTGGGAAACCGGTGAAAAAAGTTTCGGGAGAAGTTTATCCAGATCATTTGTCCGAGGAGTCGGAATTCGGCAAGTTCATTGCCCCTAGTAGGGTGAATGAGCTGGGTCGAAAGGACATTGCATTTGCAACCCAAGGGATGGTCATGGTGGTTCATCGAGATCATTTGCCTAAGGAAAGCTCAACAGAAGCCTCAAGAGGGGATGGTGTTCCTACGAACCAGGAGGATTGTTCTACGAGAAGACATGACTGATATGCTTACAAGGGAGAGGAGAGGCGGCTCAAACTACTGGAGGAAGAGGGACAACCTAAAGGGAAGCATGGTGCAAGGCGCAACAGATCGAGGTCCTCTCCTACTATCTGTGTTAGCTCTCGATCCACAAAGGGACACACATATATATAAAAGATTGTGTATGTCATGATTCTTGATACAATGTGATTTTATCTCCTTATGGACTCTAGACTTGGAACTGTAAAATAAATATTTTTTTAGTTTACACTGAGATGTTTCCCCACCATTACATATGAGCAAGCAAGCCCGTCTAGCTCAGTTGGTAGAGCGCAAGGCTCTTAACCTTGTGGTCGTGGGTTCGAGCCCCACGGTGGGCGATTTTTTTTTATTTTGTCACATGAGATTTTTTTTTTTAATTCTTTTCATTCCTATTAATTTTAGGATATAAAATCACAGACTAGTGTTGTCTGTAGGGAACAGATGGCTAGTTTACGTATTGATACTTCTGATCTATCTGAGTTGCTAGTAACATATGTTATTGATCAAGTAAAGATACATTCCTTCCTTTAGAAATTTCAGTTTCTTTCCTTCAAAAACTTCACATTGCAGCCACGAACAACTTCTCGTTGATCTAATTTTGCAATTTATGCATTCCTGATTCTGACCTAGTGTTTGAAATTGCAATGTCAAGGTTTGGTAAAGGCAAAGTTTTTTTTTATAAGGTAAAATTTATAGATAAAACACGATGGTTACAGCTAAGATTCCGCCCAGATTACAAAATGGTCATCTGTGGACAAGGATGTTTATGTCACCATCTATATATCTTTGTACAACAAATATACTAAGGGAAAGCCCCTCAAAAATATGATGATTTCGTTCCCTCCATACGTACCAGACAAGCGTCCCAAAGACAATTCTGAGCCGCCTGTAACCTCTCGCTCATTTACCTTTCTGAGTTTTAACATCATTCAAAACGGAGGGAAGACGTCTATCTTGCTGGATGGGAATGACGTTTCTAGACCTCTGGGCAAACCAGGTATACCAGACAAAGTCACATTAAAAAAAGATGATCCCTAGACCCGTCCTCTTTACCACATAAGCAGCAGAGAGTGTCCTCACATGGAATGCTAAATTTGGTAAGACTGTCCCGAGCAAGAAGTCGGTTCCTGATCATTTTGTAAAGGCATAGAGAGTTCTTGACAGCAGCCCCTTTGGTCCAGACCACCTCCGCGCAGTCAACCTCCTCACGGAAGGTCCTAATTCGGTTCAAAGCCATACTAAACTTGAAGGTTCCGCTCTCCATATCTCCCTATACCCAGTAGTCTTCCCTCCCTTGCCGTACTAAATATTGAATTTTTGGCTATATAATATTCTGCGTATGAAACGCCCCGTAAAAGACTAGTTCATAAATTAGAGACCGATACAGTTTCCTCTTGTTATTCGTAATCTCTGATCTCCTGAGTTTCTTCTGACCTCTAGTCTAGGATACTCGGTTACTTCACCTCATCGATGATCATACCACGTTAGTTCCAAATACCAGGATACGGAAACATAGTCCACTAGACAGGTTTATGAAAACAGAACTTGATGCTCACAATCCGTCTATTGTTGGCACATGTAATAAATTAATAAGGGAAAATTTATGAAATGTCCAAAAAACGAAAAAGTTTTATGAAAAACCCACCGCTCAATAACATTTCATCGCGTGCCTAGAATTAGCAAAAAAAAATATAAAGAGGGTTCCAAATGACCCTTTTGCCATTCCTTCTAATTTATTGAAAACATCCACGAAACTACTCTTAAAAAAAGTTTCAATACTTCATCTTCTCCCATACGCTGCTCACTTTCGGAATCTAGGTTTTCTTCTCAAAAATCTTCAAAAACTCGTCGAAAAATTTCGGAAAAACCGGGACAAACGGCAAAAGTGCTAAAACGGAGGTCCAAATCTCATTTTTTTGCAATTCTAAAATTTCGGAGGGCCGACTAACGAAGAAGCAGTTAATCTCAGGCTCCTCGAAGATACGCTCATTTTGCGACAAACCGGACCTCGTTTCGACCTCCCAGTCAAAAGTTATGGCCCTCCAAAGTTTCAACTATACATAAAATGCAGGAGAATGACCATTCTCTGTGTTAGAACACGAAGAATGTTAATTTCGCAGGAGGGTGACTGTTCTCCATGTTAGCAACACGGAGAATGGCATTCTCTGTCTTAATTTATACGAAAAATGGCCGTTCTCTGTGTTAGTAACACGGAGAATGACATTCTCCGTCTTAATTTACATGGAGAATGACCATTCTCCATGTAATTTAGCACGGAGAATGGTCATTCCAGTGTTAAAACGCATGAGAATGGCCATTCTCCGTGTTAGAAACACGGAGAATGACATTCTCCATGTAAATTAACACGGAGAATCATTCTCCGTCTTAATTTACACGGAGAATAGCCATTCTCCATCTTAATTTACACAGAGAATGGCCATTCTCCGTGCTAAATTACACGAAGAATAGCCATTCTTCGTCTTAATTTACACGGAGAATGGCCATTCTTCGTGTAATTTAGCACAGAAAATAGTCATTCCAGTGTTAAAACGCAGGAGAATGGTCATTCTCCGTGTTAGAAACACAAAGAATGCCATTCTCCGTGTAATTTAACACGGAGAATCATTCTCCGTGTTATTCTCCGTGTTAATTTACACGGAGAATGCCATTTCCAGTGTTAAAACGTAGGAGAATGACCATTCTCCGTATTAAATGACACAGAGAATGGTCATTCAAATATTAAAACATAGGAGAATGACCATTCTCTGTGTTAGAAACACGAATAATGCCATTCTTCGTATTAGTAACACGGAGAATGGCATTCTCCGTGTTAATTTACACGGAGAATAATATTCTCCTTATTAAAATGCAGGAGAATGACTATTCTTCGTGTTATATCGACGGAGAACAGTTGACAGAAATCTAATTTTTTATTTTTTTGTTTTGTGAAAAGAAATTTGACATGAATAAAGATTTAAGAGTTTTCGTTCTTCTTTCAAAACGAGATGCTAACTCTTATGGAAAAGAAGAAGAAGATCTTTTCTCCATAATTGACCTAATTGTCAGAGAATAAGAAAAAGAAGAAAAAGAAGAAGAAGAAGAGCGATGATCGAAGTTCGACTGAAAAAAACACAGTGAACTACAAACGATCTTTGCGATCTCTGCTGAAGATGAGAGCAATGAAATTCAGATCTCTCATCAAGAAGAAGAAGAAGAAGAGGAAGAAGAAGACGACGAGAATCACAATCCAAATCTGAGTTTGTAAGGAGGGGTAGTTATGGTATTAATTTTGTAAATACAGAGCATCTAAAGGGAATCTTGGAATACTTAACGTGAAAATATATAATTTTGAGCATTTCATAAAACCCATCCTGCGGGTGGGTTTTTCATTAAAACCAACCCGGAAATTGGGTTTCTCAGCAATTTCCAGAATTAATAATGTATGTTGACAAAATAATGCTCAGACTTCTTGAGTGATGTCCAGTAATCAATAAACATACTAGACAATCCTAGCTATTTGTAGCTTGAGTGATTGTAGACTTTAGAGCACAAGCAAAGCTCAAGTTACATGTCCATCTTGGCTGGTTTCAACGATCCATTCATTCTCAATATAAAGATAGCAGTCGAAGTCCAATGCTGGGACACTCGCCTACACCCATCAACATACTAGACAATCCTATTTTTTGGTTAATTTTATTTTTTGGATCTAATGTTTCAATTTGTATAATATAGTTGATCCATTTGAAGATTTTGAAAACACTTGACCGAACTCCTTGATGTTCTTCACTTTTTCTTTTCACTCTTAGAATTTCTTTTCTGGTCAAAAAAGTAGAAAGGAGATCTTGGAAAAGGTTGTAGGTACTACTTTCTTCTCAAAGTGCTAGTTACATAGTATGTACTTAAATCACTTCATTTTCAGTCAAGAGCTTCATCTGGATTTCATCAGCTCCTGTCCATTGCTGTATCAGGTTTTTAAAAGGTTCGAGTATCTATATCAACAGTATCGACGGTTGCGGATCGGAGTATCGTATCTTTGGTATCGGAAAACAAATAATTGTTAACAAATTATTAACAATTTAGAAAATATATTTTATAAATTAGACATAATTTTAAGTATTTCAAGTGAAATTGAATGAAATAGTAGTCACCTTCCTTGTCGATGGGTTTACATGTAATAGATACGTTTTCTTCTTTTACAACTTTACTATGCTTTTACTGCCTTGTTGATTGGTCATATTCGTTTAATTTTTTTTATTATCAAAATGATCGAAAAAGAGATCCAATATCCATATCAGATCGGAACATGTCAAACCGTATCGATATCAGCCATATTGGATCAAAACATGCCAAATCGTATCGATATCGGCCATATCGGATCGGTATTGGCCGATACTGCAAACTATGTTTGTATCAGGTTTGAACTTTTCTCTACTAATCTTGTTCTCAATATTTTGCTTATGGCTCTAGTATAATGGCTATTGTTGAGAGAGACTCATTTCCACCACTATCATAACGATACTGAGATGTTAAATTTAATCATACAGTTCTTGACGCCAAGAATGCAGATAACACTGCAAGCCAATTGCTTTTGTCATTTCCTGTGAATATAAGGAAAGAGGATTCTTGGAATCTGCAGAGCCTTCCTCCTCTTGACCACTTGATTAAAGTTCTATTAATTCAAAGGAACAATTCATGGAGCAGAAACAATCACGTTATCAATAAAGTCTGCTGAGGCATTATCGAGGATTAGTAACAAATACTACCCAAAAAAGGTTAAGGTTTGCTAATTGCATTCTTGAGGATTGTTGTAATTGATTGATTATTTTATTGATAGTCTTCTTGACTTTATACAGCCTTACAGTCAATATTACAATGATGGAATATCATGTGACATATTCTGACATATCAAATATGTCCGCAGGATATTCCAATATCCTTTATGCTAATACAATCTACTAAATATGACATACTAAATATTCCAACACCCCACCTCAAGATGGATGAAAGATATTCACTAAGCCCATCTTGTCACATCCTCTAATCATGCTCATAGAGGTAAATTCCTTGGTTTCTCCATCTGCTACCTGATTCCTGGTCGGAACGTGGCCAAGCTCCATCAGTCTGCTATCCAGCTTCTCTTTGATGAAGAACCTATCAATCTCGAAGTGTTTGGTCATGTCATGCTATACTAGATTGTTGACGATACTAATAGCTTATTGGTTGTCACACTACAACTTTATTTTGGCTCCATGATCCAGCTTCACTTCTACCAACATATTCTTCAACCATAGCAGTTCTGTAACTCCCAGGGACATAGCTCTGTACTCTGCTTTCGCTGTCGATCTGGCCACCACAGACTATTTTTTACTCCTCTACGAGACTATGTTGTCTCCTATGAATATGCAATATCCTGAGGTAGACCTTCTGTCATCGGCACAGCTAGCCCAGTCAGAATCACAGTAGCCTTTAATGCTCACATGATTGTTCTTCTTGAATATCAGCCCCTTTCCGGGGGCACCCTTCAAGTACCTCAGAATTCGGTACACTGCATCCATATGACCCTTCCGTAGGTCGTGCATGTAGCGGCTCACCACACTCACTGCAAAGTAGATATTAGGTCGTGTATGGCTCATATAGATCAACTTTCCTACCAGTCTCTGGTATCTATCTCGATCAACTGGGTCTCCAACCTCGGCCTCCAACTTAAACCTCTGGTCTATTGGCCTTGCTGCAGGTTTGTACCTCCAACATCTCTGTCTCTGTAAGAAGGTCCAGTGCATACTTCCTCTGAGAAAGAACAATCTCCTCTGCGTTTCGAGCGATCTCCCAAGAAAATAGCGAAGAAGACCAAGCTCCTTTACCTCAAATTCCTTGCCAAGCTTCTGCTTGAGTCGGGCGATCTCCTGCTCATCATCTCCTGTAATAATCATGTCATCTACATACACATCAAGCATGGTGATGTGCCCTCCATTCCGTCTGAAGAATATAATATGATCAGCATACTGATATTCCATCCCTATCATCGCACTCCTGAATCTGTCAAACCCCGTCCGAGGAGACTGCTTTAGTCCATAGAGGGACTTCTTCAATCTACAGATCTTATCCACTGTCTGGTTGGTGCCAAATCCTGGTGGTATCTCCATGTATACCTCCTCTACCAGATCCCTATAAAGAAATGCATTCTTCACATCCAGTTGGTGTAGATTCTATCCACCATTCGCTGCCAAAGAAATCA
The DNA here is from genome assembly GCA_029216955.1 of Iris pallida. Taxonomy (NCBI): domain Eukaryota; kingdom Viridiplantae; phylum Streptophyta; class Magnoliopsida; order Asparagales; family Iridaceae; genus Iris; species Iris pallida. The sequence continues at coordinate 2,451,143 of JANAVB010018995.1, read as the reverse complement.
GGGTCCTGACAGTACTCATCTTTGAGACTGGTGCAAAGGTCTCGTCATAGTCGATGTCGTATGTCTGACTGTATCCTTTTGCCATCAGTCGAGCTTTATAGCGCTCAACCTGTCCATCTGGGTTATGCTTTACAGTAAATATCCACTTGCAATCGACTGCGCTCTTCCATCTGGCAGTCTCACAACTCCCAAGTGTGATTCTTCTCAACAGCTCATAACTCATCGAGTATTGCCGCTTTCCACTTTGGATCGTTCTTGACAACTTGCCAATTGTTAGGTACCGTAATACTATCCAAAGATGTTATAAATGCTCAATGAGAAAAGAAGATATGGTCATAAGAAAAAAGTGAGCAACTTCCGAGAATTTTTCGCATTGCTACGAGTGGTCCTCGGTACTGATAATTGTGTGGAAGCAGTAGGAAGAATGATATCACCTGAAGGGGATGGTGGTGTCTCAGGAGTCGAGACGGACGCAGGCAAGGGACTTGGCACTGGCACTGTAGGTACTGGTCCTGCAGTTTGCTTCTCTCTCCTGTTGTACGTAAGTAACTCCCCCTGAGCCGTAGGCCTAACACCTCTCATCTCCTCCCCCTGTTCCTCTTTACCTTCCTGCTACTCCTCAACCGTACCTCCATGCCAAACTCCTAAATCAGTCACCACCGAGCTTTCCTTCTCCCCCTCTCACCTCATACTGGCAGTATTAGGCGTGTGGTTTGAAGTTCCCTCCTGACGGTAGTATGGCTTATGCTCCCGAAAGTGGACATCTATACTTACAAACTTCTTTTTTTCCACTGGACACCAGTACACGTACCCCTTTTAAGTCGTCGAATAGCCCACAAAGATGCACTCGACTTCTCTAGGATCAAGCTTTCCAACTGACGGCTTGTTGTACTTCACAAAATATACACACCCAAACACCTACAGTGGGAGTATCCCACAATTATTGTCTTATAATATTTTACATGGAAACTTCCATACTAGGACCTTTGAAGGCATTTTGTTGATTAGTTGAGCTGCTGTCAACACTGCATGCCCCCACAGACTCTGTGGGACATTTATGTCGATCATCATGCTTCTTGTGACCTCCAAAAGGTGCATGTTCTTCCTTTCTGCTATGCCATTTTGTGTAGATGTGTATGCATAGGTGGTCTGATGATGTGTCCCGTGTGCTGACAAGTATTCTGTAAGTGTTCTGTTTGTATACTCCGTTCCATTATCAGACCTCAGTACCTTCACAATTGTCCCATATACTGAGTTTGGACATGTTTGTAAAAATCCCAAAAATAAGTAGTTACATCTCTTTTATTTTTTTATCAAGAACAACCAGGTGACACGAGAAGCACAATCAATGAAAAAAATAAAGTACTTATAACCATTCGTAGTATTAGTGGCACATGGACCCTAAACATCAGAGTGTACTACCTCAAAAATAGAAGAGCTCCTATGACCTGTACCAATATATGAACTCCTAGTAAGTTTGCCTAACTCGCATGCATCACATACTAGTTTCTCTTTATTTAATTTTTCATAAATATCTGGATACAATTTACTTAAAATATCAAAGGAGGAATGTCCCAACCTCCTATGATAGAGTATCAAAGTATCCTCGTCCCTCATCTACAGTCCTCCCATACCAGCCTTCTCTGCCATAGACATCAGTGCTGAGTCAAGTCCTTCTCGATCCAGGTACCATAGTCCCTTATGCCAAGTGTCAGTCTCAAGTCTTCGTCCCGTCTCTTTCTCCTGGAAGATCACCTTAGGGATATCAAAAGAAACAATGCATTTAAGTTGAAGGATTATAGAACTAATGGATAAGAGACTGACTGGAAAGGATGGAACATGTAAAATATTGGATAATTTTACTGAACCTGTACAATTAACAGTACCCTTATCGACCACTGACTGGAAAGTGCCATTAGCTGTCTGAATGATGTCTGCTGATGCTAGGTGAGTGTAGGAGTAGAACTCACTAGCATTTTCTTTCACATGTCGAGATACCCCCGAGTCGATAATCCAGTCTGATGATTTAGGGGAAGCAATGGATGTAAGAGCAAGTGAGTCGTCACTACCTTCTGATGGATGGATATATGCCTCTAACAAAGAATAAGGTGGACGCCTCCGCTGTTGTGCTCCTCCTGTCTCCATCATTGATGTTCGCTACTTCCTCCTGAGCATCTCCAACATATCCACAGTGTCTGATCCTCCTCGGTAAAGGTGACGTCAACTCCTTCATCTACTTCTGCTACCAGAAGGTTTGCCCGATAACCGCCTTGACTGCCTTGTCGACCCCCACGACCACGGCCACATCCTCTAAATGTCCTCGTCCATCGAGTTGTCCGTGTCTACCACCTGAATCTCCCCTCCTTAGGTGGTTTGGTGCAAGTCCCGTTGGTGGCCTATCTTCCCGCAGTTGTAGCACTGCCAGTTGTGCTGCCATGCCTCTCCCTTAGGCCCTATGTCGCCCAAAATGGTGGCCGTCATTACTGACTTTACTTCAGGAGGACCACCTGTCCCCGCCTGCAGTATGATGCGTGTCTCCTCCTGGATCATGGCTGAGATAGCCTCCTCAAGGGTAGGGAGCTTTGGTTGGGCGAGAAGTAGGGCTGTCCTCTGAGTGAATGCTGCAGACAATCCTTAGAATTTTATCGTCCTCTCCTGTAGACATAACCGTCTGTCTTTACACTTCGGGTCCCCGCAACTTATATGATCTGAGTTGTGATCGTAATCCAGCCACAGACGCTCCAACTTCGTGTCATACTCCTATAATGTCTTCTCTTCCTGTACGGTATCGTCGATCTCTTCCTTGATCTGGAAGACCCGTAAGTTGTTCCCCATATCATCATAGGTCCGCCTCAACTTCTTCCACACATCCTTAACCATCTTAATATCGTCTACTGTGACGGCAATAGACTGGACTAAGGAGTTGAGAAGCCAGATGTAGATCACTATATGAATGGACTTCCACTCGTCGTGTCCTACCGAGCCCTCGTTCGGCTCTGTCTTCTTGCCAGACAGGAACCCCTCCAGGTTCTTTCCTGCGAGGGTTCGCCTCACCCGCCGTGACCAACTAAGATAGGTAGCTGGTCTATCCAGCTTCAGATCGATGGAGGAAAGCTCCAACATCGTCGATATTCGTGTCGTGGTCTCACCAGCCGACATCTTTATCTGCTTTATGAACGTCGTAACCTCCATAGGAACCAGCTTCTTGATGATCTCCTCCATCGATCCTCCTCTTCGATGATCACATCACACCCGTCATATGACTTATGCTCGTCCTCGTCGTTTGCTTCTAGATCCGAACATGTTTTTCATCAGATCTAGGCCTTCGGTGTCAACTTTCGGAACGATCCGAACAGCGGTGACACGAGTGTCGTCACATGCGTCAGTATCGGTAATAGTCGCAGAAGCCGTACACACCGTGGGAAGGGCACCCGGCGCACGTGCAACAGCACCGCAGCAGCAATATCAACGTCAGCAGCCGTGAGGTATGTAGGGGCCGCGGGAGATCTGGCCGCGTGTGGGAAAAGGGGATAGCAGCTAGGGTTAGGGTTTGATAGGAATAGCAGAGGGGTGGGTCGGTTTGTGGCAGCTAGGGTTAGGGTTTATGGAAACTTGGCTCTAGTACCATGTTGTAGTTGATTGATTATTTTATTGATAGTCCTCTTGGCTTTATATAGCCCTACAGTCAATATTACAATGATGGAATATCCTGTGGCATATTCTGGCATACCAAATATGTCTGCAGATATTCTATTATCCTTTATGCTAATACAATCTACTAAATATCCCAACAGGGATACTGATTGGTTCGGTTACCTGATGGACGACGCTTCAGCCACCAATGACCTACAAGTGAACTCTTCCAGTCTGCTCGGCTGCAGAGTTCTGCCTGAATTCGACTGATGAAGTCATCGGAGAGGAACAGATGGAGGTGCTACGAGATAGATCATGGACGATTTTGTACTCTGATATGCTCTGATTTGTATGGTACTAGTTGATGGAGAACAACTTGAATTTTTGGTTATTTTAGATTTTTTTAGTTTGTTTGTTAGGATAAAACAAAGTAAAGAAAAGTTTATCTCTTGAGTTGGTTGGGGTTAGTTAGTAATTGACTTATCTTATGGATAAAAACTTGGAAATTTAGTTTTTTTGTCTTTTGATTGTTTTATAGCTTATAGATAGTTTATAATTTTATAAGTTATGTATGGAAGAATTGAGAATGAGAAATCTATTTTGAGTTTATATGGTGCGATGCCAAAACCTTAAAGTGGATCTCTTTATCAACGTTGTTTCTCCGCTTTTGACGTTAATGTCTTCAACATAACTTTTCCGCTTTCGACGTTGACGTCTTCAACTGTAATCATAATATTATTTTATATTTCTATTATAATTTTTGGGATAAATTTATAATAGTTGTTATTCAGTCTTCAATTAAAGCTTCTGCATCCAAATCTTCTCAAATCCATAATTTCACACTAATAATTTATTTATGGGTTCCCGTCGCACGTCAAATTGGTATCAAAGCCAAAACCCTTAGAAGTAGTTGTATATGAAGGTAGTTAAGACCCATAAAAGAATATCTACATAAAATTTCTCGAAGCAACTTAGTGCGATAATCGATAATATATATGATAAGATGCTTGCTGAAATAAAAAAGATGTTTGAAGAATTTTCCAATCATAATAAACTAAAAACTATTGCTAACAGTTATCCTATATACATAAAAAAATTATTAGTGGAACCTACTGAGTATGTCATAGACGAGTCAATAGTTAAATCCAAGTCTAAGTCTAGATTTAGATTAATGTAAAATTTTGAGGTTTACAAATCTAGAACCGTTAATAAATTTTGAACGTTATATATTATCATTAGAAGAATTAAATATATCATTTGAAGAAACCAATAAATTTAAAAAACCTATTAAGTCATCTAAATATTTTGAACGTGCCCCAATAATTGAACCTGTGAACAATTTTTATTATATGTTTGTTACAAATAATTGTAATAGTTTGCAGAAAATAATAATTGATTGTAGGAGCGATCATTTTGCTTTTCTGGAGACATCGAGACATCCAAAAGTTGTTGAAGTGTTTGATAGGTCCCTGTTGAATATTCTACTTCTTCAAATTCCACAACTCCCAGTACCATCATGGAGATTTATCGTCTTGTCAGAAGTTTCAATGTTGACTAAGTTATCAAAGTAAAGGCCTCGGTCGTGGCCGAATTGGAGGGCATCAACAAGAGCATAATTCTCGAATTTCATACTTGATTCACCATGAGGTGAATTTTTCAAAGCCGAGAAGAATGGTGGAGAACAACTTGAAATTTTTATTATTTTGGACTTTAGTTTGTTTGTTAGAATAAAACAAAATAAAAAGAATTTTATCTCTTGAGTTGGTTGGGGTTGGTTAGGATTTGACTTATCTTATGGATAAAAACTTAGAGATTTATTTTATTTTCTTTTGATTGTTTTGTAGCTTATAAATAGTTTATAATTTCATAAGTTATGGATGGAAGAATTGAGAATGGAAAATCTATTTTAGTTTATATGGTGTGATGTCAAAACCTTAAAGTGGATCTCCCTATCAACGTTGCTTCTTCGATTTCAACGTTGACGTCTTCAACGTAGCTTCTCCGCTTTCGACGTTGACGTCTTCAACGGTAATCATAGTATTGTTTTGCATTTCTATTAGTTATTCAGTCTTCGATTAAAACTTCCGCACCCAAATCTTCTCAAATACCTAATTTTATACTAGTAATTTGTTTTTTTATCCATGTCCCGCGTCACTAGTTCTGGATAACCTCGTGTGGAAAGTAGGAGAACTTTATCTAGATCATTTGTCTAAGGAGTCTGAATTCAACAAGTTCACATAGTGCATTGCTTCTACTAGAGTGAATGAGTTGGGTTAGAAAGACATTGCGCTCCAGGAAATGCCATGGCGGTTCCTCGAGATCATTTGCTATCATTTGCGTAAGAAGGACAATTGTGAATGAAAATTATCCCCAGGTTTCGATGCTTGTGGTGGAGAATATTCCTCCACATGAAAATACTAATATGGTCAAGGCCGTGGAGCCCGACATATCGGATTGTATCATGTTTCTAGCTGAGCGGTCAAAATGGGTGATAATCGAGATATTAATTTAGTCCCACATCGGATAGGAGGTGAGATCATGGGGTGTAAATAATTGGAATTGGTTCATGCCTTACATAAGAATTCTTTTTTGATACATCTGGACCCAATTCAATATTGCATCTCTTGGGCCAACTCTGGTTCGGGTCACACTACGTTCCCAACAAATTATATTAGAGCCCAAGGTTATGGAGCTGTTTTGGACGGCTCTAATTGGTCCGAAGCAAGATGGTGTTGAACGTTCAGACGCATACACGAATATACGAACTCTCTTCTCGAGGTGGAGTTAGGAGCACATGCAACTACATGAATTGGCTTCAAAGGTGTGTCTGACGTGTCCAAGGGGGAGTAAGACGTGGTTGGCACACAATGGTTGTGTGGATGAACGTGTCGATTTGGTTGTGGTCGAATGTTGTTGGGTTTGTAGCCTTTTGTTTTGGTTTTTAGTCCCACATCGGCTAGAAAGGAATGTGTATCTCCACATATATGAGTCTTTTCTCTTTATGGAGATGCACATGGGTGTGTGCCATGTGGGATTAATTATTAATGGTATAAAGGCTTAATCAACAATTAAGAAGCTGTAAGCTTTTTGCTCTTGGAAATTTATTTCCATGGAGCTAAGCTCCGTAGGAGCTTAGCGACTCGGACTCGGACTCGGACTCGGGCTCGGGCTCATGAGGCGTAATGTGGCGTTTTGTTGGCACACTTTGCACTTAGCATGTCAGCTTCGTCGCAAAGTACGCATAAGTAACGCTAATACGCGTAAACGCAGCATACGGTTGCATACGGCAGCGTAAGGCAGCGTATGGTAGCATATGGCAGCGTACGCAGCGTACCCGCGTGTCCGCGTATGTGCGTATGGCTGGCTGCATATTAGAGCGGGAACGGTTGCAGCAGTTGCTGCACGTTCAGGAGTGGTTCTGCTACTACCCTGAAGTTCAGGCAACTGCTTGGCAACCGTCCCGTGGGCTATATATGCAGGTTCTCTCCTCTCTCTGAGGGTAGTAGTAATCAGAATTCCAGGGAGAAAAACTCTAAGTGTTCTTTAACACAACAGAGTAGTGAGCGTGTTCTTTAACACAAACAATAGTACTTTTTAGTACGCGTGGGTTCTGTTACTTCAAACAGAGAGAGAAGAGTAGAGCCATTGCCAGAGGAGTTCGCCGTCTTCCGAGGAGTCAGAAGAGCAGGAGTGTTCCAAGGTTTTCCGTCAACCTTGCTGGTTCCTGGAAGCTGTTCGCAGATGACGAATAAAGCTTTGAGCATCGGTGATAATTCACCCCAGCATTTCCATCTCTCGCCTGTCATCCTTCTGTTGCCTTTAGCAGTTCTGTCAGTATCTTCTTTTTAGAAGGCATTACTGCCAGTTTGCTACGATCACGAAAATCTCTTTAGATTATTCGTGTATTACGATATCTTTTTAGATCTCGTAATTTGCAGAATCCTTCTGAATCTCTGTTGCAAAACCTTCTTTAAGGAATTGCATTTGAAACGTTGTCTTTACAACTGTTTCAGTTTCTGTATTTTCCATCGAATAGCGTGCCCCGACGTTCCCGGAAATAACAAATGTATCGACAAGACAATATGTTGGATCTCCTGGGTGCTCGGCTGGCGAAAACGGACAAATGTAGCAAGGGTGTTAAGATTATCCGACGAACAAAAATGAGCTACGGTGGAGATTGTTGGATTGTATTTCGCTTCCGGTTGAGGGCTCAAATGGGGGTGACAATAGAGTTAGTAATTTAGTCTAACATCGGGTAGGAGGTGGGATCGTGAGGTGTAGATAATTGAAATTGGTTCAGACCTTATATGAGAATTATCTTTTAAGACATATAGGTCCAATTCAATATCGCATCTCATGGACCAATTCTGATTCGGTCACACCGCATTCCCAACATGACCAACGAGAGACCTCTCTCAGGTTCGCGTACGAACCCGAGGATTGTTCTAAGAGAATACATGCCGACATTCTGATCCTGACAAAGTAGAATGAGAGTGGCTCTCAAACTACTGGAGGAAAAGGGACAACCAAGTGGGAAGCATAGGACTAGGCGCAACAGATCGAAATCCTCTTCTATTGTCTGTGTTAGCACTTGCTTCTTGGTCCATAAATGGACAAAGATGATATTATTGAGTGGAGCCAGAAATATTTTAGTTCATGAGAGAAAAGGGTATCTGTGTGAGTTGGTTGTGCGTGGTAGGGAAATGGACAATCGAGTCCCATTCTCTGCTTTGTTCTTTGTTATAAATAATTAACAAAATGGAGAATGGAAAGGTTGTGTAGATCTTGATTACTGTTTGGATAGCAGTAAGTCTTCGAAAGTGTAAAAGTAACACATACAATATATTATAATGTATTACACTTGTAAGTATGTATGTATGATTTTTCAAAATATATTTGGATACAGTCTTTTTTATCTCCTGCAAGTGAGAAATTTCAAGAAAAATTGACCTTCAATGTTTCGATGACACGTTGGAAAGGAAAATTATAACCACAAGAAAAAAAATTTAGAGAGAAAAAGGTGGGAGAACACCACAACACCACCACCCCCTCTCTCTTTCTCTCTCCCTGAACACTAAGTAATTTTTTGGCAGTTTGCTTCTCCTTCTACTTTGTTTCTTCTTTGATCGCCGGCCTCGACATCCAACCACGAGCATGCGGAATAGCATCGCACCAGATCGGTGCCTTGAGCCACTGAGCCCAGCCTGTTGGACCATCCTCCTACAACGGATCCTGTCCCCGCGGAACGATGTTCACCCAGAACGGCTGGTGAGACGTCAGCCCTCAGATCCATCCACCAACTCGAGCACCCGCCAGCGAGCTTGACCGCCTTGAAGTACTCTCGGCTAGTCCACCCGTCGCACCTCGAGTTCCCCTCTCTGACTCCATCATCGTCCAGTAACGACCTACCGTGAACTCCGATGCAGTGGAGTGGTGGGACCGATGTTGTCGACTTTGATGATCGGAACGGCCGCCGATTGCGGGAGTGGAGAGGAGGCGGAGCAGTGGGACCGCGAGCCCGACGGGACAAACCTCGTTGAGGTTGCTGACGCACCCGACGTTCACCCTCCACCAGATCTCGGTTCCGGTCGTCAGCGCAGCAGTGCCCACACCTTTTAGCGACAACTTTCCACTTTCAGTGAGTTGCGACTTTTTCTTGTGGAGAGTGAACATGGAAAGAAAGAACATGACCATATCCGAATACGTCAGAGATTGCTTTTTTTTTTTTTTATGTGTCATTTTTCTAAGTTGGACCGTGGCTCAAAGCCACCCAGCCGTCGAAGGAAAAATTCGAACCCCGATCTGTGCTCGCACTACCACTAGACTAGTGCCTTAGGGACGTTAGAGATTCCTTACCACCGCCAGTTTTTGCGTTATCCAAGCAAAGAAACTCCAAATCTTAATGACCATTTGCAGCAGAAACTAGAAACTGCCAATTGCAGTGTAGTTATCGCTATCTATACAACCCCTTATTGAGAACACTGCATAAACAGTGGGATTGCTGAAACAATTTTGACGCAGCCTCTTCATCTTGTGACTTTATTTCCTTGTAGACTCTAGGCTTGAGACTGTAAAATAAATATTTTTAATTTTACACTGAGAAGCTTCCCTTTCTATGTATGTTGATCCCTGGACACCATTACAAATTAACAAGTGAGCCCAAAAAATTACAAAAAAGTACAAGTGAGCCCGTCTAGCTCAGTTGGTAGAGCGCAAGGCTCTTAACCTTGTGGTCGTGGGTTTCGAGCCCCACGGTGGGCGATTTATTTTTGTATACTTTTTTTATATTTACTTATTTGTATTGTACTTTGTCACATGACAAATAAACAAGTGTGCCCGTCTAGCTCAGTTGGTAGAGCGCAAGGCTCTTAACCTTGTGGTCGTGGGTTCGAGCCCCACTGTGGGCGGTTCTTTTCTATTTATTTTTTTTTATTTTTTTTTTTACTTTTCTTTTTCTTGTTGTGGCATCATAGGTAATATGAAGAAACTCAATTGGACTGATTTATATAGGAAGAAACTCAATTGGGTTACAATTAAGAGGACTTTAAAAAATCCTTCATGACCATTTAGCTATATGAAGAAACTCAACTGCACTGATTTATATACATTGATGATCCTCTTCCTGATATTCTATAATTTTGTCACATTAGATTTTTTTTTTTTTTTTCAAATTTCTTTCCATTCCTATTAATTTTAGGATATAAAATCACAGCGCCATTTTGGTACTCCTGTAGACTAGTGTCATCTGTAGGGCACAAATGGCTAGTTTACGTATCGATACTTTTCTATATGAGTTCCTAGTAGGCAGACAGTAAAACATAGGTATAATAGAAACATCTGTTATTGATCAAGTAAAAATACATTCCTTTAGAAATTTCAGTTTCTTTCCTTCAAAAACTTCACATTGCAGCCACTCCACTTGAAAGAACTTCTCGTTGATCTAATTTTGCAATTTACGCATTCCTGATCGATGCTGACCTAGTGTTTGAAATTGCAATGTCAAGGTTTGGAAAAGACAAATTACAATATTATAAATATGCTGGTCTAAAGCAGAAATCATGGACTTTGTCAGCTCAGTTGGGTTGTGTTTATAGAGAAATCATGGACGATGTTCACCCAGAACGGCTGGTGAGACGTCAGCCCTCAGATCCATCCACCAACTCGAGCACCCGCCAGCGAGCTCGACCGCCTTGAAGGACCCTCGGCTAGTCCATCCGTCGTACCTCGAGTTCCTCTCTCCGACTCCGTCATTGTCCAGGTAATGCCCTACCTGTTGCATATTACATGCAAAAGCAAAGTCCTCAAAGCCAAGTCTTCAACATGCCAAGTCTTCAAACATGTCTCATTTTTAAGTTGGAGACTTAGCCTCTTTTGGCTAATTTTAGTATAGGCTATTTTAAGCATATACTATCTTTAGCATATGCTTAATGCTATATAAGAGAGAGTCCTTTTTCACGATCTTCACTCCACTCTCTCCCTCTCATTCTCTCTTGTTCAATTCAAAGCTTTGTTCTTCGGTTTGTGCTCTGGACAGAAAAGCTAAGTTCGGGGTCGGTCTTTCCGAATTGTGTACGACGAGGAGATACCGGTAGAGCGGAAGTTTTACCACTAGGAGCATTCGGAACAAGTCTGCATATAGACCCGAATCAACTCTTAGGGCAGTGCTTCGTGCGCGACTTTCCTGGAGGCCGGTAACATTTACTTTATTTTATTTTGTTTGCAGATTTTTGGAATAATTTCCAACAATCTAAGAGTTGACTCATTTACTTTATTTGTTAATTTTTTAAATATTTGTCTAATTAGTAACAATTTGTCATTTTCATAAAGTGACACCGGAGACAACATTATTGTGTTAGTAATTTTGTCAATTCTAGTTTTCTTTACTCAATATTTATATTTAGGCTAAAGTAAACAATTAATTGATTTAGTAGAATTCCTTTAATTTTAAAGTTCTAAAGTAGAGATTTGTTTGGGAACAAGCCGAAAGAGCCCTTCTGTTAAAAAGACGTAAATCGTCTAAGCGACCAGTTCTTAAGAGTTCCTAGTGAACCTCCGCTTGCTGGGATCCGGCCCCTACAGCTAACCCAACCTTATCAAAACTTGAAAAACTAAAATTTTAAAGGTCTATTACCAAAAATCATTTAAATTGTTAAGTTTTAGCTTAATCCATCTTATTGAGTAAATATTTTATTTTATTTTTCAGACCTTAGAAATCATGTCTACCAAAGACGAGACTTCGACTGCTAAGCCAGCCAAGTTTGATGGCACCCACTTCAAGAGGTGGCAGAGTCAAATGAATTTCTGGCTCACCACTTTAGGACTGATTTCAGCCATTGATGGTTCCACATCCATCATAAATGATTCTGACGACACTGAGTCTGACATAGGAATGTCCAAACCCTCCAGTTCCTCCAAACCTAAAACTCCTAAGGAAATAGACTTTTACTGCTTCCATCGAATTCTAAGCGTTTTATCTGATTCACTTTATGATATATTTTTTGAATATAAAAGCGCCAAAGAACTTTGGAATGCTTTAGAAGATGAATATGGTTGTGATGATGCTGGAATTGAAAGATTCACTTCTTCAGCATTTAATAAGAATTTCATGGTAGATGAAAAACCTATGAATGAACAAATCCATGAATTCCAAAAAATTTGAGGCACATTCAAGCTAAAGGTACAACCTTTTCAGCTGAACATAAGATAGCTTGCCTAGTAGATAAGCTCCCTCCTTCTTGGTCTGATGTAAAAAAGGACTTCTATCGTACCCAAGGTGACCTTACTTTTGCCCAAGTACTGAAGCAAATTGGAGTTGAAGAACAACTTAGGCTAAGGTCTAACTCCAAGACTGAGACTAAGGCTAAGGTAAACCTAGTAGAGTCATCCCAAAGCAAACCTAAGCCTAATAATCCTCATAAACCCAAGAATAATATCTTCAAGAAGAAGAATATTGTTCAGCCTCATCACCAGAACCACCAGAATCGTCAACACCAGCAACTCCAAAAATCTAGAAACCTTGGTCAGACTCAAGATCAAGGAAGATTTTGTTTTGTGTGTGGTAGAACAAACCATACGGCCATCAACTGTTTCCAAAGGAAGAAGGAACCAATCAAGACTTCCTATAGGGGGAAGGGCCCAGCCAAACCAGAAGCCAACATGATTCTGAATGGGTCTTCTGGTTCCTTCAGGTCTGTGACTTACCAACCTTTAATTAATATTTCTTACCATTCTGATGACTGGTGGTTGGATTCTGGAGCTAATGTTCATGTTTCATTTGATCACTCCTGTTTTTTAAACTATCATGAATCATGTGGAGGAGGCATAACCCTAGAAGATGGCTCTACGGCACAAATTGTAGGAAGAGAAAGAATAGATCTGAAGATGATATCAGAAAAAATTATGCCTCTTCATGATGTTCTTCATGTGCTGACTATTAGGAGAAATTTAGTTAGCGGTTCCCTTCTTGTAGCATCTAGTTGCAAGATTGTAATAGAAGCTAATAAAGTTGTATTTTCTAAGAATGAGTCCTTTGTTGGTAAAGGATTTGTAAATGATGGTCTGTTTATTCTCAGTACTGTAAATAAAATGTTGGATCTTTCTCCTATTGTTTCCAATGTAGAATCTTCTAATGTATGGCATGGTCGACTAGGCCATGTGAACCTGGGTTCCCTTATAAGGATGATGAACCTAAATCTTATTTCCAAGTCTCCTGTAGATAACAAAGACAAGTGTGAGATTTGTGTTCAAGCCAAACATTCTAGACTACCATTCAAATCCGTAGAAAGAAATTCTGATCTTCTAGAACTAGTTCATAGTGATGTTTGTGATTCAAATAGAGTTTTGACTCGAGGCGGTAGGAAATACTTTGTCACATTTATAGATGATTGTTTAAAATATTGCTATACCTACCTTCTCAAAACCAAAGATAAAGTTCTAGATAGATTCAAGGTTTACAAATCAGAAGCAGAAAACCAATTAGAGAAAAGGATTAAGATCCTTAGATCTGATCGTGGCGGAGAGTATACCTCAAACGAAATGACTAACTTCTGTGAAGAACGCGGAATAATTCATGAGGTGACTGCTCCTTATTCACCACAATCCAACGGAGTTGCTGAAAGAAAGAATCGCACTCTGTTAGACATGGTGAATGCCATGCTTCTCAGCTCAGGTGCTCCTGATAACTTGTGGGGAGAAGCCTTATTAACAGCTTGCTACATCCTAAATAGGATTTCCAGTAAATCTAAGGATAAGACTCCCTATGAATTATGGAAAGGTAGAATTCCTAGAGTCCATTACCTCAAAGTTTGGGGATGTCTAGCAAAAGTTGGAATCCCTGAACCAAAAAAGAGAAAGATTGGACATAAGACCGTAGATAGTGTGTTCATAGGATATGCGTTAGATAGCAATGCCAATAGATTTCTAGTGACTAATTCTAAAGTAAATGAAATCTCTAACAATACCATTATAGAAGCTAGAGTTGCAGTTTACTTTAAGAATATATTCCCTTTTAAGGATAGAATTTCTTTCAACCCCTCAAGTTCTTCCCTAGCTCCTTCTACAAGTTCCCATTGCCATTCATCCAGCTCACCACCTGAACAAGACTTAGAACCTAGAAGAAGTAAAAGAGGAAGGATTGAAAGGAATTTAGGGGAAGGCTTCTTCACTTATTTGATAGAGGGTGATCCCTCAACTTACGAAGAAGCAATATCTTCTTCTGATGCTCCTTTCTGGAAAGAAGCCATAAATAATGAGTATAACTCTATTATGGAGAATAATACTTTGTTTCTTGCAGATCTACCTTTAGGTAGTAAACCCATAGGTTGCAAGTGGATCTTCAAAAAGAAACTCAGAGCTGACGGTACTATAGAGAAATACAAAGCTAGATTAGTAGCCAAGGTTTCACTCAGAAAAAGGGATTAGATTATTTTGATACATATTCTCCTGTAGCTAGGATTACTTCTATTAGAACCCTTCTATCCTTGCATCCATTCATAACATGCTGATCCATCAAATGGATGTAAAAATAACATTTTTGAATAGAGATCTAGAAGAAGAGATCTACATGGAGCAACCTGAAGGTTTTATTGCTAAAGGTCAAGAAAAGAAAGTCTGCAGATTAGTAAAATCACTTTATGGCCTAAAACAAGCTCCCAAGCAATGGCACAGCAAATTTGATAAAGTGATTATAGAATATGGTTTCTTGCCAAATGAGTATGACAAATGTATATACTCTAAAATTTCTGGTAGAAGTTGTGTCATTTTATGCTTGTATTTTATGCTTGTATGTTGTTGATATCCTTATTCTAGGATCTTCACTGGAACTGATAAATAACACTAAGAATTATTTATCTAACCAGTTTGATATGAAAGACCTAGGCGAAGCCAACTTGATCCTAGGAATGCAAGTGTCCAAATGCAAAGAGGGCTATACTCTATATTTAGCACATTCAATTGAGAAAATGCTAAGAAGGTTTGAGTTTTTTGACAAAAAATATGCCATTACTCCTTATGACATTAATGTTGGCCTCAAAAAGAATGAAGGATCACCTATAGAACAACATAGATATTCACAGATGATAGGGTCCCTTATGTACATATCAAATAGAACCAGACCCGATATTACATTTGCTATTGGGAGACTTAGTAGATATACTGGAAACCCAAATCAGTCACATTGGACTGCATTGGATAGAGTATTTAGATATCTTAGAGGTACTCTAGATTATAAACTTCATTATTATAGATATCCTGATATTATAGAAGGTTATTCAGATGCAAACTGGGTAACTGATTCACATGATGTAAAATTTACTACTGGATATGTTTTTACTCTAGGAGGAGCAGCAATCTCCTAGAGTTCATGCAAACAAACTATCATAGCTAGGAGTACAATAGACTCTAAAATGATAGCACTTGACACTACTTGTACAGAAGCTGAATGGCTTAGAAATCTAATTATACATATACCTGTTTATCATATTCCTGTTCCTGCAATTTTTATCAATTGTGATAATAAATCTGTTATTGAACTAGTAAAGCATGATTCTGTGAATGCTAAGATGAACAGGCACCTGCAGCTGCGCTTCAAGTCTATAAAGAGTCTATTGGGCAAATATGTGGTTCTTGACTATATAAAGTCAGAAAAGAACCTTGCAGACCACTTGACGAAGGATATGTCTAGGACATTGATCCTAGAATCATCGAGGGGGATGGGATTAAGCCCATAATTTAGTCACCAGCAGTGGCAACCCAACCGAATCTGACTGGAGATCCCAAGAAACCGGTTCAATGGGTAGAAACAAATTGGACTAGGTGACTAATATGGAACACTGACCTTGAGGTTAAATTCTCTTTAAAATAAAAGCCTAGGAGGTTGTACATGTGTACATTGATACCCCATCCCTATGGTGACAGTGTTCCGGTGTGATATGGTTAGGGTGAGTTTAAACTCTTAATAAGTCCAAGCATGATATCCAGGGTTGATACCTATCACCAACCCTTGAGGACTTACCTATATGAGAGGTCGTGAAGGCCGCGACTATAGGACAGGGCGATCCTAGACAACTCTCATAAATGTGTAAAAGTGCGCATGGCCAATCAAAGTGCCACCCGATAGACCCAAAGAACCTCTAGCGTATTATGTGTGCTATTTTCTGAATCTGGTTCAAGAAGTTTGATTCAAGGCATAGTCCATCAAGCATTTCTTCAGACAAAGACAATAACTAAGTGAGATTCAAGGCTGTAGTCCATCTCATCTATGCATAATATATATTTGTCCAGAAATTCTCTATCAATTCTTATTCCCTTGTCATCTTTATGTTTTTCGGAACTTGACTTTTTTTTTTTTTGGGGGGGGGGGGTTTGTTGCATATTACAAGATATTGCCTTGTAATATCTTATTCCCTTAGCGCAGCCTCTTCTTCTCGTGGCTTTATTGCCTTGTAGACTCTGGACTTGAAATTGTAAAATAAATATATATTTTCATACTGAGATGTTCCGCTCTCTGTCTGGTTGAATAGACTACTCCATCACCAAGTAAGCAAGTGAGCCCGTCTAGCTCAGTTGGTAGAGCGCAAGGCTCTTAACCTTGTGGTCGTGGGTTCGAGCCCCACGGTGGGCGATTGTTTTGTTATTATTATTTTTTGGTTGTTGTTGTGATCATAGGTAATATGAAGAAACTCAATTCGGTTACAAGATATTCTATAATTTTGTCACATTAGGAATTTTTTTTTTTCAAATTTCTTTCCATTCCTATTAATTTTAGGATATAAAATCACAGCGCCACTTTGGTTCTCCTGTAGACTAGTGTTATCTGATACGTATCGATACTTCTGATCTATATGATTTCTTAGTAGACAGACAGTAATACACAGTAGTAGAAACATACTGTTATTGATCAAGTAAAAAACATTCCTTCCATTAGAAATTTCAGTTCCTTTCCTTCAAAAACTTCATATTACAGCCACTCCACTTGAAACAACTCCTCGTTGATCTAATTTTGCAATTTACGCATTCCTGATGCTGACCTAGTGTTTGAAATTGCAATATCAAGGTTTGGAAAAGGCAAAGTTAGAACACTATAAAGATGCTGGTCTCAAGCAGAAATCATGCATGGACTTTGTGAGCTCAGTTGGGTTGTGTTTTTCTACGTGGGGAATTTCCCGGAACTTGACATCTTGTTAGTATTCAATTGCTTGCCAACCTATATATATGTCAGGCATCAGAATTCATGAGTTTCATAGATGTGAACATATGCCATTCTCAATAACTTACCATATGGAATCCATGTTTTTGTTAATAGTGCTGACTGCGGAAAAATCTGCAATATATCAGAACTGCTTGAATGGTCTCATAAAGAACACTTGGAGGAGGATCAAGGGACTATATAATAACACTTGGGTTGCTCGCTAATTTTACCATAAAAGGGCATTTGGTATGCAATTTTTTGTTTAATTTCTGGACAAATTTAAGGTGGGGGTGATTAAGATCACCATTGCTCAAAGCAAGATTCGTCCCTCCACGATCTGCTTCCAGGAACCAGCAAGTTCACGAAGAACTTCTGGAACGCTCGTAAGCAAATATTTGAGACTTGAACGGACTTCCTGGACTTTACGGACTCCCTTAACTCTCTTCCTGGGGCATCTTTTCTCTGAGTTATAACTCAGTTATATCCGTCAGCAACTGCGATTGCGAGAAAAAATGTGAGATTTATTTTCTGATTATTGTTGCTTTTGTAATCAGATTTATATTATAGCGTTCCTCGTGGATCTCGAGAATAATCAGAAAGGAAACGTTTGTTTGAACCTCTGATCTCGACATCTAGTTCTACCATCTTTGATCAAGTCCCGGGACTAACATAAACCTCCAAGCTTCTATTCAAAGAAGTGGAGTTTGCTCACTTAGCTGATTTAATGCTCAGGCTTTTTGAGTGATGTCCACTAATCAATAAACATACTAGAGAATCCTAGCTATTTGTACCTTTGAGTTCTTGTTTAGACTTTAGAGCACAAGCAAAGTTCAAGTTGCCGGCCCATTATATATATCATGTCTATTTTGGCGTTTCAACGATCCATTCATTCTCAATGTCGAGATACCAATCGAAGCCGAATGTAGGGACACTCACACTCACCCAAAGGCAATCCCATATCAACTCAGGGCATGCCACAGACTCTCAGAAATGTAAGGTTACAGACGAAACAGTACCTGCACGATGGAGAGCTGAGAGGAAGGAAGAACAGGAAAAGGAAAAGAAACGATGATGCCATGTTTATTGTTCCTTCAGTCCCTGCTGCTACCAAGCAGTGTAAAGACAAGCATGTGGTGTATCCATCAAATATTTTGATGAAACCCAACTCACAAAGTCTCAAAAAACAAGGTTAGGTTTATAAATCGAGTGTTGCTAGCTGGCCCGCTTGCGGGCTGGTCCGTCGCCAGGTGGCGCCACCCCTCATTGACAGGTCAACCGATATGGGACTCATGCCTATAGGGAGGGGCCAAGGCAATTCGGCCACCTGGTGTGCGGTCTGGCCCGCTTGCGGGCCAGATAGTATTTTCCTTATAAATCTATGTGAATGCTGGGCTTGCCATTTACCAATACACTTTAGCATGTCCTCATCCGATATTGATATAGATACTTGACCGATACCAAAATTGGGCATCTCTCTTTCAGTCAATTCGACAAAGAAAATTAAGTGGAAAAAACCAATCAGCAAAGGTGTAGAAGCATAGTAAGTTTGTAAAAGCATATAAAGGAAGAAAACTTATCCATCATATGTAAATCAATTGGCAATGATGGCTACTATTTCATTCGATTTCGTAACTACTAAGAAACCACATAGTTAATACTTAATTAGTCAACTGGGTCTACCATCTATTCAATCAACAAATTTCCATGATTTTAAAGAATGGGACATGCAGAAGTTTTGTTCGGACGGACGGAGATTGCCCTCCAATGCAAAGGTAAAAGGGAACCTGACTTGCATAAGGAATGGAAAATCTTTCTCTTGTCAAATGTTTCATTTCATCCCGAAAAAAAAAGGCCATTTGTTTCTTAACAATGTCTTTTTCATTTCATCCAATGAAATTCTAACATATTAATAATTAAAGAGCCAGGCTATAGAGGGAGTACAATCTCATTAGTCAAAAGAGGTGGAGCGGAGTCCATACATATTAGTGCATTTAGCATTGGACAAATCAAGAATTTCTGGAAAGATTCCCTTAGAATATCATATTCTCACCATACAGAGAAATACTATTCCTATGGTGAGAGGTGGGTACAAATTATTCCCCACATGACAGGAATAAATGATATTCTGACCAGAAATTTTCATACAAAACATTAAATATTTATAAAACTAGTAATGCCTCCGTGCGATGCACGGAATCTATATCTAATATTATTTTATTTTAGAAGTGTTTATAATATATATGTATGATAGCATATGAAATTGAAACAAAAGTAGGTAACTATTTTTTTGGAAAATAAATAACAAAACTATCTTTCAATTTTTACACAGAAGAAAAAAAATAGCATAAAAAAGATTAGATTAAACTTCAACAACGTAATCATCCTCAGGATTAACTATGTAATTCACAAAATATAATTATAATACGTATTGTTCTAAATGAACTAATGATAAAATATTGGTTATGTGAAAATATTGTACCCACACGAGCCGAACCTTCAAATTCCAGAAGGTTTTTGAAGGACTCACATCACGAATAAAAAAAAAATTGAGCCATAGAAATTTTATGGGCAAGTTAAAATTTTGTACTTTCAGATACATGCTTTCATCTATTTATAGACAAAAAAGAAAAGCTTAATAACAGCCTTAATTGGGAACCCAACCGTAACCTTATTGGGAACCCAATGAAAAATCCAGCAAATGCACATTCTTTGGTACTAAAATTAATAGTCAATAAATGTAATGAATCTGCTAATGAATGAAAGTACAATAGTTTAAGGCATGGGAACCCAAAAGAGTGCTATATTTTCCACTTTGGCAGGAAAATATTAATTGGCATGATGCATCAACTATTGTTAGGTAAACAATTTTAATTACAAGTAAGTATGCATTAACTATTCTAATTACAAATATGTATCACAATTAACTGTTACATTTATTTTTTACTTTGGGATACATTAATTGTGGATGCATTAATTGTGGACACATTTTAGGTCAAAATTTGCAGCCTATTAACCATTTTACTACCACATTTTAGGCGGGAAAGTAAAAAAATATTAAAAATATTAATATATATATATATATATATATATATATATATATATATATATATATATATATATATATATATATATATATATATATATATATATATATATTCCACTCAAAGCATAAAGTTTGGGATTATTACCTAGGGAACACAAGAACATCATTCCGATGGGCATTTTCTATTTTTTAATATTTTTTTACTTGTCCGTTTCTCCTCCGTTAACCAAAAGAAATTAGAAAACGCCCTTAGGAAGGACGTTTTTCCTTAGTTACTAGCGCGTTTCTAAACTTTTATTTTTTTTGGGATTGAATTTCTGTTTCCTTCTTGGCATTAATTTGTGTTTCCTTCTTGGCCAGTTTTGAAAGGTGTGATTCTCGTTCATGTAAAATGGCCAGAGTTGTCGGACCACCGCAACTACCAAGAAGGAAACAGAAATTAATGCTTCCTTTTTTGCATTAATAATAATGGAATGGTTGTATTATTGACATATTTTCAGTCGAGTTAATTAATGCTTCTCTTTTTTTTTTCCTGTTTTCTTCTTTGCGCTCTCTCTAATTTAGTTATATTAATATTGACATATTTGTAGTCGAGTGTAATTAATGATTGTTCTTTTTTGTTTCCTTCTTTCTAGCATTTCTGTGTATTTTCATGTTTTACTTTTTTGTTATTTTCGGTTTCCGAAGTTGCAAAAAAATAAAAATAAATAAATAAAACGCCCTTAGGATGGACGTTTTGCTAAGGGAAAACGCACTTTCTAATAACGCTTTTTTTTAAACGGAGTTAACGAAAAAAAAATTAAAAAATAGAAAACGTCTATCAGAAGGATCTTTTTGTGCTCCCTAGGGAATAATCCCAAACTTTGTACTTTGAGTGAAATTTTACTAATATTCAATGCTTTGTATGAAAATTTACGTATTCTGACATTGCCCAAACAATCTGGACTAAATCCCTAGTGTAAGCCCCTGAATTTAGGGCTTACTTTTTCAATTTTATAATTCAATTATTTTAATAGATATTATTATTTGATTATAATTGATTAAATGCACTTTTCCATGCCTTTGATATTTGGAGTGTCATGAATGTTCATCTCTGGAAACTTTCTTCATGAGTTTTGTAGTAGACATGATTACCTTCATTTTGGTATATCGTGTCCCACTCGAACTTGTTCCCTTGTACTCTTTTTGCTTCGCGTAAGTTCGGGTCAATTTAGACCATTTAATTATAAATTAATTTTCCACTCTTTTTCTTGATCCTCATATGCACGTTACCGTGACTTTTAATTTTGGAGCACCAGACCAGTCGTTTTCTCAGAACCAACTTCTCATGAATGATCTACTCGAGACGCTCTTCACACATGACCTTCATGTCCCACTCAGACACTCCATTTTGTGCTCCATTTCCTTCGCACAACTTTCGGTTCAATTTAGGCCAATTAATTATCTACCGTAAAACCTGATTTAATTTTCCATTTAATTTTGGAGCCCGACATCGGTCCAATCCAGTCGACCCAATATATGGCCCTGGCCTGTTTTGAGCCTACCGTGCGCGTGCCACTTGCATGCCACGAAATCGATCTCCCTTGTGCTTCCATGTCATCCATGATTTCAATGGTTTAAAATTTGTTATTTAATTAAATCTTGGTCCCGAACCTGTCCGATCTTAGTCCAGTACCCGACCCAATTGGGTGTAGGCCCTACCATGGCTACCCATACACCCCACTATTGTATTTGCAATTTCTCTACTAAAAAATATTCCTATTTTATATAAATATCTTATTTTTCTCTCTCTATTATATATATACGTATATGTATATATATAACTCTCTTTTCTCTCTCCTCCTAATAATACCTACACACACAACTCACTCTCTCTCCTCTCCCATGGCAGCCGAACACATCACCCCCCCCTCTAAATATCTCTCTCTAATAATATCTATCTCTCTATCTAAATATCTATTTATATAATATATATACACATATATATTATATATAATATCTCTCTTTCTCTTCACTTATACACAAACACACAACTCCCCTCACCTATCACACTCAGCACTCCCCCTCCCCTTCACGTACATGAACAACACCCCCTCCCTAAAATTTTAAACACACACACACACACACACACACTCCTTCTCCATCTTCATTTCATGGCAAGCTGTAAATCTAGAGCTAGAACAAGGCAAGTAAAACTGATCATGGCATGTATAAGAATCAAGAATCATCTATCTAAGTGTATGAGTACTAGCTACAACATGTGGCCGTCTTGGGTCAGCACAAGGTCTAATGATCCGGCCAATCATACGTGGAGTGTAGGATTGGCTATTCAACAAGGTCTACAAGAATAAACAAGGTGGATAATGACCACACATCTACACTAATACTCCCCGTCCCTGACTAGTATAGTGGATCCAACCATGACACATCATGACACGCAATTCTCTGAGAGGGTATCTCTCTAATAATATCTATCTCTCTCTAAATATCTATTTATATAATATATATACACATATATATTATATATAATATCTCTCTTTCTCTTCACTTATACACAAACACACAACTCCCCTCACCTATCACACTCAGCACTCCCCCTCCCCTTCACGTACATGAACAGCACCCCCTCCCCAAAATTTTAAACACACACACACACACACACACACACACACACACACACACACACACACACACACACACACACACACACACTCTCCTCCTTCTCCATCTTCATTTCATTTTATTATTTCCATTCTCCTCCTTCTTCCTTGTTCTTCAAAAATAAGGCACCATCACCACCATCATGAGCTCCACCACTCTCACCACCATGAGCACGACCACTCTCTTCCTCCTCCTCCCAAGCACAGCTCCTTCCTCTCATTCTCTTTTCTTCTACATCATCTAACACCATCAACACCACCTTCATGATCATCTCCTCCACTACCTCCTCCCCAACCCGAACCGCCACCACCACTACTAACACCACCGTGACCACCACCCTCGACCCGCCGTGTGCCGCCGTGTGCCGCGTGGCCGGCCACCCCCCACTCCGACGAACACCCAGCGGCCACCCCGTAGCGCGCTGCTTTTTCTCCGGCGTGAGAAACGCCCGATTCGTGTATTTTGCATGGAGTTTCGTCGACGCGCGCACGGAAAAGTTTCAGAATTCGTGCTTCGAGGCAGCGACTTCGCACCGATTCTCTGGAGAATTCGTGGAGCCGACTTCGTCAGCTCGTAACTTCACTGTCGCAGCTCCGTCTGGCACGCTACTGGTTCCTATGTGAAGCTGGTATAACCCTCTTCCTACCTCCTTTAAGTTTTATTTCATTATAAGCACGTTTGGTTGGTCGAATTCGACGCCAAAGTTGGTCGTCCGAATTCTTTAATTTGCACTTGTTAAATTCCATTTTTGATCCCGGGACTCCGGATTCAATTTCGGACACCACCAGTAGGCTCGTGGTATCGTTCTGGCACGTTTTCATATAAAGTTTGTTAGATTTGGAGGACATGGACCCTGACACGTATTTCGGTGCAAAGCGGGCCCTACAGTCCGGGTCAACAGACTATTTTGAGATCGGCTCATCAGAATCCAATTTCGGATATATCGTTGAGTTCGTATCGTCATTCTGGACTCGTTGACATATAATTTGCTGAGTTTTGAGAACATTGGCTCCGACACGCTTTTTCGTGCAAATCGAAATTTCAATATCCTGGTCAACGGACCAATTTGAGATCGGGTCAACGGAATCTAATTCTGGATATACCGTTGGGTTCGTATCGTCATTCTGGATTCATGGATATATAATTTGTTAGGTTTGGTAGACTAGTATTCTTGCACATTTTTCGGTGCAAAGCGGGTCCGACACGGACACCGTTTTGACCTAAAATTACCTTTTTGCCCCTGTGTCCAAATTGGACTTATGGACAGGCTATTATAGCTATTTTGACCATTCTAGACACGTTGGTAATGGTTGTTTCTCCATCCGACAACATCTGTAGGTTTTTACCATATTATTATAATCTTTCTCCTTTTGTGGTAATTTGAGATCCATCGATTCCAGTGATTTCACAACCACTGAAATTGAATGTGTTGACCCTGTAGATGTTTGTAGAGACTAGCTTTGACCCAGTTTGACCATGGTTGACTACTTTGACTAAACGTCGAAGTAGAGTCAACATTTTACCTAGGTTAGACTAGTTTTGACCCTAGTTAACCACAGTTGACTATTTTGACCAAAGTCAACCGGAAGTCAACCGTAGCCTACAATTGACTAGAACAGAACCAGAGTTGACCAGTTGACCAAAAGTCAACTGTAAGTCAATCCTTGACTTAGATTGACCTAGTTGATTTAGTATGACTTGATTTAACTTCCAAACCCTTATATTGATACAGTATTCCACCTATAGGTCCTCGAGGCACTGTTCTTGGACCAGTTGACATACTCCACCAGATCTTAGGCGAGTACATTCTTTGATAATATTTCTGTTTTATGATATTGTCTATGTTTCTTGTATGTAGTGTAGATATCCTTGTTCTCTTGACACATTGTTCACACGGATTGGTATTTCTCTGGATCCCGTCATGAGATATTATTCCTCGCTTTCCTTGGTATATCTTGTACAAGCCTTTCTTGTTCCTTGTGCATTGTATAGACACGATACCTGCGAAGGCTAGCTACCCTCTCAGAGAATCGCGTGTCATGATGTGTCATGGTTGGATCCACTATACTAGTCAGGGATGGGGAGTATTAGTGTAGATGTATGGTCATTATCCACCTTGTTATTTTTGTAGACCTTGTTGAATAGCCAATCCTACACTCCACGTATGATTGGCCGGATCATTAGACCTTATACTGACCCAAGCCGGCCACATATTGTAGCTAGTACTCACACACTTAGATAGATGATTCTTGATTCTTGTACATGCCATGATCAATTTTACTTGTCTTGTTCTAGCTCTAGATTTACAGCTTACCTTGCCATGATACTCACATGTACATTTCATGATTTCTTGTATATTCTCTCTATTTACTGCTACATTTTCAATATCGTCTAATTAGAACTGTTAATTGAGATTTGTGCTCGTTCCATTCTGACTGGATATGTCGACAAAATTTTAGGAGTAGTTGTGCCCTCAGTATTGGACTTCATGATGTTGCTAGCTGAGGTGGATCTCACTATTTTTCTATGTGAGTTGCCTGGTAGTTATCCTTAGTTAGTCTTATTGTTCCTTCTTTATTTTTCTGTCTTATGATCATTATAGATTCTAGTTGTTCTAGTGATATTGTTATTAATTCTTGTCTTATCTTCGTTAGTTTTCGTGTTGTGACATGAGTACATTCTAGTTATGGATCCTTAGATGTTGTAGTTAGTATAGTATACTTGATAGTGCTCTACTGCCGATACTGCGGCGTAGGCTGGGCGTAGCCCACGTATTTGTACCCGTGTATCCGGGTGCGGGTCGTGACACGTTTTTAGTGGTGGCCCATGCAGGTCAGTCTTTGCTATTAATGCGAAGTTGTGGTAGTACTTGAGCTTATCTGTACTACTACGAGCCTGCCCTAGGATTAAGGTTGAGTCATGTAATATTTTAGGATTTTGGTACTCAGTCACATATTAGGAACTCTTGGTAGATTCCAGGAATGACCCCTGGGAATCTTATTTTGAACTTTTCGAAACTTTTCCCATTCATTCCTGTCCGTCCTAATTTCTGAAATATTTGTCCGTATCAAACTTTATTCTTTCTTGGAATGAGTTTGTGGACCCCAGAGGGAAGGTATAAGTTGAACTTATATATCTTCTAGGTTGAGATGAAAATATGATTTGTCAATCTCATATCAGGTTGAGATTGTTTTAGATTATATTCCAATAATTTTCTTTTATCTTGACCTAGATAGTACCTTTGGACATCTCCTGAGAATTTTTTTCTAAACTCTACCTCGGGATCTGTTTCCGCTAGTTTCAATCTACTTATCTTTGATTCGCTATTGAATTTTGAATCTGGATGTTCGTTCGTTGTTGACTTCGATTTTGATTTTGTTGAAATCAGTTTTTATAAATTGAGTTAAGATATTCTGATAAGCATATTCGATGAGAACGATAAATGTCTACCTTATTTATGGAGTTTAGAATTTATCGCAGTCATACTAGCTAGCACTACAGGGACGGGGAGCCTGATGATGGATATACTATCCTAGTTATGGAATTTAGATTTTCTTGCAGCCATACCAGTTGGCATGGTAAGGAATCTAAATGACATAATTATAGGGTGTATACCCAAGTTATGGACTCCATCGTTTATTGCAGCTATGCTTACAGGCGTTGCAAAAATTCTGGCAACATAATTTTAGGAAGACGTATATGGTTATCAGATTATATTTAAATCAGATCACTTTGTTGTGACCGGATGAGCAAGAACAAATTCTTATCATCATTTTTCCGTCTTGGTCAACTCTGTCTATCTACAGCCTAATTAGGATTTTCTCAACATGATTGTTGTGTTCCATCTTCCTATGATTTGACTAAACTCTTCTTCGCTAACCACTTGGGTAATTCTTCTTGTCCTTCCCGATAATTATTGAAAGTGCCTCATGGGTTGATTCAGGGAAGGTTCGAAAAGTAATTTATCCTTGTATTACGGAATCGGAAGTTTGCATCCAGAGAAACACTGGTGAGGCATGACTTCGGATAACGGCATCATGGTTAAATATGTTTCTCGAATTCTACCTGGACCACTCCCTAAGCATTTTGACTAACATCTTCTCCCTTATTTTACAAAAAAATGTTTAGAAATATTTTACGGATATTAGCCAAGTTAAGTTCAGGAACCTATATTATCTGGCGTGGCGGCTGTGCACTGCAGCCATCCGTTGTATTGTGGAACCAGGAAGTTAATCGCAGCCAGATGCACACTAGCGCGATAGTAACTTCATGTGACATAATTATGGAGGTATATGGTTCTTGAATTTTACTTTGACTATGTCCTATGCATCTCGTTGGCCTCGTACTATTCTTGGAAATATTTCGACAATCTTTCCTGTCTTGCTTGACCCTTACCTTGCTTGGATATTGATATGGATTGCTAGACCCAGTCTTAGGCCTTGTTACCTTCTATTTGGTGATTGGATAGCCATACCTTGTTAACAGATTCTGTAGTATAATTATAATATGTTATTATGTGTGATGGTGATGAGTATATTTTTTCCTAGGGATTTATTGGGTTAAGCTTATAGGACAGATACGAGTGACTGATTAGAGTGGACCTAGAAAACCATTAAGGATGATTAGTTTGATAGTATATATTGATTTTAAGGTATCTAAGAAGGAGTAAGGAATATTATATTTGTGACTATGGATTAAGGATTAAAATCTTGTGCTTAGATTCGAGGGTTGAACATTGTAGGACTTTAATGACCAAGTGATTATTGGTTATCTACAAGCCATTTACTTATGATTGGAGGATAGATCGATATGTAGAATGAAATAGAAGGAGATAACATTGCGTGCAAGATCGGAAGATAGCAGGAACAAAACATGGACATATGTACATAGGTAATAAAATAATTCGGTAAATGAATTAAGAGTTTGAATTTGAGGGTTTATATTCAGGAGTCCATGAGTAAAATAGAGAAGGCTCAATGCCAGGAATAAGTTTTGAAGGTATAATTTCATGGAGCTGGTGATTAATAGGATAAGGATACTTAGGACGGGATAAGGAAACAAACAAATTGCTTTTGAGATTAGAATTTTGGTTGATGGCCAATCATTGTGATATATATATACGTATCTCGAGGATGACCTATATTTTAGAGTATATGTAAAGGTTTCCATTGATATGAAGATTCTAAGGGATAAATAGACATAGTTTTTATGGAAGAAGCTTGATGAACCTGAACCAAAATACCAGTAGAGAGAAACATCATAGGTGATCAAAAAGGTAGCAGATTGAGTACTATACCCATAGCAGTTGCATGTTTTAGCTTGACCTATAGGATGATTTTAAATTTCGGGGACGAAATTTTTATAAGGTGGGTAGGATTGTAAGCCCCTGAATTTAGGGCTTATTTTTTTTCAATTTTATAATTCAATTATTTTAATAGATATTATTATTTGATTATAATTGATTAAATGTACTTTTTCTATGCCTTTGATATTTGGAGTGTCAGGGATGTTCATCTCTGGAAACTTTCTTCATGAGTTTTGTAGTGGACATGATTACCTTCATTTTGGTATATCGTATCCCATTCGAACTTGTTCCCTTGTACTCTTTTTGCTTCGTGCAAGTTCGGGTCAATTTAGACCATTTAATTATAAGTTGATTTCCCACTCTTTTTCTTGATCCTCATATGCACGTTACCGTGACTTTTAATTTAGAAGCACCAGACCAGTCGTTTTCTCAGAACCAACATCTCATGAATGATCTACTCGAGACGCTCTTCACACATGACCTTCATGTCCCACTCAGACACTCTGTTTTGTGATCCATTTCCTTCGCACAACTTTCGGTTCAATTTAGGCCAATTAATTATCTACCGTAAAACCTGATTTAATTTCCCATTTAATTTCGGGGCTCGACATCGGTCCAATCCAGTCGACCCAATATATGGCCCTGGCCTGTTTTGAGCCTACCGTGCGCATGCCACTTGCGTGCCACAAAATCGATCTCCCTTGTGCTTCCATTTCATCCATGATTTCAATGGTTTAAAATTTGTTATTTAATTAAATCTTGGTCCCGAACCTGTCCGATCTTAGTCCAGTACCCGACCCAATTGGGTGTAGGCCCTACCATGGCTACCCATACACCCCACTATTGTATTTGCATTTTCTCTACTAAAAAATATTCCTATTTTATATAAATATCTTATTTTTCTCTCTATATTATATATATATATATATATATACATATATGTATATATATAACTCTCTTTTCTCTCTCCTCCTAATAACACCGACACACACAACTCACTCTCTCTCCTCTCCCCAAGGCAGCCGAACATATCACCCCACTCTTTAAATATCTCTCTCTAATAATATCTATCTCTCTCTCTAAATATCTATTTATATAATATATATACACATATATATATATATTATATATAATATCTCTCTCTCCCTTTACTTATACACAAACACACAACTCCCCTCACCTATCACACTCAGCACTCCCCCTCCCCTTCGCGTACATGAACAGCACCCCCTCCCCAAAATTTTAAACACACACAAACTCCTCCTTCTCCATCTTCATTTCATTTTATTATTTCCATTCTCCTCATTCTTCCTTGTTCTTCAAAAATAAGGCACCATCACCACCATCACGAGCTCCACCACTCTCACCATAATGAGCACGACCACTCTCTTCCTCCTCCTCCCAAGCACAGCTCCTTCCTCTCATTCTATTTTCTTTTACATCATCTAACACCATCAACACCACCTTCATGATCATCTCCTCCACCACCTCCTCCCCAACCCGAACCGCCACCACCACTACCAACACCACCGTAACCACCACCCTCGACCCGCCGTGCGCCGTCGTGTGCCGCCGTGCGCCACGTGGCCGGCCACCCCCTACTTCGACGAACACCCAGCAGCCACCCCGTGGCGCGCTGCTTCTTCCCCGGCACGAGAAACACCCGATTCGTGCGTTTTGCACGGAGTTCCGTCGACGCGCGCGCGGGAAAGTTTCAGAATTCGTGCTTCAAGGCAGCGACTTCGTGCCAATTTTCTGGAGAATCCGACCGTTGGATCGGTGATTTCTTCACTCCTTCACAATCTCGGTATATACCCCTTCATCCCTCTCAAATTTCACCCGTTAATTCCGTCGTTTGCTATGTGAAAATCGGCCACCAAGTTGACATTTTAATTTAAACTATTTTTGGACAGTTTCGTGGAGCCGAATTCGTCAGCCCGTAACTCTGCCGTTGCAGCTCCGTCTTGCACTCTACTGGTTCCTATGCGAAGCTGGTATAACCCTCTTCCTGCCTCCTTTAAGTTTCATTTCATTATAAGCACGTTTAGTTGGTCGAATTCGACGCCAAAGTTGGCCGTTCGAATTCTTTAATTTGTACTTGTTAAATTCCATT
Organism: Iris pallida; assembly: GCA_029216955.1. Classification (NCBI taxonomy): domain Eukaryota; kingdom Viridiplantae; phylum Streptophyta; class Magnoliopsida; order Asparagales; family Iridaceae; genus Iris; species Iris pallida. The sequence goes on along the minus strand of JANAVB010018995.1, from coordinate 2,420,701 downwards.
TTTGAACCCGGGACTCCGGATTCAATTTCAGACACCACCATTAGACTCGTGGTGTTGTTCTGGCACGTTTCCATATAAAGTTTGTTAGATTTGGAGGACGTGGGACCTGGCACGCATTTCGATGCAAAGCGGCCCTACAGTCCGGGTCAACGGACCATTTTGAGATCGGCTCATCGGAATCCAATTTCGGATATACCGTTGAGTTCGTATCGTCATTCTGGACTCGTTGACATATAATTTGTTGAGTTTTGAGGACATTGGTTCCGACATACTTTTCCGTGCAAATCAGAATTTCAATGTCCTAGTCAACGGACCAATTTAAGATCGGGTCAACGGAATCCAATTCTGGATATACCGTTGGGTTCGTATCGTCATTCTGGATTCGTGGAAATATAATTTTTTAGGTTTGGTAGACTAGTATTCTTGCATGTTTTTCGGTGCAAAGCGGGTCCGACACGGACACTATTTTGATCCGAAATTACCTTTTTGCCCCTGTGTCCAAATTGGACTTATGGACAGGCTATTCTAGCTATTTCGACCATTCTGGACACGTTGGTAATGGTTGTTTCACCATCCGACAACATCTGTAGGTTTTCATCATATTATTATAATCTTTCTCCTTTTGTGGTATTTTGAGATCCATCGATTCCAGTGATTTCACAATCACTGAAATCAAGGTTGTAAAAATTACTAGGCGCTAGTCGGGCGGACACCTTCCACCTAGTGCCTAGCCTACCTAGGCGGGTGCCTAGGCGGACGCCTAGATCTAGGCGGTTCAAAAAAATAAAAAGAATCCAAAAAAATCTACTAAAAATTGCAGAAAAAAAAATCCATAAAACCCCAAAACATGCATAGTTGGATGTCAGGGGGATTAGACGGGCGCCTAAGCGGACATCGGGCGGGCACCCAGCGCCTAGCGCCTAGGCGGTCTAGGCGGACGCCTTTTAGAACAGAGACTGAAATTGAATGTGTTGACCCTGTAGATGTTTGTAGAGACTAGCTTTGACCCAGTTTGACCATAATTGACTACTTAGACTGAACGTCGAAGTAGAGTCAACATTTGACCTAGGTTAGACTAGTTTTGACCCTGGTTGACCACAGTTGACTTTTTTGACCAAAGTCAACCGGAAGTCAACCGTAGCCTACAATTGACTAGAACTGAACCAGAGTTGACCAGTTGACCAGAAGTCAACTGTAATTCAACCCTTGACTTAGATTGACCGAGTTGATTTAGTATGACTTGATTTTACTTTTAAACCCTTATATTGATACAGTATTCCACCTATAGGTCCTCGAGGCACTATTCTTGGACTAGTTGACATATTCCACCCGATCTCAGGCGAGTACATTCTCTGATAATATTTCTGTTTTATGATATCGTCTATGTTTCTTGTATTTAGTGTAGATATCCTTGTTCTCTTGACACATTGTTCACACGGATTGGTATTTCTCTGGATCCCGTCATGAGATGTTATTCCTCGCTTTCCTTGGTATAACTTGTACAAGTCTTTCTTGTTCCTTGTGCATTGTATAGACACGATTCCTACGAAGGCTAGCTACCCTCTCAGAGAATCGCGTGTCATGATGTGTCATGGTTGGATCCACTATACTAGTCAGAGACGGGGAGTATTAGTGTAGATGTGTGGTCATTATCTACCTTGTTTATTCTTGTAGACCTTGTTGAATAGCCAATCCTACACTTCACGTATGATTGGCCGGATCATTAGACCTTGTGCTGACCTAAGCCGGCCACATGTTGTAGCTAGTACTCACACACTTAGATAGATAATTCTTGATTCTTGTACATGCCATGATCAGTTTTACTTGCCTTGTTCTAGCTCTAGATTTACAGCTTACCTTGCCATGATACTCACATGTACATTTCATGATTTCTTGTATATTCTCTCTATTTCCTGCTACATTTTCAATATCGTCTAATTAGAACTGTTAATTGAGATTTGTGCTCGTTCCATCCTGACTGGATATGTCGACAAAATTTTAGGAGTAGTTGTGCCCTCAGTATTGGACTTCATGATGTTGCTAGCTGAGGTGGATCTCACTATTTTTCTATGTGAGTTGCCTGGTAGTTATCCTTAGTTAGTCTTATTGTTCCTTCTTTATTTTCCTGTCTTATGATCATTATAGATTCTAGTTGTTCTAGTGATATTGTTATTAATTCTTGTCTTATCTTCGTTAGTTTTCGTGATGTGACATGAGTACATTCTAGTTATGGATCCTTAGATGTTATAGTTAGTATAGTATACTTGATAGTGCTCTACCGCCGATACTGCGGCATAGGCTGGGCGTGGCCCACGTATTCGTACCCGTGTATTCGGGTGCGGGCCGTGACACCTAGTAGGACCATAATGTGAACCGGAACCGACTAAACCTTATAGACCGAAACCTCAAACCCGGACCCAACTCAACTTCAACACAGCCTTGATGCAAACCTGGACACGACAAGAACTCGACACGAAGCTGACCCAACCTAATCCCACTCGACTATATCCAAACCTCGTGCAAGTCGATCATAACCCTGTATGAATTAGTGACGTGGCAAGGCTAAACTAAAGCAAACTCTACGTGACTCGATTGAATTATTATAATATAATTGTGTGAGAAGTAGGCAACTTAGAAAAAAATACGCCAAAAATTAATATTCTTGGAAATTCATTTAGAATATCAAACATAGAATTCTATATTCTCATCAATACTATGTAGTATACTAGTATACCAAACATAGTAAAATTAAATACCCATGGACTTGATGTCGAAGAATGATATTCCCAGAAAATATGAAATTTTCCAGAAAATTACAATCTATATACCAAACATCCCCTAAAAGTGAATAATATATGCCATTGTGTAAATTTATAATCATTATTGTCATCCCACAATGGGTCATCAACCAAGTTGCACAAAGCAGTCGAAATAAATCATATAAAAGAACTCTAAAAAAGAATTAACTAAGTTAGTGTAGTGGAAATATAAATGATTTTAGGTTAATTCTTTTTACAGTTCATATATATATATATATATATATATATATATATATATATATATATATATATATATATATTATTTTTTATTTTTATTTTTATTATTATTTTTTATATATATACATATATATATATATATATATATATATATATATATATATATATATATATATATATATATATATATATATATAAATATATATATATATATATATATATATATATATATATATATATATATATATATATATGGCAATGGACCTCACAAGGGAGCCACCCAAAGTGATAGAAATAGAACTCGGGGATCAATCATTCAGTCAAACGCTGGTTTATGACAACAGCATTATTTTCTGTCAACACTGCCATATGTGCGGTCACTCTATACAACACTGCTTCCGCGCTCACCCAGAACTCAAGAAACCAGTTCCCAGGAAAGCGCGCGACACCGGCGCAGCTCCCCCATCTCGCACCACAACGCGAATCCACCCCAACCCTCCACCTCCCGCTCAGAGTTCCCCAAACGCTCCCGCTTCTGTCTCAGCTCCCCCCTTCTCTCGCCATCACCCTCCACTATTCCAGCGGAGCGATAGTTCCAGATTCAGCTGAGGACGCCTCGGAGCTGTCGGTCCCTGATTGCCTCCCTAACCCCTTATCCCCCTCTCTCGCCATTACTCTACATAATTCCTTTACCGCCCTTGACCTTGATCCGGATGTCTGCTCTCCAGAGACGACTACCTCCGGTGGCCTCCCCAACCCCCCTCTCCCTCCTCCTTCCGGCCGCGACATAGTCCTCCTCCTCAACCCCCCCCTCCTTCCCTCTCTCCCTCGCTGCCCCACCCCATCACTCCTCCTCCGATTTTGTGATTCTTGGTGCCCAATCTTCGGCCGGACTCAGATCTCACGACAACGACGAGGTAGACGGGGCTCTGTCCTCCGCCGCTCAACCCCCCTTCGATCGGCCACCTTTCCTCCTCGCCCGTTCTCCCCGCTCATCGGTAGATTTTGGCAGGCACAGAGAGCGGGTTTCCTCGATCGTGACAATCCTCTTTGTGCGCTGTCGGAGTGTGAAGACGCTGACATTTCCCTCTCAGCAGCCGCAGTCGTTGACTCGAGTTCTGATAGGACTCCAGCACCGGTCAGCTCCAGCCCCGATAACTTCTCTCCCAAGAAAAAGAAGAAATCCAAGAAACAAAGGCAGCATACGGCGATGACCACGAGATCTACCGCAAAGCTGTAAAACCCCCCTTCCTCCTCCATTAATGCCTAACATTCTTTCTTGGAATGTTCGTGGCATTGGGAATAAACAGACTATGAATTGGATCATCAGTCTTACCAAATCACACCGGATTGATCTACTGGTCATTATCGAACCCAAAATACCTCACAAAAGAATGAAAGAAATTCAACTCAAGCTGGGATTCCCTTTCGCGATCACCGGCTGTCACGATATTTGGATCTTCTTCGCAGCTGACTTCCGCTTTGGCATTATCAACGACTCACCCCAAGCCCTCTCATGTTGGGCTGAGCATCCCACCTTCAAGTCCCGCATTATCCTTTCGGCCATCCATGGTAGTTGCAGCATCCCAGAGCGTAAAGTTCTGTGGGAGCTTCTGTCGGGCACCTCCATTCCTCACGATGATATGCCATGGCTCTGCATTGGAGATTTTAACACGGTCGCTTGCAGAAAAGAGAAATCTGGTGGTCGTGACCCACCTCATTCGGCCATGGAGGATTTCAACAACTTCGCTTTAACCGCCCATCTCTCCGACATCCCCTTCCACGGCAGCCAGTTCACTTGGTGCAACATGCAAGATGGTTCGCGTAGGCAGTACTCCCGCCTTGATCGTGCCATGGTGAATGGATGTTGGTCGGATTTGGGATTGATCAGCAATCTGTCGCACCTGAACTCCACTGAATCTGACCACTCCCCCCTCCTTCTCGAGGTCAACATCTCTCATCATCGCATCAAAAAAATCCTTCCGCTTCCTCGACTTCTGGTGCCCCCACCCACAGTTCATGCTCATCGTGGAAGAGGCTTGGGCTTCTGTCACACACCCGGACCCTCTGGTCAGATTTGCAATAAAACTTAAAGCTACTAGAAAAGCCCTTACGGCCTGGAGCAAAACTGCGTTCGGCGACATTTTTCAGGCCATTAAGGATGCCGAAGACGATGTCACTCGTGCGGAGATCGACTTCGCCCTCTTCAATTCCCAGGAGAATCGCGCCACTCTAAACCTCGCCAAGGCCATCCTCAAGTCCAGAATCAGGGTCGAATCTGAATTCTGGAGGCAAAAGGCCAGATTATCCTGGGACTTGGAGGGGGACAAAAATTCTGGCTTCTTCCACAAATGCGTCAAAGGCCGCAGAAGCTCTCTTAAGATTTATCGCATTCGCGATGATAATGGCCAAATTCTCGACGATCAGGAGAATATTCAGATGGCTACCACGAACTATTTCTCCAACATATTCACTAAAGAAGCCGTTGTTAAAGATGACGAATTCATGTCCGAGATCCCCTCTCTGATTTGTGATAGGGATAACGAAAGCCTTAGCGCTTCCCCCTCTGTCGACGAGATTAAGACAGCTGTGTGGTCCATTAATGCCAACAGTGCCCCGGGTCCGGACGGATTCAACGGGGTGTTCTTCCGTTCTTGCTGGAACATCATTCGGTCCGACCTCGGGGATGCCACAACCGCATTCTTTCAAGGTGCCACTTATCCGAAATCTATATCCTCCGCTCACATCATCCTCATTCCCAAGAAAGACAATCTGGACTCCTTTAAGGACTTCAGACCAATCAGCCTCTGCAATTTCACCAACAAAATTATCTCTAAAATTATTGCCTCCAGAATGTCGGACATCCTCCCCAGAATCATCTCCGAAGAGCAAAGCGGCTTCGTCAAAGGTCGCAATATCACCGATAATATCCTCCTGGCCCAAGAGATGATCACGTGTATGAAATTCTCGTCTAGAGGGGGGAACGTTGCCATCAAACTGGATATGGAAAAAGCTTACGACCGCCTTGATTGGCAGTTCATGATCTGGGTGTTCAGAGCATTTGGTTTTTCGGAACCTGTTATCGACATCATCTTTAGATCCATCAACAACTCCTTGTTTTCTACTGTCATCAACGGCCAGCCTCAGGGTTTCTTCAAAGCTACCCGAGGAGTTAGACAGGGAGACCCCCTCTCCTCCACCATTTTCATCATCACAGCTGAAGCCCTGAGCAGAAACCTCAAAATTATGCTGCGATCCCCCGGGTTCCAACACTTTTACGCTACGACCGGTTGCCCGCTCATAACTCATCTGGCGTACGCGGACGACATCCTCATTTTCTCCGCTGGCACCATCGGTGCCTTCGAGGTGGTTATTAGTACTCTTGCTAAATACACCCGGTGCTCTGGGCAGAAAATCAACAACAGCAAGAGCGTGATCTACACTCATCACAAAGCCGATAGAAGTCACTCGACTATGCTATTCTCTATGACCTCCTTCTCTACAGCTTACCCCCCTTTCCTGTACCTTGGCTGCCCGTTGGTGTACGGCAGATCGAACTCTGGCATTTTTGAACACATGGTTGGCAAGATTCGACAGAAAATAGTGGGCTGGCACAACGCCACTCTCTCTCCCGGAGGGAAGTTAATTCTCATTAAGCACGTTTTATCCTCCGTCCCCATATACACCCTCGCGATGTGCTCACCCCCCATCAAAGTGCTTCATTCTATTGAATCCATCCTTGTAATTTCTTTTGGGGTCATCTTGAGGGAAAGAACAAGCATCACTGGGCCAGTTGGGCTACCATGGCCAAACCTACTGCAGAGGGAGGTCTGGGATTCTGCAGGCTTACCCACATGGTCGACGCCCTCTCGGCTAAATTGTGGTGGAAAATCCGCACTGAAAACTCGATCTGGACCAGGTTCATGCGAGCGAGGTACTCCAAATTCTGTCACTTAACTGAGGCGTCTTCCAATAACATATCTTCTGCGTCGTGGCGACGTATCATCCGTGGCCGTACACTTGCGGAACCCCACTTCCGCTGACCCTGGGCAATGGTAGGTCGCAGGCCTGCATGGAACGCTGGCTGGGGGACGATCTCCTCAGGCCCAACGATTTGACCCCGCTGCTGTGCGAGATCAGAGATTTTTGGGATGAAGACGCGTCCGGGTGGAATTGGGATAGGGTGCGGGATTGGCTTGGCACGGAAGCTGCGACAAGCTTGGGTGATTCTAATCTGGCGATCAATGACGCTCAGGACGTGCTCAGATGGTCCCCCAACCGGTGTGGCGTCTTCTCCGTAGCTTCGGCCAGAGACACCCTCAGAGACATACATGTCTCGACATCTCCTTCCGCCAAGTTCTGGAACGCGTGTATTCCGACGAAATGGTCCATTCTCCTCTGGCGTGCCGCTCGTCGGAAACTCCCCACGGATGATATAGTTAAATCCTTCGGATATTGTCTGGCTTCCAGATGTCACTGCTGTGTTAATCACCATACTGAATCCGTCGAGCACGTTCTGCTTTCTGGGGAGTCTACAACCCATATTTGGACACATCTTCACCACAGGTGCAATATGATCCCCACAAACGGGGGCATCAACGATCTGCTGGCCAGCTGGAACTCGTCTTACGAGCTTCAGATCGTCGCTGCCGCCGCATTTTGGGTCTTATAGAAAAACAGAAACAAATACAGATTCGAGGGCCGCCAATTCCAGCCTCCGCAACTGTACAGAGAGGTGGTTCGGCAAATCTTCAAAAGAAAGAGGTGTTGCACTCATACCTCGAACAAGTTTTGGGCTGCTCTGGACTGCTGACTGGGACAGGGGAGTGGTTACCCCGGGTACTCGCTTGGCTCGCCTAACCTTTGGATGCTCGGTCCAGTTACCGTTTTGTGGGCAACACTTTGTGATTTTCTCTTTGTTTTGGGTCGGTCTTCGCGCCTGGCGCGCTTACTTGTATAGGCTTCGGCATTTTGCGCCTATCATTCAATAAAGGTTTTGTTCTCTAATATATATATATATATATATATATATATATATATATATATATATATATATATATGGCAATGGATTTGGTAATTTAGTCCACATTAAATAGGAGATAGGAAAAGACAGCAAATTTGGAGGGAAAATGAATCCTTAGGTGTGTGGAAGAAATCATTTTTCCCTAATTTTCTTTCTTCTTGTAATCAATTTCCTTTCCTACTCAATTTCTTTTGCATCTAAACACAGGAAAAAAATGACTCATCTTTTCTAAGGCCATGATTCCATGAACCAAACATGGCCCTAGGGTATGTTGGAGAGTGAAGAGAGTTAAGTAAGGGGAAGCTAAGTGAGGGAAACAAATCTGCTTATTTTGAGGGTGAAAATTTAGGAGGGCCCAGGGGGAGTCTTAAAGTTAAGTGAGGGTTTATTTAACGTTCTTTTGTCTATTTTTTTTAAACTTTCAAATCGGAGGGTTAAAAAGAAAAAGTGAGAAGCGGGGAGGGGGGGGGGTTGTTTAAAAAATTGTAAATAAATTATGTTGGTTAATTTTAGTTTTGGATCAAATGTTTCAATTTGTATAATATAATTGATGCATCTGATGCTCTTGACTGAAGTCTTTGATGTTCTTCACGTTTATAAATGAATTCATTTTTCCTTTTCACCCTTAGAATTTCTTTTCTGGTCAAGAATGTAGAAATGAGGCCTTGGCGATGGTCGTAGGTACTACTTTCTCCTCAAAGTGCTAGTTACATAGTATGTACTTAATTTACTTCATTTTCAGTCAAGAGCTTTATCTGGATTATATCAGCTCCTATCCATTGGTGTTTCATGTTTGTTGTCACCCTCATTTCCCGTATTTCGTATTTATACTCGTAGATTGGATTTTGGCTTGTATTTTTAATTTTCTCGACTTGCAGAATTTTGGGTTTTCTCGTATTTCGGGTTTTGGTTCGGCTCGGTTTTAATTGGTTTGGTTTGGTTATTTTGCATTGAACCCCTTAACCTACTCTACACCCTCAAGAACACCACAACCACCCTCATTATATCCCACCTAACTTTTCTCTCTCCTCTTTATTTTTCATTTACTTCTCCATCTTCTTCTTCTTCCTTCTTCCACACAACTCCTCAACCCATAGGCAAGTGTTTTTGGCCACCACATGAGAACCCCTTTTATTTGTCCATTAGATAGATTAGTTCACCATGAACAACATTAGAACTTGGAGTTTCTGGATTTGAAGCATGGATCTCCTTAGATCTAAACTTTCATGAATCTCAGTTTTCCTCGAATTTATTTCATAAACTTTGATTTTTGGCGTTTTTGAGGTTTCCATGTTGAGGAGAATCAAGTTTTACACAACTTTGGTTTTTGCAAAACCTGATTTCATTTTCAATTGAAAGAGTTATGGATTTTTGCAAGTTTTTGGGGTGGGTGTTCTTCCTCTCGGACAGAGGTAGGAGAAGAACACAGCCTTTCCCTCCTGTTGGCCACGCGGCTCCCGCGTACGGCCTTTGCGTAGAGCTCCTGCGTAGTGTTGCTTGCGTAGAGCCCTTGCTTAGGGTCTTCTGCGTATTGCACCCTGCGTATTGCACTCTGCGTAGCCTCTCCTGCGTAGCGCCCCTCTACGCAGCCAGTACGTGGCCTCCTCTCCCTTGTCCCTATCATGAGCCTTTGAGCCCCTACACGCACGCACCACGTGTGCGTGGGCCCCAGCTCTATTTCGTGGGCGCCGCTGCTGCTGACCCTATACGCACGCCCACGTGCGTGGGGCCCGCTGTTTGGTTTTCGTGCAAACCTGCTCCCCTGCGTATGCTGGCCTGCGTATAGCCCCTGCGTATGCTGGCTTGCGTACTGCAGCCCCTGCGTATGCTGGCCTGCGTATAGCCCCTGCGTATGCTGGCTTGCGTACTGCAGCCCCTGCGTATGCTGGCCTGCGTATAGCCCCTGCGTATGCTGGCTTGCGTACTGCAGCCCCTGCGTATGCTGGCCTGCGTATAGCCCCTGCGTATGCTGGCTTGCGTACTGCAGCCCCTGCGTATGCTGGCCTGCGTATAGCCCCTGCGTATGCTGGCTTGCGTACTGCAGCCCCTGCGTATACTGGCCTGCGTATAGCCCCTGCGTATGCTGGCTTGCGTACTGCAGCCCCTGCGTATGCTGGCCTGCGTATAGCCCCTGCGTATGCTGGCTTGCGTACTGCAGCCCCTGCGTATGCTGGCCTGCATATAGCCCCTGCGTATGCTGGCTCGCGTACTGCAGCCCCTGCGTATGCTGGCTTGCGTACTGCAGCCCCTGCGTATGCTGGCTTGCGTACTGCTCCCCTGCGTATGCTGGCCTGCGTACTGTGCATTGCGTATGGCTTGCGTACTGCTCCCCTTGCGTATGGCCTGCGTATAGCCCCTGCGTATGCTGGCCTGCGTACAGGACCTCTGGTGCCCGTTTGACCTTCAATAGCCCTCTCGTTTTATTATGAATTGGAGCTTCTGATATTTTGTAACTCACAACACTACCTGGCCCGACTTGATACACTTTGGACACAACTTGGAGTTGATTTCCGTATTAATGGTCTTGGCTTATTTCTGGCTGGTTCCTTATGAATTGCAGATTTTAGCTTATCTTTTATAGCTATCACCTGTAACCTGTAGTTCATCTTGCAATCTAGTAATCCTTAATATTAGTAACTTGTAACTTGTAACCTGTTAATCTTCAACCTGTACTTGTAACTGGATATTTGTAGCTTGCACTTGTATTTTCACACTGTATCTGCATACGAACCAACCAGACCTGGGCATGAAGTTCCCTTGACTTGACTTGATCATGGCCCGTAGCGGCGCACTCCCGACTTGGCATGACTTGATAACTTAACTTGACTTGACTTGGTATGACTTGGCTTCACTTGATAGTGGCCCGTGGCGGCGCACTCTTGACTCGACTTGACTTGTCTTGACACCGTGGGTGTACTACCTGTTGCTCTGTGCAAATCACTTGTCTTGTCTTGCATCATGTCTAAGGGATGACTCCCTGGGTACCACGGCCAGGGACTCACACTAAAAATTGGACTAGGTAATGAGCAGGCCAAATTAGAACATGGAGAATTCCCGGTCACAGGCAGTCTCATTATCTGGAGGCATTAATGGACTTGTAGCTTGCCGACGAGTAGAGCACATTTCCAGCACACTGTCATGTGTTGCACCCTCTAAGTCACCTAAGGGTACATTTGTCTCCCGGGCGATGTACCCACCTATAACTCTCAACCCGCGGAAGGATAACTGGATGGTCTGCAGGGCTTGGGACTGGGAGTTTCTCACTTGCATCTTGTTAGTAATTAGGCTTGTGATAACCCTAGTTAGTTAAAGTAGTAAGCCGTAGTACTTGCTTGGCCGATTGTGAATGAATGATGTCCAGCCCTGTCTAGAGTCTTGTCTAGCCCCTGTACCTGGAACCCTTGGTCATAATTGTTTTACTTATCTCTAACGATAAATGGGTAGAGACAGTGAGCTATTCAGGCGAAGGGGTACAATCCCGGTCCTTGTTTGGTTTGAGGATTGTAACCTGGCTCCCGGAATGGTTCCACGTCCCTAGTCGTTTATCGCTCTGTGTACTTTTATTTTACTTGTACTTTCCTTTTATTCTTTATGTTTTGATATGCTGGCTTTTGTTCTTATTTGTGGCCTCTTTTGTGACACTTGCTCTTTCTGGGGTTTGACCCAGCTGGTTTTGTATGGCCAGATTTTGGAGCGGCTCCCGAGGATCTACCAAGCTTCCAGCCCAATGGTGACAACTAGACGGAACCCGGGCCAAGAGTGGGTTTTCCCCTTTTGTTTCACCCACTTATATGTAAATTTATTCTTTTGAGGCATTTAGCCGACGAGCACCTGTTAGCTCGATGCACATTTACTTACTGTCTGCCTACGGGCTGTAAACATGATTAACAAATCCTAGGGTTGATCATGTATGACGGAACTCTTGCTAGTCCTATCATTTGTACGACTAGCTTCATGATCATCCAATATGTAATATTTGGGACGCCTTATATATACATATATTTGATGCTCTAAACATCTTGTAACTCTGTTAATTGCTGGAGATTGAGACAATAGGCTTGACCTTAAGAGACTGCTGGCTTGTAGTAAACCCTCATATCTAGACAGCCGTGACCGTATAGTTGAGATATATTCTATTTCAATATACGTAGCTGGCTGTGTCTGCCCCCGCTCTCCAGTATTCTGGTTCTGGGGCGTGACACGGTTTAAGTGGTGGCCCATGCAGGTCTTGGCATTCAAGAAATGTGAGGGTTTACCGAATAGATGTCTCAATCAGTATTCGCCCTTGATCTCTGCTCGTATCTTCAAATCCCTGAGATTCTTGACCTGATCACATGCTTGTATCATTGATCTGTCCTGGTCCTTTCCTTACTGTTTCCTATGTCATCTTCTTCAGCGGCATTACTCCCGGACCTGCCAACCAGCCAGAGGAAGCTCGACAAGCACTCCAGCGCCAGGAAGATCAAGCTCAGCACTCTGGAGTAGCCTCTCGAGTTATGCCTTCCGGAGGCCCGGAACCTCCAGTCCAGGCAGCTCCGCCCGTTCAACCAGCTAGACAGGATGAGGGACCTTTGGTGGGGCTTATCAGAGAACTGCTTGCATCCCAAGATCGTCGAGGCGACGCCTTGCACCAGGAAGTTCATGATGCACTAAACCGAGGAGGTCCCCAAGGAAATCAGGCGGCCAACAGTTTCAAGCGCTTGAACCCTCCCTTCTTTGACGGCAGTGAAGATGCGATTGCCGCGGATGCTTGGCTTCAGGATACCGAGGTGGTTCTAGAAGCAGCTAGGACACCTGATAATGATAAGGTGGCGGTGGTACGCCTGCAGTTGTTAGACTTGGCTCGCGATTGGTGGGCAGCTCAGGCCATGGGGTTAGCAACACCAGTCACTTGGGCGACGTTCAGAGAAAGGTTTCAGACAAAGTACTTCGATGCGGTGGCACGGTACGACCTGCAGACCAGATTCACCAACTTGAAGCAAGGAGGCAGGACGGTCGATGGCTATGCGACCGAGTTTTCTAGACTGAGTAGGTTCGCCCCCACCTTGGTGGCAACCGAGTTCGATAGGGCTCAGCGGTTCCAGCAAGGACTGCATTTGGAGATATTATTGGCTGTGGAACAGTTCGAGCACCAGACGTTCGATGCAGTATTGAAAGCAGCAAGGAGGCATGAGTATACCTCCCGGAGAATTGTGGACAGAACCGGAGGCAGGAAGCGGTCCCATAACCAGATGCACCAATCTTCAGCTCCAGCTCCGGCAGCTAGGGGTATAACCATTGGAACTCCGAGGCGGGCGGCCTCAGTGACGTCGGTTCAGCATTCGACCCCGACGTACCCGCAGCAGCAGAAGCAGAAGCAGTCTTCCGCGGTGGGATGTTCTCATTGCGGGAAGCCGGGCCATGTAGTGGCAGAGTGTCGTAGGGCACAGGGATTGTGCCTGGTTTGTGGAGGAGCAGATCATAAGATAGGGGCCTGCCCGAATAGGGGCGGTCCATCCTCATCCAACCTTTCTAGTTCTTCGGTGAGGGGACCAGCCCCAGTTCCAGTCCCGCAGCAGCAGCAACAGCAGTACCCGAGGCCATTGGCGCCCCAGGCCCAGGCCTTTCAACAGCAGAACCAGCAGAAGTTCACCCAGGCTCCAGCACAGAGCCGACAGAGGGGTTTCCAGCAGAGGGGACCCGCAGCTAGAGGTCAGGCTATGATGATGACCATGGAAGAAGAAGTTGCACCAGGTGAGGTAGTGGCAGGTACTATTCTCGTCAACACCTTTCCAGCATCCGTATTATTTGATTCTGGTGCATCGCATTCATTCATGTCTGCACGATTCGCGACACGGATAGGGTTGGAGCCCGAGTCATTATCAGTGAGGCTCAATATACTTACTGGTAATGGTCTTGTGGGAGTAGATCGAGTGTTCTCCTCGTGTCGGATCGTAGTTAGCGGTAGAGAATTCCCCGCTAGATTCATAGAATTCCCTATGGCGGACTATGATATAGTCCTAGGCATGGATTGGTTGAGGAACCATTATGCTAGGATAGACTGCCATGTTGGCAGAGTTGTCTTTAGTATTCCCGGAGAGCCAGAGTTTTCATTTACCAGAGGCACAGTAGAGCCATCTCCTCCAGTATTGCGGATGGCAGTAGCAGCAGTGCAGTTGCCCCGGATAGTTGAAGAGTTTCCAGATGTCTTCCCAGAGGAACTTCCAGGGATGCCACCAGAGCGGGAGATCGAGTTCACCATTGACTTGATTCCCGGGACAGCACCAGTATCAGAGCGAGTCTACAGAATGGCGCCTTCAGAGTTGGAAATTTTGTACAAGATGATTGAAGAACTCAGGACCAAGGGATTCATTCGTGCAAGTGGATCGCCTTGGGGAGCCCCGATGCTTCTTGTAAAAAAGAAGGATGGTACGTCCAGGCTATGTGTTGATTATCGTACCTTGAACTCAGTGACAATCAAGAACAGATACCCTCTTCCAAGGATAGATGATTTGTTTGATCAACTCAAAGGGGCTTCAGTTTTCTCGAAGATAGACTTACGGTCAGGATATCACCAGATCAGAGTCAGAGAGCAGGACATCCCGAAGACGGCGTTCAGATCTAGGTACGGGCATTGGGAGTTTCTAGTTATGCCCTTTGGAGCGACCAATGCGCCGGCAGTGTTCATGGATCTTATGAACCGTATTTTCATGCCTTACTTGGATCAGTTTGTGATAGTATTCCTTGATGACATCCTGGTCTACAGCAAGAGTGAGGCGGAGCATGAGCAGCATCTCCGTGTGGTTCTTCAGATTCTCAGAGAGCACCAGTTGTACGCCAAGTTCAGTAAATGCGAGTTCTGGCTCGATCGCATTTCATACTTGGGTCACATCATTACCAGAGGAGGAGTGGAAGTGGATCCCCAGAAGATTGTGGCTATCGAGTCATGGCCAGTACCCAGTTCAGTGGCAGAAGTTCGCAGCTTTCTTGGATTGGCCGGCTACTACCGGCGGTTCGTCTCTGATTTTGTAAGGATTTCAGCACCGATGACCCAGTTGACCCGCAAGGATGTGCCGTTCGTTTGGACAGCAGAATGTCAGGAATCATTTGAGAAGTTGAAGCGAGGTTTGATAACGGCTTCCATTCTCACCCTTCCAGATGGGACCGGAGGATTCACAGTTTATTGCGACGCTTCAGGCAGAGGATTGGGATGTGTTTTGATGCAGCATGGGAAGGTAATTGCTTATGCGTCACGTCAACTCCGTGATCATGAGAAGAATTACCCGACCCACGACTTGGAGCTAGCAGCAGTAGTGTTTGCACTTAAGTTGTGGAGGCACTACTTGTACGGAGACAGAGTGGAGATATTTACTGATCATAAGAGCCTGAAGTATGTTTTCACCCAGAAGGATCTTAATATGCGGCAGAGAAAATGGCTCGAGCTACTGGTGGACTATGATGTGGACTTGCAGTATCATCCAGGGAAGGCCAATGTTGTAGCAGATGCGTTGAGCCGGAGAGCCGGAGTCTACCTTCTAACGGCGCAACCAGAGCTATTGGCAGATCTTCAGAAGATGGGAATTGAAGTGATTCTCCCTTCCAATGTGGCCTTGATGGCCAGCCTACAGATACAGTCCACCATAGTTGAGAGGATCCGGACAGCACAGTTAACAGATTCCATGATTCAGCGGCTCAGAGCAGAGTGCGAGGCAGGGAGAAGGCCAGAGTTATGTATTCATGAGGATGGTACACTTCGACACGGTACGCATCTTTGTGTACCCAGCGGAGATATCAGACAGGAAGTCATGGCAGAGGCTCACAGTTCGCAGTATTCCATTCACCCAGGCGGCACGAAGATGTACAGAGATATTCGTCAGCACTTTTGGTGGAATGGTATGAAGAGGGAGATAGCCCGGTATGTCTCTCGATGTTTGGTTTGCCAACAAGTCAAGGCTGAACATCAGAGGCCAGCTGGACTTCTTCAACCTTTACCGATCCCAGAATGGAAATGGGAACACATAACCATGGATTTCGTGACTGGGTTACCCAGATCTCCGGCAGGCAGAGATGCTATTTGGGTCATTGTGGACAGGCTTACCAAGGTGGCACACTTTCTTCCCTTTAGAGTTGGACAGTCGACGACACAGCTAGCAGAGATGTATCTCAGGCAGATCGTCCGACTTCACGGGGTGCCAGTCAGCATAGTATCAGACAGGGATACGAGATTCACATCGCACTTTTGGCGCAGTCTTCATCAAAGTTTGGGGACTCGTCTCAAGTTCAGCTCAGCGTATCATCCACAGACAGATGGGCAGTCAGAGCGTACTATACAAACTCTCGAAGATATGTTGCGGTCGTGTACCCTTGACTTCGGAGGTTCGTGGGAGGATCACCTGCACCTGGTGGAATTCTCGTACAACAATAGTTTCCAGGCCAGTATCCAGATGGCACCCTTCGAGGCTCTGTATGGTAGGAAATGCAGATCCCCGTTAGCATGGGACGATATCGGAGAGAGGCAGATGCTCGGTCCAGAACTGATTTCTCAGACGGTTGAAGTGGTCAGGAAAGTCAGAGATCACATCCGAGTTGCTCAGGACCGCCAGCGCCATTGGGCCGATGCTCATCGGCGTCCCTTAGAATTTGCCGTCGGCGACCATGTATTCCTTAGGATCTCGCCTACCCGCGGCGTCATTCGTTTTGGCGTACGGGGAAAGCTTAGTCCTAGGTATATAGGGCCGTTTGATATTCTGGAGCGAGTAGGCGATGTATCCTATCGTCTCGCTCTTCCGCCGTCACTAAGTGAGGTACATGATGTATTCCATGTATCCCAATTAAGACGGTACATTTCGGACCCGAGCCATATCCTAGATCATTCGGAATTGGTTGTTGGTACCAACCTTTCGTATGAGGAGAGGCCCGTGTCTATATTGGACCGGAGAGAAAAGACGCTCAAGAACAAGACTATTAACTTAGTCCGTATTGCTTGGGGTCATCACTCTCTAGGTGAGTCAACGTGGGAGCGTGAGGACGACATCCGATCGCGATATCCCTACCTGTTTGACTCGTGAGGTATAATGTCTTTCTTATGCCTTACGCTTTCCCTTTCTTGCTTGCATTGTATGGTTGTATGATTGAACTGCTTAGTGTAGCTCGTCTGTGCTTAGTATAGCTTGTTGTGGCAATCTCTAGCTCCTTGATTAAATTCCGAGGACGGAATTCTTTGAAGGTGGGTAGAGTTGTCACCCTCATTTCCCGTATTTCGTATTTATACTCGTAGATTGGATTTTGGCTTGTATTTTTAATTTTCTCGACTTGCAGAATTTTGGGTTTTCTCGTATTTCGGGTTTTGGTTCGGCTCGGTTTTAATTGGTTTGGTTTGGTTATTTTGCATTGAACCCCTTAACCTACTCTACACCCTCAAGAACACCACAACCACCCTCATTATATCCTACCTAACTTTTCTCTCTCCTCTTTATTTTTCATTTACTTCTCCATCTTCTTCTTCTTCCTTCTTCCACACAACTCCTCAACCCATAGGCAAGTGCTTTTGGCCACCACATGAGAACCCCTTTTATTTGTCCATTAGATAGATTAGTTCACCATGAACAACATTAGAACTTGGAGTTTCTGGATTTGAAGCATGGATCTCCTTAGATCTAAACTTTCATGAATCTCAGTTTTCCTCTAATTTATTTCATAAACTTTGATTTTTGGCGTTTTTGAGGTTTCCATGTTGAGGAGAATCAAGTTTTTACACAACTTTGGTTTTTGCAAAACCTGATTTCGTTTTCAATTGAAAGAGTTATAGATTTTTGCAAGTTTTAGGGGTGGGTGTTCTTCCTCTCGGACAGAGGTAGGAGAAGAACACAGCCTTTCCCTCCTGTTGGCCACGCGGCTCCCGCGTACGGCCTTTGCGTAGAGCTCCTGCGTAGTGTTGCTTGCGTAGAGCCCTTGCTTAGGGTCTTCTGCGTATTGCACCCTGCGTATTGCACTCTGCGTTGCCTCTCCTGCGTAGCGCCCCTCTACGCAGCCAGCACGTGGCCTCCTCTCCCTTGTCCCCATCATGAGCCTTTGAGCCCCTACACGCACGCACCACGTGTGCGTGGGCCCCAGCTCCATTTCGTGGGCGCCGCTGCTGCTGACCCTATACGCACGCCCATGTGCGTGGGGCCCGCTGTTTGGTTTTCGTGCAAACCTGCTCCCCTGCGTATAGCCCCTACGTATGCTGGCTTGCGTACTGCAGCCCCTGCGTATGCTGGCCTGCGTATAGCCCCTGCGTATGCTGGCTTGCGTACTGCAGCCCCTGCGTATGCTGGCCTGCGTATAGCCCCTGCGTATGCTGGCTTGCGTACTGCAGCCCCTGCGTATGCTGGCCTGCGTATAGCCCCTGCGTATGCTGGCTTGCGTACTGCAGCCCCTGCGTATACTAGCCTGCGTATAGCCCCTGCGTATGCTGGCTCGCGTACTGCAGCCCCTGCGTATGCTGGCTTGCGTACTGCAGCCCCTGCGTATGCTGGCTTGCGTACTGCTCCCCTGCGTATGCTGGCCTGCGTACTGTGCATTGCGTATGGCTTGCGTACTGCTCCTCTTGCGTATGGCCTGCGTATGGCCCCTGCGTATGCTGGCCTGCGTACAGGACCTCTGGTGCCCGTTTGACCTTCAATAGCCCTCTCATTTTATTATGAATTGGAGCTTCTGATATTTTGTAACTCACAACACTACCTGGCCCGACTTGATACACTTTGGACACAACTTGGAGTTGATTTCCGTATTAATGGTCTTGGCTTATTTCTGGCTGGTTCCTTATGAATTGCAGATTTTAGCTTATCTTTTATAGCTATCACCTGTAACCTGTAGTTCATCTTGCAATCTAGTAATCCTTAATATTAGTAACTTGTAACTTGTAACCTGTTAATCTTCAACCTGTACTTGTAACTGGATATTTGTAGCTTGCACTTGTATTTTTACACTGTATCTGCATACGAACCAACCAGACCTGGGCATGAAGTTCCCTTGACTTGACTTGATCATGGCCCGTAGCGGCGCACTCCCGACTTGGCATGACTTGATAACTTAACTTGACTTGACTTGGTATGACTTGGCTTCACTTGATAGTGGCCCGTGGCGGCGCACTCTTGACTCGACTTGACTTGTCTTGACACCGTGGGTGTACTACCTGTTGCTCTGTGCAAATCACTTGTCTTGTCTTGCATCATGTCTAAGGGATGACTCCCTGGGTACCACGGCCAGGGACTCACACTAAAAATTGGACTAGGTAATGAGCAGGCCAAATTAGAACATGGAGAATTCCCGGTCACAGGCAGTCTCGTTATCTGGAGGCATTAATGGACTTGTAGCTTGCCGACGAGTAGAGCACATTTCCAGCACACTGTCATGTGTTGCACCCTCTAAGTCACCTAAGGGTACATTTGTCTCCCGGACGATGTACCCACCTATAACTCTCAACCCGCGGAAGGATAACTGGATGGTCTGCAGGGCTTGGGACTGGGAGTTTCTCACTTGCATCTTGTTAGTAATTAGGCTTGTGATAACCCTAGTTAGTTAAAGTAGTAAGCCGTAGTACTTGCTTGGCCGATTGTGAATGAATGATGTCCAGCCCTGTCTAGAGTCTTGTCTAGCCCCTGTACCTGGAACCCTTGGTCATGATTGTTTTACTTATCTCTAACGATAAATGGATAGAGACAGTGAGCTATTCAGGCGAAGGGGTACAATCCCGGTCCTTGTTTGGTTTGAGGATTGTAACCTGGCTCCCGGAATGGTTCCACGTCCCTAGTCGTTTATCGCTCTGTGTACTTTTATTTTACTTGTACTTTCCTTTTATTCTTTATGTTTTGATATGCTGGCTTTTGTTCTTATTTGTGGCCTCCTTTGTGGCACTTGCTCTTTCTGGGGTTTGACCCAGCTGGTTTTGTATGGCCAGATTTCGGAGCGGCTCCCGAGGATCTACCAAGCTTCCAGCCCAATGGTGACAACTAGACGGAACCCGGGCCAAGAGTGGGTTTTCCCCTTTTGTTTCACCCACTTATATGTAAATTTATTCTTTTGAGGCATTTAGCCGACGAGCACCTGTTAGCTCGATGCACATTTACTTACTGTCTGCCTACGGGCTGTAAACATGATTAACAAATCCTAGGGTTGATCATGTATGACGGAACTCTTGCTAGTCCTATCATTTGTACGACTAGCTTCATGATCATCCAATATGTAATATTTGGGACGCCTTATATATACATATATTTGATGCTCTAAACATCTTGTAACTCTGTTAATTGCTGGAGATTGAGACAATAGGCTTGACCTTAAGAGACTGCTGGCTTGTAGTAAACCCTCATATCTAGACAGCCGTGACCGTATAGTTGAGATATATTCTATTTCAATATACGTAGCTGGCTGTGTCTGCCCCCGCTCTCCAGTATTCTGGTTCTGGGGCGTGACATTTGTAAAAGTCGGAATCGATATCGGACCATTCCTGTGAGTATCTGTCACGACCCGCACCCACTTTTTCGGATATGAGACGTGTCCAAGCCAGCCTACGCCACAGATTCGGCGGTAGAACGCTGTCGAGGCCATGATGCTCAAAATCACAAAATATATATTAATTGCTCATTTACATTACTAAATCAAATCTACAATTAATATAAGATTTACATTTAAAGAAAAGTACGTAATTCTTACAAATAATGAGATTGATATCACAGCTATCTAATTTCTAGGTTTTGGTATGGAAGTACACCCGTATCTCCCAATGCTAAGTGAAGTCACAGATAACCTGAAAAATGTTAGTTTTCAGTCAGGAATGGAACGAGTACATTCTCACAACAGAATCAATAAATGATGAAATCCATAAATCTGTAATAATACTGAGATACATGATAAGAGATAAACAGGAAATTATGGTAGGAATCATGCGAGTAAAAGTAGGAAGACATGGTACACAAGACAAGCAATGACAAGAAACTGTAATGTAGCAAGACTATATCTAACAAGTGATTTGAAATATATTTTCGACATGTAAACGGCTAAGGGGTAAATTCGGCACCCCGTACGAGAGTTGTGCGACTACTATTAGGCAATAATAGACATTTTGGGATATTTTTGGGTATGTTTACATGTCTACTAATGTACTTTCCCGCCCGGCTAGTACCCATGGATTCAAACAGGTCACGAACACGAAAAAATATTGGTCACGAACAACATGCAAGAATCCATAACCTACTATCTCGTGTGACAAGCGTGTCAAGAATCAACGTGATATCAATGTAAAACATTATTAAATACATGAAGTATAGAGATAATCAAATATAAAAACTATCATAGATGTACTCGCCTGAGGTCCAGTGCTGGTGAAACCGATAATACTATACCACTCAGTGAGCCACAACAGTCAACACATACAAAAGCCTCCGTGAGCTGAAATAAACATTTACTACCAAAATACAGTCAATTAGCGACGTATACTTTCCGTCGGCGTTAGCGACGGATTTACAACACATAACCGACGGAGTACCGACGACAAGCCGATATATTTTTTATTTTATTTTAAGGGGAGAAAAGGTCGCGCATCCGTCGCTAGGGCGTCGGAGATATAGCAACTGATACGCGGCTGTCGCTATGCAGTCGACTATTTGGCAGGAATTGTTGGGAGAAGTGGCTGGACAATTCTTCCACTATGTAGCGACGGATAGTCTGTCGACAAGTATCCAAAAGAGCGACGGACTAGCGATAGATAATATCCGTCGCGAGTCCGTCGCTAAATATAGGACCAGACTTAAATTGAAACGACGGGGGAAAACTTTTCATTCCCCCCAAATTTCACTATCTCTCCTCTCTCTCTCTCTCTCCGGCGGCTTTCTCTCCTCTCTCTTGAAGGAGATCGACGACGTCCTCTCCTCTCTCTCTCTCAAGAAGGTAATCCTCTCTCTCTCTCTCTCTATCTCTCTCTCTCTCGCGGTGGTCGGAGGAGCAGCGAGGCCGGCGGGGGCGTCGTGGGCTGGGGGTGCGGCAGGGGAGGCGTTGGCTGGGGGGGCTGGTGGGGGAGGCGTTTGGCTGCGGGGGGCACGGGGGAGGCGTTTGGCTGCAGGACCGGGGGAGGCAGGGGCTGGGGGGGCGGTGGAGGCGGGGGCGCGGGAGGGGGGTTGGCTGCGGGGGTGGGGGAGGCGAGGGCTGGAGAGACGGGCCAGGGGAGGGGAGGAGTGGTTGGCTGCAGGGGCGGGGGAGGCAGGCTTCTAGCAAGGGCTCCATTGTGATTGTCTATACAAAGTTTTATAAAACACTTTTATTTGAATTATTATAATTGTTTCTTTCAATTTACAAAAAAATATAGAATTGGTAAAGAATCGTGTAGTATATTACTACTTGTCTACAAATTAAGGATGATATATAGATTACAATGTTTGCCATTGATTATAAAAGAACAGAACAATTATATCGGAGGACTGGACTTTTACTTCACAATACAAACTCGCTCATACAAAGAAAGCCTAGGGACGAAAACCTAGGTGCAGCAATCTAAGTACAATTGTTTAGTTTTTTCTGGGGGGTGACGGTAGAGGCTCAGAAAAGCGACGACAGCTCTGCCTTACTCCTTGGACGATCGGACGCAACCATGGCTCTGGTGAAGAAATGCTCTTGGACGTATGGGGAGACTCTCTTGCGCCTTCGGTTGCTAGATCTCTGGATTTCTCTGTAGTGCTCTCTCTCTTTTCTCTGCTGCTTCTTGCTCTTCTCTCCTTTTTGCCTCTGCCTTTTGCAAGGGAATGATACCTTGCTATTTATATGAATGGAGGTGTGCTCATTAGGGTTTGCAAATGATTGCCTCCTTCAGAAGTCGACGGTTAAGGATCAATGAATCTGGGCCGTTCATCTTGAATATAATAAATTTGAGCAATTAATGTGATTGCATCAAATCTCTGTGGACAATAAATATTAATTGCCATGAATATTCGTGATTTGTGATAGCCTGCTACGTGTCCAATTTGCTTGATTTAATTTGATTTGGGCCATTATGATGATCGCAACAAATCTGATTTTGTTTGGATTTGTTAGCACCCATAGTTCCAGGGAAGATAAGACTGCCACGTGTCTCAATTATCGCGAAGAGCGCCACGTGTCTCAATCGGACGTCCTGGCCGAGCCGTATATGGGGGGTCCTCTCAGCCGCATGAAACATGCAGCCGCATGAGGATGGACAGCCGCATGAGGATGGACAGCCACACGTGGATGGGCAACCGCATGGGGTTGGACCGCCGCATGGGGATAGGCAGCCGCATGCAGAGGGGCAGCCGCATAGGGATAGGCAGCCGCATGCAGATGGGCAGTCGCATGGGGATAGGCAGCCGCATGCATATGGGCAGCCGCATGGGGATACAGATAGACGGCCGCATGCAGATGGGCAGCCGCATGGAGTGGCCTCGGGACTTGGTGGATTTTGCCAGCTGTAAGGAGATTTTTTCCTCTTTCCTAGGATCACGCCATCATGTCAGAGTCCCGTCATGGCTGTTATTTGTCAGAGCAGCCGTCAGGGCATTAAATGCAGCCGAATATAGAAAAGAACTGTTGAAGGCCATGTGGCTTCTTTCTGAGCCGCATGGATCTATCCGAGCCGTATGGACCCTTGAGCCGCATGGACTTCTGAGCCGCATGGGGATCCTTCTGTCGGAGCCGCGTAGGTCTTTCTTTATTCTTTTCCATGCTTCTACAAGACCCCCTTCAAAGTTTTTAATTTGCAAAATTGAAATACTTTGAATAAGAAGCATGGCCATGTAAAAACTCTTCGGGCCGCATAGGATGTTCTGGCCGCATAGATGTCTCAGCCGCATGGCCTCCTCAGCCGCATGGCCATCTGAGCCGTATGGGCTTTCCAGCCGCATGGGCTGCTTGGCCGCATAGGCTCCTTCCCATGTCTTTATGCCATGTGTGCAAATCTTTGCATTGATTGCCTTTGATTTGAGCCGTCTTTTGGGAGGAGTCCCAAGAGTCGGCTTATTAAATTTTGGATTTTCTTTGGAAGAATCTCCTTCATGAGAGGGGGAGAAATCCTAGGAGTTGGTTTTGCCTGTAGCACATGACCCGAAGCGCTCCATCGGTCCACGTGCTTCCTTCCCCTTTTGTCCTCCTATAAATAAGAGTAATTAAGAGAAGAAATCTCTTTACACTCTCCTTCAACTCAAGCCTTTCCTGCCCTAATTGTCATCCTCTTCTTCGATCATCGATGGCTCCCAAGAAGACCGTTGCGACGAAGGGTAAAAAGGCGGCGTCTTCGTCGGCTGCGACGGCGAAGGTCAAGAAAGCTGCTTCTACTTCGACTGCGGCGATGAATGATAATGTGGCAGCTCCTCCGCCAGCCGACGTGCCCGTAGTTCACCCCGACGTCCATCCTACTATTGCTGGTAAGGACGCTGTGTGAGCTTGAAACCCTAACTGTTGTGGCTACGTCGTATGCTCTATGCGCGAGCCTTCATCTTCATGTGTGCCACATGTATGTCTCATGTCCGAGCCGCATGGGGTATGCTCCATGTCCGAGCCGCATGAGAATTGTTGTTGTGGCCGCATAAGCACTTCACCAACGGGACCGCATAAGCTGCGCTGGGCCGCATAGGCTCGTACGAATTTGTTTGTCGCATGAGCCGCATAAACTTATCCGAACTCTGTCGCATGAGACTTCGTTTAGACATAGCCATATGAGAACACTGCCGTATGAACCTTCGCTGGACGGACCCATATAAGTGTTTTCTGAGTTGGGCCGCATGAGACTCCATTAAATTGGAGCCGCATAAGCTCGAAAACACCAATCAGTTCTCCTTGTCCATCTTTTTAACTTGTTTCTTTTGTCCTCTTTTCAGTGAATTTTCCAGTTAATGCTGCAGGGGAACCTCTGGTGGGTCGTGTCCAAGCCGCTATGGGCTATAAGTATGACCAGATAGTTCGGTATGTGGTGGACCAGTTTCCTAGTGATGAGCCTTTGACGAGGTTGAATGCCCTCAAGAACCAACCCTTCTACTTCCTATGTGCCATGATAAATTCGGGGAAATTGGAAGGGGAATACCTGAAGCCTGCGTTCTTCTTCGAAGATGCTTTGACTGTGAAGAACAGTCAAGTTCTGGAAGTGTCGGAGAATTGGAACTTTATTTCTAACGGGATGGCGATCCACATCCCTCAAATGGAGCGTCACTTCCGACTATCTTGGTTTAATATGCTCCCGGTGGACAGGAAGATGGAAGAGTCTTTGACCCCTACCCAGAATGGGATGTTTGTGGATGACATCCATTACAACAACAGCATGAAGTCAGTGTGTGCGGGCAAGGTGCATGCCAGCCGCTATGTAATGGGATTGGCCCCGGGTACTTTCTTGAATATACCGGGTCCCAATTTTACGTTCTCTGCAGCCGACACTTTCCTGAACCAGCTTGCTCGGAAAGGCTCCTATCCAATTGGCCGGTTGACGCTCCCAAGTTGGATATACCCCATCCCCCCATGGATCAATCTATCTATGTGGATCTCGCAAAAGTATGAGACTTTTCTGCATGAGATTGGTCTTTATCACGCTATTCGGGGCACCAACCACGGCTTACCCGTAAATAAGAAATCATTCATGGCTCTGCTGGAGATGTACAACCGCCGTACGGGAACCTTCTATACACCTATATGGTTAATGGGGCTTGCACTCCATGAGATGCACGTGGTTTCCAAGCTTCCTTGGGGGATAAAGCTTTTGAGGTGTACACTCCTACGAATGAGGAGTTCGAAGAGCTTGAAGAACGGTATCCGGGCTTCGTGGCTATTTATCAGAAGATATTGTGCCACTATAGCATGTGCCAGCAAATAGCCAAGAAGGATAGCAGCTCGGAAGGGAATGCTCCCCACACTAAGAACTGGGTAAGCTATCTCTTCTCCACGGGAGCCTCAGGCCGGGTTACTTCCCGAAGTCCTCAATCCCGGGAGGCGGTTCAGGCCTTGGTGTCGTCGGCCAAGAGGGTGGCCACCACCAGTGACAGATTTGGGAGTCAAACCGACTCTTTTGGTTATTTTTATCAGGATATCCAAGAGCTGTCAGAGAAGGCACTCCTGGCAGAATTCTTGATGGTATGGCTGCGAAATTGCATAGTCTCGAGAGGAGGTGGTTCTATTGAGAGGATCAACCATAATTTTATCCTCTCTGCCGTGAAGCTAGTTTTTGGAGTCAAACTAGCTCTTCTTCCGGCCATGGTGTGCAACATACACCGTGGCCTTCGTACTTTTACGTCCAAGGTCATTGCCCGTGATGTGAGAAAAGACTTTGAATGGACTGAGCTGCCCTATCATTATCTGATGGGGTGGCTGCTGATGCACTGTCCGTCTTTGATGAGGCCGGGTTCTGAAGATGGCGTGATTGCTGATGACCCTTTTATCTTCTGTTATTGCAACGAGCCTTGGGAGTACGAGACCATGCGTTCCTGCCGGATGGCGCTGGTGAGAGCAGATAGGTATAACTTTTTCGTATCTGTCCCTCGTTTCACTGCTGAGGAAATAGCGGACGTACATCTCGACGGTATTGGGCCTCCTCAGCTTCTAGACGGCCAAATGCTTCTGTAGTTGCGTAACATCCACCCCGCCCACCTGGTATACCGCAACCGTAATGCTGTCTTCCTGGAGCCTTACCTGCCCAACAGGTTTGCCCGACAGTTTGGATACAACCAGCTTTTTCTGGACAGTCCCAACTCTTGTCTGGGTTTTGAAGGTTGCCTCCTTGACGGTATCAGGGCCTGGAACTACTATGATACGTTCCATACCCGTACCACTTTCTCGGTTCCTGATGTTGAGGCGTCGGTAGAGATTTTGTATATGGCGGCCCTATACCATGTTATGGCAAACAAGCTCCCCGTCGGTTTTAGCCCGGGTGCCAGTTTTATTGTTGGTACTGGCCTGATGAGAAGCCCCAGGGGGCCAAGACGAGGAAGAAGAAGAAGAATATAGTCGAAGCGCTAGACTCGAACTCTACTAATATGGATGATGAGGACGACGAGCATGATGCAGATAACTCTTCCCTTCCGGTAGAAGATGTTGGGGTGGATCAGCCTCCTGTTATGTCAGATGAGATGGTGGCGGATCAGCCACCTGTTGCACCTGGTCCTGTACGGAAGCGTAGCAGGCAAATCTTCCCTGTTGGCGGTATTCCTTACTTCCGAAAACAGGCTGCGACCAGACATCGTAAGCTAACTATAAGGGAGAGAAGCGAGGAGGTCGACCCCGCTTCGGAGGTAAGACGAGTTACTACCATCTTTGTTTAGTTCTTCCTTTCTTCTAGCTTTGATCTTAATCATTTTCCTTCCCTCTCGTAGGTGTCAGGAGAAGAGGAATCTCAGGTTGCTGAGGTCATGACTCGAGACGGTGGGGGCTCCGATGAACCTGTCCCCGAAACTGCTGAATTTCATCAAGGTGATGCTGATCGAGTCGTACCTCCCTCCGGGGTGGCTGGGACAGAAGAGCCAGCCAAATTCAGTTTGGAGGGTACTGGTGAGGGGACTATGGCGGTTGTGAACGAACCTCAACCTCCGCGATCCTTCCTTGGTAAGATAAGCCAAATTTTGACCAATAAGGAGGCCCATTCGCTCTATCATCACATCCTTCGGGTTACGTCGATTGATTGTTGCTCTGGACATACAGGTCCTGCCTCTCTAGTGTCGATGATGGATATTGTTGAGATAGGCTCTGCCGAAGGGGAACTGGCGGAGAGGAGCATACCCCCTCCTCTTCCAACTCATATTGAAGGACCTCCCGTTGGCTCGAGTTCGAGAAGTCAGGTGGGGGCACAGCCGGGGCAGGGGACAATGGTCCCTGCGTCCTCTTCTGCTCAGGCGGCTCCGAGAGTCGACCTTTCTACTTTGTCGAGTGTCCAGACTCTTCGGGTCGCGGAGGAGGAGTTAGCCGCTATCCGCGCATCTTTTCGCTCAGAATTTTTCTCCCTGGTGGCAAGTTCTGGTGTGCCTCCTTCGACACTGCCGGCCACACTTCCTTTGACACCGTCCTCTACGGAGGTTCTGGACGAAGCGTCACAGGACGTGATTGACAGATTTTATCGCCATTTGAAGAGAGGGGTTACGGCTGCTGTGGAACGAAGGACCCCTTTTGCCTTGGCCCGACAATGCGCCCAGGGTCATATTGATATTCTTAAGACTCTTCCCGGTAGGACGGGGACAGCGACGCTTCTGGAGGCGAAATTGCTGGAGGCTGATCAGCTTGTGGCCCAGCTTCATGTGCTGCGACAAGCTGATCTGCCTGCTGCTATAGATCAAGAGCGCAATTTCCTCATAACTGTCGTAGAGAAAAAAGGGCGGCTCGGGATAAGACCAAGCCGTTCATATTGAAGGACCTCCAAGATCTGTCTGAGCTATATGATCAGTTGAGCCGCGAGAGTGAAGATGTTACGGCTCGGAAAGCGACTGCCTCCTGTATGGTCATTGACACGCGGGAGCAGATCCTTGAGCTTCAGAGGAAGTTAGCTTTCCTGGAGTCTGAGCTTGAAGCTGCCCGCACCGAAAGGGGACTGATTATCCAGGAGAATGACAGAGTTAATCGAGCTTCTGGTGGTCTGGAACTTGCCCTAAAGAAGCTGGAGGATGGCTGACGGACACACATGTACTTGGATGATGCGGAGCGGTTGTCCCAGGAGGCCGAGCGCCGAGCTAAGCAGCGGCTTGAACGGGGGACCACCTTGGTGAAGAACCGTCTCCGGGAATTATGTACCGCCGAACCATAGACGACTTTTTTCTTTCTTTTTGTTTTCGTTCTTTTCCTTTCTTTAAGTGGGACATTGTCCCTAGAACATGTAGTACTTTCGTCTTCCAAATAAAAGAGTATGTTTTATTCTACCCTTTATTTGTACTGCTTGTTGTGCTTGTGGTGTTATGGTGGTGTTTGCCCCGCTTAGGAGACTGTTTGTGGACCTATTACCCTTGGCATACCTGGGTTTTAGGTATGGATAACAAGTTTGATGGGGATACCTGGAACAATTCCATGGTAAGGTGGTCATGGACGTTCCTGGTATCGGGAGAAAGAATGCTATGGAGCAGCTGGGCTCCCGGGGCATGATGAGGAATGATGTGTATGTACTAGGGAACTTAGTACATCATTTATAGTCAGTAGAGGATATTTTTGGGCCTATTATCCTTGGCGTACCCTGGTTTAGGATACAGATAATAGGACGAGAGAAAACCAACATTCTTACTCAGAGGTAATGAGGACATGGCAAGTATGGAGGTTTTATCGCAGAGTCTTCCTACTCAGAGGTAATGAGGACATGGCAGAAGTAGACTAAGAGGAGGATATTTGTGGTCAACAGAGGACATTTGTGGACCTATTATCCTTGGCGTACTCCAGTTTTGGGTACGAATAATAAGTCGAAAGGGAACCAACATACTTACTCAGAGGTAATGAGGACATGGCAAGCATGAGGGTTTCTTCGATGGAGCCTTCCCACTCAGAGGTAAGGAGGACATGGCAGGAGTGGGCTCCATGAAGGGGTACATAGAATGACTCAGAGGTAATGAGGACATGGAGGTTCTATGTAGGGGGTGATTTGTTTTTGGCAGAAGTGAGACGACTCAGAGGTAACATCGACGTGGTCGTTTTGGAAATTTTGTGGATCTGTTACCCTTTTTGTGCATTAAGAGTGCGGGTAGTGGATCATGAGGGAGGAGCTCTTTCAGAAGAATAAGTTCAGAGGTATGGTCATACATGACTTACTACCTAAAAGACCGGAATGTAAGTTCAGAGGCAACTGCGGGTACATAACTCAGCAATCTGGGATATTTGGAGGAAGAAGGTGAGTTCAGCGGTACTAGAGGGCACATAACTCAGCAATCTAGGATTTTGTGAAGGAAGAATGTGAGTTCAGCGGTACTGGAGGGTACATAACTCAGCAATCTGGGATATTTGGAGAAAGAAGGTGAGTTCAGCGGTACTGGAGTGTACATAACTCAGCAATCTAGGATTTTGTGAAGGAAGAATGTGAGTTCAGCGGTACTGGAGGGTACATAACTCAGCAATCTGGGATTTTGTGAATGTGAGTTCAGCGGTACCGGCGGGTACATAACTCAATAATCTAGGATTTATGGAGGAAGAATGTCACGCCCCGCTCCCGAAATACGGACGAACGAGAACGTGAACAGCCAGTTACGTATATTGGGACGGCAACCATCCCGCTATACGATCACGGCTGTCTAGCATGTGAGGGTATTCTACAAACCAACAGTCTCTTACGGTCCAAATGGCCTATTGTCTCAATCTCAACAAGTAAAATAAGTTACAAGATAACAGATCACCAAATATACAATTGTAAGGCGTCCCAAACATTACATATAAGATGATCATGAAAACTAGTCGTAACAAAATGTAAAGACTAGCTCAGAGTTAAGTCATACATGATCAACCCCCGGGGCATGTCGATCACGTTACAGCCCGCAGGCAGATAATAAATACAAGTTGCAATCGAGCTAACACGTGCTCGTCGGCTAAACGCCTCAAAATAATATGAATTTACAATAAAGTGGGCGAACAAAAGAAACCCACTCGAAGCCTTGGTCACGCCTGGCGGTCACCATCTGGCTGGAAGACAGGTAGATCCCTTGCTGCTGCTCCGGTATCTGGCCATACAAAACCAGCTGGATCAGACTCCAGAAAGAGCAAGTGCCACAAAGGAGGCTCCACTTAAGGACTAAAACCAGCAAATCATTAGCAAACAAAAGCAGCGAAATAAGTAAAAGCATATCGAGATTTGTGCGGTACCAATGCCCGTATCCCGATCACAGAAAAAGGAAACAAGTAACTTGATTAGAAAATAATAATAATACCGGAGAACATGGCAGATAAGATGCATGAAAAATAAGAAATAAATGCTATCCGGGCAAAAAACAAGGAAGGACAAATGTACCGTACCAGGAAACCTGAACAGTACATAGTCACTAACCAGTCTATTGCTTGAAGATAACAATCATATACAGGAAGCTATAACATAGATAAGTGCCATCTACACAATAAACACGGTAAGGACAAATGTACCGTACCAGGTAGCCAGGTTACCACTGTAACCCTTCACCTGAACAGTACATAGTCACTGACCAGTTATTGCTTAGAGGACAGTCGTACAAGAGAGTTACACTACAGTGACAGAGAAGAAATCTTGCAATCACATCCAGTGCAAGTCAAGCATTCAAGTTCTAGAGACTGGAACAATCAAGAGCTGGACCCATCAGGGCTGGTCCTAGACCAGACCAGACAAGGCTGGACACCATCCAATAATACACGGCCAATCATAGCCTACGGCTTGCTACATTAACTAACTAGGGTTATCACAAGCCTAATTACTAACAATGCAGTGAGATGTATCTCCGCCACAAGCCCTGCAGCTATCCAGGTTACCCAGGCGATTATTAGTATAGTGACAATTAGAGAGATAGGGACTACATTCTTGTTATCATTACAAGTAGCTTGAGGATGCACCACTTGACAGTGAGCTGGAAATGCGCCCTACTCGTCGGCAGGCTACAAGTCCAAACGATTGTTGCCGGGGTAACGGGATCGCCTGTAGCTGAGGAACATCTCGTCATGACTAGTGAATTAAGCTAGTTGTTAATCTTAGTTCATTTCCAATATGAATTCCTGACCGTGGGAAATCAAAATTCATGTCCTAGACATGATGCAAGACAAGACTGGTGAATTGACCAAACACAAGAAGGTACACCCACGGTGTCAAGACAAGCTATACTAGTCAAGTGAGCCTGCCTCAGCAGCTCAAGTTGTCAAATTATCATGCCAAGTCATGTCATGTTACAAGCTGGAAGTGCGCCGCCACGAGCCACTATCAAGTTATCTAGTTATTAAGGTTACAAGTTACAAGTTATTAGCCAGGATTTATTTATCGTGTCAGGGCCATAAGGCATATCACAATGCAACTATTCTACAAGTAAAAGAAACATAATCCTAAGTGCACCCAAACGGCCACCGATGTAAAAAGACATGAAAAGTACAATAAGGCTGAAAACATGACTTTATAAAATAAGACCATAAGAAAACACTTTTCTGATGTAACAAGAGATAACAAAACCAGGGACAATGCCATACTAGCATTAAATCAAATCGTGCCCACATCGTGTTCGGGTCGAGCTCGGGTCAAAAGGCGTAAGGATATAAACCAGGGGTAAAGTGTTCCCAAATTAGTGTCAAGATTCAAGAAAGCAGTACACAAATACAGGAAATCGTGTCAAGACGTGTCGAGTCTAGTCAAGTCGTGTTGTGAGCACCAAAATCTCAGGAAGCTCCAAATTATGAAAGGAAAACCAAAACCCAGAGAAAGCAATACAGGCACTAGGGGTGCAGGGGTACAGGGGCACTAGGGCAGGCCAGGCATACTGGAGTGCGCCTAGAGGTAGCACACTAGAGTGTGCCAGGGAGGCAGCACACTAGAGTGCGCTTACTAGCTGCACACTAAAGTGCGCCTGCTCAGGGGCTAGCCAAACTGCGCCTAGAGCCAATGGGGCAAATCGCGCCTAGATCCATTGGATCAAATGGCGCCTAGGACCAGTGAGCCAAACCGCGCCTAAAACCCGTAGGTCAAAGAGCGCCTAAGTCAAGTGGAGTCAAAGTGCGCCTGGTCAAGTCAAGTCAGATGGCGCCTAGGCCCAAGGGTTAAACCGCGCCTGATTTCATGAAGTCAAACCGCACCTAAAATGACGCCAAGGAGGCGCCATCGAGGGGCGGAGGCGAACAGCACCCAAGGAGGCGCGATCGAGACGAACCGCGCCTAAGGAGGCGCGTTCGAGCGAGCCACGCCTAAAGAGGCGCGCTCGAAAAGGAGGCGCAGTCTGCGAACCGCGCCTAAGAAGGCGCAGTTGAACGAACAGCGCCTAAAGAGGCGTGTTCGAGGAAGTAGGCGCCATCGGCCAGAACAGCAAGTCATCTTCTCCAAAAATCCGAAAAGAGAACCCATGGAACTCAAAACTTTGGAACATCATAAATCCATCAATACAAACCCAAATCCGGATTTTCAAGGCTCTAACTTGTGTAAAATTGAAAGCTCTACAACATGGAAACATTAAATCCAACAAAAGAACAAGTTTGGGAGATCAAATCTCAAAAAATCCGAAAACACTCCAAACCTAGATCTACAAGATTCCAAGCTCCAAATCAAGAAAACCCAAGATCTAATGTTGCTCATAGGGTGCTAAACTAGCTAATGGGCACATAAAATCCGGCCCTCAAGTGTGAGCAAGGTGCACTTGCCTAATGGGGGTGATTCTCTCTTGGGGAAGAAGAAGAAGGAAGGGAGAGGGGGTGGCCGGCTGTGAAGTGGGAAAATGAGAGGGGAGAGAGAGAGAGAGGGGATTAAATGATGGTGGGGTGTGATGGAGGTGAGGGAGAGTATAGGTTAAAGGGTTCCAATGCAATCTCAAACCAAATAAAACCGAACCAAGTCTCCAAATCAAACCAAGTTAAACCAAGCCAAGCTCCTCCACATAAATTCGAGCCAAAATACGAAAGCCGAGAATACTGCAAGTTGAGCAAAATACAATGCAGGCCAAGGTCCAATCAAAATCCAGAAGTCATTAACCAGATTAACCCATAATGATAAATGACAATTAAACTACCACAAGATTACGAAATAAACTACAATTAACTAGACAAGAAAAATAAAATACGGTTCAGAAATACGAATACGCAATAAAATACGTATCACGAATTTCGAGATATTACATCCTACTCACCTTAAAAGAATTCCGTCCTCGGAATTTATTCAAGAGGCTAGAGATGTCGGGACAAGCTACACTAGCACAAGCTATCTAGAGCTAGCAATCAATCAAGCAATCATTCATGCAAGCAAGGATTCGAAGTGCAAGGCATGAGAAAATTTCACACCTTACGAGCCAAAACCGATTGGGATTCGTGTTCGGATGCCATCCTTACACTCCCACGTTTGACTCCCCAAGGAGTGATGAACTCAAGCAACACGGACTAACTGATAGTCTGGCGCATTGAGGTCTTACTCCCTGATCAAATACGAACACGGGCCTCTCCACATCCGAAAAGATTAAAGGTTGGTACCAATAACCAAATAACCTTTTCGAATGATCAGGGTACAACTCGGGTCCGGGACATGCCGTCGTAATTAGGTTACATGAAATAAGTCATGTGCCCTTGGTAACGACGGCGGAAAAGCAAGATAAAGATACAGCTACCTCTCCGACGATTCCGAATCTGAGCTTGGGCTAGGGCAAACTGCCGCGGGTTCTGTTGCTGGAATGCTTGAGCCTGAGTCGGCAATGGTCCTGGAAACGGGAACTGCTGTTGTTGGTGAACTGGTGCTGGTCCCATAACCGAGGGACTAGTCACTGTTGAAGCTGAATCGACTCTGAATGGGCAGGACCCCACTCTATGGTCTGGTGCTCCACACAACAAACACAATCCTAGAGCCTTGCGACACTCTGCTACTACATGCCCAGGCTTACCACAATAAGAACAGCCCACTGAGGAAGACTGGTCTTGCTTCTGTTCCTGCTGAGGGTACGTCGGGGTTGAGTACTGATCCGACGTAACTGAAGCTGCTCGCCTCGGAGTTTCTATGGTCAAGGCCCTGGCTGCTGGGGCTGGAGCTGAAGATCGGTTCATCTGACTGTGGGACCGCCTTCGTCCTCCGGTTCTGTCTGCTATCCTCTGGGAAGTGTACTCGTACCTCCTTGCTGCTCGCAAAATAGCATCATAGGTCTGATGTTCGAACTGCTCCAGGGCCAATATGATCTCCAAGTGAAGTCCCTGCTGGAACCTCTGTGCTCTGTCGAACTCGGTCGCCACCAAAGTGGGAGCAAACCGACTAAGTCTCGAAAACTCGGCCGCATATCCGTCGACCGTCCTTCCTCCTTGTTTCAGGTTGCAAAACTTGGTCTGCAAGTCATATCGAGCCACTGCATCATAATACTTGATCTGGAACTTCTCGCTGAACACTGCCCAAGGAACAGGTGTTGCCAATCCCACTGCTTGTGCAGCCCACCAATTGCGGGCTAGATCCAATAACTGTAGGCGCACCACTGCTACCTTCTCGTCTTCTGGAGTCTTTGCCGCTTAAAGAATAATCTCTATATCCTGTAGCCAAGCATCGGCAGCCATCGCATCTTCAGTACCGTTGAAGAAGGGAGGGTTCTGGCGCTTGAATCTGTTGACTGCACTATTCCGACCACTTCCACTCAGAGTATCTTGTACTGCCTGCTGCAAGGCATCATCTTGGCGGTTTTGAGACGCAAGCAACTCACGGATGACTCCTACCAAGACTCCATCTTCTGACCCTGCTAGCTGATCTGGCTGGACTGGGAATTCTGGCTCTACAGGAGGCATGGCTTGGGAAGCTGCTGCTGACGACTGAGCTTCGTCTTCTGACTGCTGCTGGACTACTGGCTGAACTCTCTCTGGCTGGTCAGCAGAAACATCAGGAAAATTAAGGAAAGGACCAGGATGATTCAAGGATGCAAGTATGTTATCAGTCGAGAATTCAAGGAGATGCAAAGATACAATCGGGAGATCAAGGGCGAGCATAGATTGAGACATCTACCGGTAACCCTCATATTTCTTGTTTGACAGACCTGCATGGGCCACCACTAAAACTGTCACGCCCCGCTCCCGGAATACGGACGAACGAGAACGTGAACAGCCAGCTACGTATATTGGGACGGCAACCATCCCGCTATACGATCACGGCTGTCTAGCATGTGAGGGTATTCTACAAACCAACAGTCTCTTACGGTCCAAATGGCCTATTGTCTCAATCTCAACAAGTAAAATAAGTTACAAGATAACAGATCACCAAATATACAATTGTAAGGCGTCCCAAACATTACATATAAGATGATCATGAAAACTAGTCGTAACAAAATGTAAAGACTAGCTCAGAGTTAAGTCATACATGATCAACCCCCGGGGCATGTCGATCACGTTACAGCCCGCAGGCAGATAATAAATACAAGTTGCAATCGAGCTAACACGTGCTCGTCGGCTAAACGCCTCAAAATAATATGAATTTACAATAAAGTGGGCGAACAAAAGAAACCCACTCGAAGCCTTGGTCACGCCTGGCGGTCACCATCTGGCTGGAAGACAGGTAGATCCCTTGCTGCTGCTCCGGTATCTGGCCATACAAAACTAGCTGGGTCAGACTCCAGAAAGAGCAAGTGCCACAAAGGAGGCTCCACTTAAGGACTAAAACCAGCAAATCATTAGCAAACAAAAGCAGCGAAATAAGTAAAAGCATATCGAGATTTGTGCGGTACCAATGCCCGTATCCCGATCACAGAAAAAGGAAACAAGTAACTTGATTAGAAAATAATAATAATACCGGAGAACATGGCAGATAAGATGCATGAAAAATAAAAAATAAATGCTATCCGGGCAATAAACAAGGAAGGACAAATGTACCGTACCAGGAAACCTGAACAGTACATAGTCACTAACCAGTCTATTGCTTGAAGATAACAATCATATACAGGAAGCTATAACATAGATAAGTGCCATCTACACAATAAACACGGTAAGGACAAATGTACCGTACCAGGTAGCCAGGTTACCACTGTATCCCTTCACCTGAACAGTACATAGTCACTGACCAGTTATTGCTTAGAGGACAGTCGTACAAGAGAGTTACACTACAGTGACAGAGAAGAAATCTTGCAATCACATCCAGTGCAAGTCAAGCATTCAAGTTCTAGAGACTGGAACAATCAAGAGCTGGACCCATCAGGGCTGGTCCTAGACCAGACCAGACAAGACTGGACACCATCCAATAATACACGGCCAATCATAGCCTACGGCTTGCTACATTAACTAACTAGGGTTATCACAAGCCTAATTACTAACAATGCAGTGAGATGTATCTCCGCCACAAGCCCTGCAGCTATCCAGGTTACCCAGGCGATTATTAGTATAGTGACAATTAGAGAGAGAGGGACTACATTCTTGTTATCATTACAAGTAGCTTGAGGATGCACCACTTGACAGTGAGCTAGAAATGCGCCCTACTCGTCGGCAGGCTACAAGTCCAAACGATTATTGCCGGGGTAACGGGATCGCCTGTAGCTGAGGAACATCTCGTCATGACTAGTGAATTAAGCTAGTTGTTAATCTTAGTTCATTTCCAATATAAATTCCTGACCGTGGGAAATCAAAATTCATGTCCTAGACATGATGCAAGATAAGACTGGTGAATTGACCAAACACAAGAAGGTACACCCACGGTGTCAAGACAAGCTATACTAGTCAAGTGAGCCTGCCTCAGCAGCTCAAGTTGTCAAATTATCATGCCAAGTCATGTCATGTTACAAGCTGGAAGTGCGCCGCCACGAGCCACTATCAAGTTATCTAGTTATTAAGGTTACAAGTTACAAGTTATTAGCCAGGATTTATTTATCGTGTCAGGGCCATAAGGCATATCACAATGCAACTATTCTACAAGTAAAAGAAACATAATCCTAAGTGCACCCAAACGGCCACCGATGTAAAAAGACATGAAAAGTACAATAAGGCTGAAAACATGACTTTATAAAATAAGACCATAAGAAAACACTTTTCTGATGTAATAAGAGATAACAAAACCAGGGACAACGCCATACTAGCATTAAATCAAATCGTGCCCACATCGTGTTCGGATCGAGCTCGGGTCAAAAGGCGTAAGGATATAAACCAGGGGTAAAGTGTTCCTAAATTAGTGTCAAGATTCAAGAAAGCAGTACACAAATACAGGAAATCGTGTCAAGACGTGTCGAGTCTAGTCAAGTCGTGTTGTGAGCACCAAAATCTCAGGAAGCTCCAAATTATGAAAAGAAAACCAAAACCCAGAGAAAGCAATACAGGCACTAGGGGTGCAGGGGTACAGGGGCACTAGGGCAGGCCAGGCATACTGGAGTGCGCCTAGAGGTAGCACACTAGAGTGTGCCAGGGAGGCAGCACACTAGAGTGCGCTTACTAGCTGCACACTAAAGTGCGCCTGCTCAGGGGCTAGCCAAACCGCGCCTAGAGCCAATGGGGCAAACCGCGCCTAGATCCATTGGATCAAATGGCGCCTAGGACCAGTGAGCCAAACCGCGCCTAAAACCCGTAGGTCAAAGAGCGCCTAAGTCAAGTGGAGTCAAAGTGTGCCTGGTCAAGTCAAGTCAGATGGCGCCTAGGCCCAAGGGTTAAACCGCGCCTGATTTCATGAAGTCAAACCGCGCCTAAAATGACGCCAAGGAGGCGCCATCGAGGGGCGGAGGCGAACAGCACCCAAGGAGGCGCGATCGAGACGAACCGCGCCTAAGGAGGCGCGTTCGAGCGAGCCACGCCTAAAGAGGCGCGCTCGAAAAGGAGGCGCAGTCTGCGAACCGCGCCTAAGAAGGCGCAGTTGAACGAACAGCGCCTAAAGAGGCGTGTTCGAGGAAGTAGGCGCCATCGGCCAGAACAGCAAGTCATCTTCTCCAAAAATCCGAAAAGAGAACCCATGGAACTCAAAACTTTGGAACATCATAAATCCATCAATACAAACCCAAATCTGGATTTTCAAGGCTCTAACTTATGTAAAATTGAAAGCTCTACAACATGGAAACATTAAATCCAACAAAAGAACAAGTTTGGGAGATCAAATCTCCAAAAATCCGAAAACACTCTAAACCTAGATCTACAAGATTCCAAGCTCCAAATCAAGAAAACCCAAGATCTAATGTTGCTCATAGGGTGCTAAACTAGCTAATGGGCACATAAAATCCGGCCCTCAAGTGTGAGCAAGGTGCACTTGCCTAATGGGGGTGATTCTCTCTTGGGGAAGAAGAAGAAGGAAGGGAGAGGGGGTGGCCGGCTGTGAAGTGGGAAAATGAGAGGGGAGAGAGAGAGAGAGAGGGGATTAAATGATGGTGGGGTGTGATGGAGGTGAGGGAGAGTATAGGTTAAAGGGTTCCAATGCAATCTCAAACCAAATAAGACCGAACCAAGTCTCCAAATCAAACCAAGTTAAACCAAGCCAAGCTCCTCCACATAAATTCGAGCCAAAATACGAAAGCCGAGAATACTGCAAGTTGAGCAAAATACAATGCAGGCCAAGGTCCAATCAAAATCCAGAAGTCATTAACCAGATTAACCCATAATGATAAATGACAATTAAACTACCACAAGATTACGAAATAAACTACAATTAACTAGACAAGAAAAATAAAATACGGTTCAGAAATACGAATACGCAATAAAATACGTATCACGAATTTCGAGATATTACAAAGAATGTGAGTTCAGCGGTACCGGAGGGTACATAACTCAATAATCTGGGATTTGGAGAATGTGAGTTCAGCGGTACCGGAGGGTACATAACTCAATAATCTGGGATTTGGAGAATGTGAGTTCAGCGGTACCGGAGGGTACATAACTCAACACTCTGAGATTTGGAGAATATCGTTTAGACATAATATTTCTTCAGGAACTTGCCGTTGACGGGCAACATGAGCAAGTCTCTATTTTGTTTTGCGAGGCGGTAAGCACCGTTGGAGAATACAGCCTCAATGATAAATGGCCCTTCCCACTTTGGTTGGAATTTGCCGGCGGTTTTGTGAGTCATAACCATCGGCCTCCGAACTGCCAGAACGAGATCGCCTACTTGAAATGTTCTGATTTTAACCTTCTTATTGAAGGCTCCGAAAATGCGTGCTTGGTATAGCTCGATTCGTTGCTGAGCTAAGAGGTGCTTTTCATCTAAGGCCTCCAACTCTTGTAGCCGGCGACGATAGTTATCGTCCGTCGTCAATTGGTAAGTGAGAGCGACGCGGAGCGAGGGTATTTGAGTCTCCAATGGGAGAACTGCCTCGCTCCCGTACACCAGGGAGAATGGTGTATTCCCAGTGGCCGTTCGGACTGTAGTATAGTACGCCCATAAGCATTCACCAAGCTTCTCATTCCAGTCGCGTCTGTTGGATGACACGAACTTCTTGAGAAGTTTGATAATTGTTTTGTTGAATGCTTCTGCCAACCCATTCGCTATCGAATTGTATGGCGTTGAAGCAATATTCTGAATTCGATGTTTGTCGTAGAATCGATAGAAGGCGTGGCTTGCGAACTGCGGACCATTATCGTGGATGATCCTTCGGGGCAGTCCAAAGCGATAGATGACGTGATGCTTGAGGAAGCTGATCGCGTTTGAAGTCTTTACTTCTACAAGCGGAACAACTTTCGCCCATTTGGAGAAGTAATTCGTGATTGCGAGTATGAAGCGATGTCCTCGGGAAGAAGGTGGAGTGATCGGACCAATGATATCCATTTTCCATGCTTCGAATGGCCAGGACGCCACTGTTGGTCATATCTTCGTGACAAGTTTCTATCTTAAGCCATGTTTATTTTATTCTTTCTTCCATTTTCTTCCGTAAGTCCTAGACATTCCTTAAATTCGAGGAAGAATTTATTTTTAAGGTGGGTAGATTTGTAGCTCCCCTTCCCGAAAATCTAAAATATTTTATTATTTATTTTATTTAAATGGTGATTATTAGATGAGACGTGTATATTGATAATTGATTCTGAGTGTATGATGGCACGTCTCAGGAATTGTCCTTTGGGATTTGTATGAATTGCTAGGCTACATGAATACTGGTGAATATATAGGTACGCATATCTAGGGTATACAAATACTAGGCAGTACGTGTATATTAGTATATCTTATTTATATAAACTTCATAAATATCCTTTATATTTAATTAATGTGTATATATATTTATACATGCGTATTGTTAGCTTAATTGATAGACTCGTTTTATATAAATATAGTATATGCATATTGTGTAGTATATGAGTATTAAAATATTTTAATTGTATATATGCAAATATTCTTGTATGTATTTTTAGGATATTGGCAATTATTGTCTAAATGTTAGTTAATCATTGTTTATATTATTTCGTAAATATGGTTTGTATATATTTATATGTGTACGTGTATATATATTGATATATACCTATATATACGAAAATATACATAAGGACATTTAGGAATATGTAAGTAAATAAAATAGGAAGAGGAGTATGGGGATATATATACTTTGTGTAAATAATTATAAATATATAAGCATATATACATAGGTAATTATGTGTATGTATATATATATACGTGTGGGCGTATATAAAAATATATTATATAGGTATTTATGTGTATTTATATATAAATATATACATGTATATGTGTGTATTTTAGGTATATATAAATATGTATATACATAAATGTATACGCGTATATATATATATATATATATATATATATATATATATATATATATATATATATATATATATTTATATATGATTATATGTATACAAATGTGTATATATATATAGAAAGAAATAGAAATAGAATAAGGAAAAGAAAAAGAAATAGAAATAGAAAAAGAATGAAGAATAGAAAAAGAAAAAAGAAAAAAAAGAGAAAAGAAACAGGAGTCCCAGCCCATCTCAGCCAGAGGGCCAGAACAACCCGAGCTAACCCTCCCCCCCGCTCGGGAATAACCAACCGTTCGTATATATACATTAGGACGAGAGAGAGAACGTACGAACGTCTAAACCCTAGCATGAACCGCGCCACCCTCCTTTCCAAACGCGAGCGACCACGTCCTGGGCCTGTGCGCCGCCCCAGGCAGCCGCCGCCGGCAGCAGACGCGCGACCGATCGCCGGAGGTCACGCGCGCGAGCAAACCGCGAGCAACGACAACCAATCCAAGCGCAACTTCGACGTAAGATTTCTCCCTCGACTTTTCGTATTTTTATAAACCCGAATATGCGTTGGAAAGACAACCTATAGGACTAGATATCCCTTCAATTAGTTATTATTAGAAAGCCCTAGGTTGTCGGATAAATCGACACGAAGTTGTCGAAAAACAGTCCGAGACAGGACAGAAAACCCAGTCCAAACGCTCGACTTGGAAGGCAATTTCTCGCCAATCCGTGGATCGATTAAAAAATCTATTTGAAGGTAGTTATTGACAACATATAGGAGCTCAGAAATCATTTTGTAGATTCAAAGTTCATTAAATACGCACTGAGAAATCTGTTTTAGAAGTTAGAAAAAAAATCATTAAAAATAATTTTTAAAAAACTAGAAATTGTCCCACACGACGTGCGTTCCGCCAATCCGGGCGACGTGGTCGCGCAACGTAAGTATCGAAAGCTGCATAACAGC
Organism: Iris pallida; assembly: GCA_029216955.1. NCBI lineage: Eukaryota > Viridiplantae > Streptophyta > Magnoliopsida > Asparagales > Iridaceae > Iris > Iris pallida. Next base: position 2,378,499 of record JANAVB010018995.1, on the reverse strand, counting down.
TTCATGGTCGTGTGGGCTTTGATGGAGTTCAAATTGGTCGCGTGTGCGCGACAAATTCGATGCGTATCCGTCGAAATCGCCCCGTATCCGTACAATGCAAATTTAGTCATAACTTTGTGCACGCTCGTCAGATCGAGACAAAACTTACGCCAACAGGACCTATCATTTTTTTGGTCCTGTATGCCAAGTTTGGTCCGATTCTGAGACAGTCGAATCCGACGTCGTTTTGCGGGCCCCACGGTCCCACTCAACGGGCAATTTTGTGCACGGCCCTCCGGAATCCAACTTTGGACATACGGTTGGGTTCGTATCGGAAAACTGGATCTGTAGACATGTTGTTTGACGACTTTAGAGACCATTGACTCTGGCACGCGTTTCGGTGTAAAGCGGGTCCAATGGCGGACATCGTTTTTGTCCAAAATTATCTTTTTGCCCCTGTGTCCAGAATTGGACTTAAGGACAGGCAATCCTAGCTAATTTGACTATTCTGAGAATATTAGTACTATTTATTTCAGCATCCGAAGACTTCTGCATGTGTTGACTGATTGTGGCTCATTGAGTGGTATAGTATTTTGGTTTCTCCAGCTAAGGACCTCAGGCAAGTGCACTTTCTGATTGCTTTCCGATTCATAGTAGTCTTTTTATTTTATGTCTATATATATATCTTGCTGCTTGTTGACATGCTCGTCACACGGAGTAGTCGGGAGGGGAAATATCTTAGTAGACATGTGGACTACCCAGAACTATCCCCCGTGTCTTTCGTGAATGATAGCAGCTGCACACGACACGTGCAGTGAGCCGTATTTACCCCTAGCCGTTCACATGTCGAAACAGATATTTCACACCACCTAGATAGATGTCTTTTATTAGTTTTTCCTTGTTTACTTCTCTATCGTGCTATGTCATCAGTTTTCTTACAGCTTTCATATCTCACATGCTATTTTCATGTCCTGTTAATTCTGTTATGTTTTGCATTGCCGTCGGTTTGTGTACTTGTTCCATTCCTGACTGGAAACCATTATTTTTTAGGTTTAGCCGCTATCACTCTTAGCACTGGGGAAGACTTGGGTATGCTGAAGACAACCTAGAAATAGAAAGCAATTGTATCAATTTCATTAATTATAAAACTTGTATTTTTCTTTAAATAATAAATGTTGTAACTGTTGTAATAAATCTAGAAATGAGAATGAGCAATATTGTTTATTTTGAGCATTTATTCTTGCGGGCTTGACAGCGTTCTACCGCCGACTCTGCGACATAGGCTGGCTTGGACACGTCTCGTATCCGGAAAAGCGGGTGCGGGTCGTGACAAGGATGCCACTGTTGGATGTAGAAATTCGGATGGCTGGTGGATGAAGTCTGCATGGACTTGGCAGGCTTTGCACTTTCTTGCATAGTCTATCGCATCTGCTACCATCGTGGGCCAATAGTAGCCCATTCGGCGAAGACGATATTGTAATTTTGGGCCAGGCTGATGGGCCCTGCAGACACCGTCATGAGCTTCACGTATGACTTCTTTTTCTTATGCGTTTGACAGACATTGAAGCAGTAATCCATCGTAGGATCGGCGATACAGTATTTTCGTCTCTGTATCGTAGAAGAATCTGAGAGAACGCCTTCTGATAGAGGTGGCTTCCTTTGGGTTCTCGTGCAGGATGTCGTAGACTACGAAGTCTATGAATGGTTGTCTCCAGTCTGGTACTTCGTCGATCGTCTGAGTGGAATAACTCGCCACAAATTAAACATTGTTCTTGGGACAGACTAGTTCACGGCCTATCACGTCCACCAAATGATGAATATGGTTCGGCACTGCTAGGGAAGCGGCAAGGCCTGCTAGGGCATCGGCTTCGATATTTTGGAGTCTGGGGACGTGTTCGATGAAGAACCCTTCAAATGACGAGATGATGTTGATCGCTATTTGGTGATAGGGGATCATGTCTTCATGGCGGACTTCGTACGAACCCTAGATCTGATTGACGATTAACTGTGAATCGTCGTATGCTTCAAGATATTCTACCATCAGCTCTCTTGCAAGTTGGAGGCCAATGACTAAAACGTTGTACTCAGCCACATTGTTAGAGCAGGGTTCCGTGAGGGAGTAAGCGCGATTGATCACCAGTCCGGAAGGAGAAACCAGCACCACCCCGTCTCCGACGACGATGTTGTCCTTGGGTCCGGTCCTTGAAGCACCGTCGAAGAACATTCGCCATATATCGTCGTGAGAGGCCGCATGCGAGTCGGCGGTCTCATCCGGGATTTCTTCATATATTCTGGCCGACTCCGTACCTGGGTGGGCTGCTAAAAAGTCTGCCAGAGCTTGACCTTTAACAGCCTTTTGCGGGACGAATATCATATAGTAGGGGGACAGTAATATTGTCCATGTAGTGAGACGAGAGCTGAGTGCCCCTGGTTTAGTCATAAGGACCCTGAGGGGGTTGACTTGTGATATCACATGTATGGTTTACCCCGTGACATAGTGTCGCATCTTTTGAATGGCGAATACCAGGGCAAGGCATTCCTTCCCCACGGCAGTATATCGATGTTCCGACCCCATCATCATTCGGCTGAGGTAATATATAGCCTGCTCATGGCCTGCATCGTTGTTTTGTGCTAGCAGAGAGTCGAGGGAATGCTCCATTGCTCGTACATAGAGCAGGAATGGTTTTCCAGCAACCGGGGCCACCAGGACTGGAGGGTTCGACAAGTATTCTTTGATGCTGTCGAAGGTATGTTGGTATTCTTCATCCCATACGAATGAGACCCCTTTCCTCATAAGGTGGGTGAATGGTTGACATCGCCCAGAGAGGTTAGAAATAAACCTCATGATGTAAGCTAACCTCCATTGAAGGCCTCGAAGTTCTCGAATATTTCTCGGAGGACTCATCTCCATGATTGCCTTCGTCTTCTCAGGGTCTACGTGGATACCCTGGGAGGTGATGATAAAACCCAGGAATTTTCTACTAGATACACCCAAGAAGGATTTGATAGGATTCATTTTTAAGTTGTGCGCTCGCATGAGGTCGAATACCGTCCTCAGATCCTGCAGATGGTCTCCCTTATAGCGACTCTTGACGGCGATGTCCTCAACATAGCACTCCACGGTCTTGCACAAGTGGTCCTTGAAGATGATACTCATGGCTCTTTGATATGTGGCGCCAGCGTTCTTTAAACCGAAAGGCATGACTGTATAACAGAACGTGCCTATTGGTGTTCAGAATGATGTATGCTTTTTGTCGTCGAGAGACATCTTAATTTGGTTATACCCCGAGAAGCCATCCATGAATGATATACGTTCGAAGCCGCAGGTGATGTCAATCATGATGTATGTAATAGGGAGGGAGAACTCGTCTTTGGGACATGCCTCGTTCAGATTGCGGAAGTCGATGTAGATTCAAATCTTTCCATTCTTCTTGGGGACCGTTACTATGTTGGCGACCCAGTCCGGATGTTATTCCTCACGAATGAAGCTGCTGGCTATCAGTTTGTTGACTTCGGCTTCGATCACATCCATGATGCCTGGGTGGAAACGTCGTTGCTGTTGTTTGACTGGCTTTGCATCTGGCCGAATGTTGAGCTTGTGAAGAGCAACACCAGGGTTTAGTCCTGGCATGTCTTCATAGCTCTAAGCGAACACATCAATATATTCTTTGACAAGTTCTAGCAGTGATTCTCGCTCTTCGTCTGTCAAGCTTTTACTAACGAAGATCGGTTTTGGAGAAGAGTCACTGCCGAGATCCACTTGCATGAACTCATCTTCAGTAGGAGGCTCTCTTTGTTCAAAATGCTTTTCCCATTGCGCATCCAGCTATTGGGCCCACGGCTCTAATTCGAGGAGTTCAGGAAAGTCTTCACCTTTTTCGTAAGCATCGACAAATGCCATATTGACAGACAGGACTTGCCTGAGCATGTCCTCGATGCTGATATCCAAATCGGAAGTGGGTGATCCGATTGAGTGTAAGTGTCAATCGCATTCTTCGTTTGAGCTTTCGGGTGTTGTCGCGGGTGTGACATAACCTAGCCCACGTCTGGTCTTGTTATAGTAATCTCGTGGTTTCCCAGCCGGGATCGATGATTGTAAGGGTAACCGCCGTCTAGTGCCGTAGTTCAAGCCTGGTGTAGTTCCCAGATCATATCCTTGTTTTTGCATAAGGTACTTGGATTGGGAACTATACAGATAAAGGGGCAATCTTCCGATGTCGGGTTCGAGCTCAACTTCTTCCATCTTGAAGGGATCTGGATTATTCTTCCGGCCGAAGATGATTAGGTGATCCCCTCCCTCGATTATGCGGTAAGCATCTTCCACGGGAGTGAGTTGATTTACGGTGCAAACATTTGTCACCTGTGTGTGTAGGTGAGTGCCTATACCGTGCTCCATAGCATATATTGTACAAAGCTTATTAAGCTCGATGTAGTTCAAAGATAGCCCTTTATTAATGAAGTAAGGTATCTTTTCTGACGGGATTACATCATCTGCGGATGGAACATCAGTATGAGCAGCCACATACTTGGCCAGTTCTGGTTCTTCTTCGGCCATCCCCTGTATAAATGAAGACTGAGAGGATGACTTGGGCAACTTGATCATCAGAGGTTCTGCTGGTGGAGCAGAACGTGGAGTCGTTAGCAAACTAACGACCCCCAGTTTGGTACTCGATGCTGGGCGGGGAGTGGTTGGCTCGCTAGAAGCTCCAGATTTTGCATCGGGCTTGTCACGACCCGCACCCTAGAGTAAGGGCACGAGACGTGGGTACGTCCAGCCTACACCGTAGTGTCGGCGGTAGAACACTGTCCTAGGTCACAACATCTAATAATATAAAGCTAAACAATTTATACTCCTCGAATGGGGGTGACATAGCAGAATGTAAACTCAATCACAACTAAGGAAGAAGAAGCACGATATGATATAGAACTCAAAGAAATACAGATGATCAGAAAGTCTAAGATAACATCTCAGCAAATATCCAGTATACAAGGTCTCAGCTACTGAATATAAAAGAATATATACAACTCAGATCTCAACACAGAAATAAAATCTAGCTAAACCAGTCTCAAGACAACATAAGTAAGATAAAGCCTAACTAAGATAGTCTAGGCAATGGGGGTAATGTCATCAGCTAGAGCTGGGTCCTCTTGAGAGTCCAGCTCACAAGTATCGTCTAGGGCTGCCCCGTAGAAGGTATCCACACAGGCCTCCTCCTCGTCCTCTGTAATATTTTCAACAGGTCCAGTCAGGACAGGAGCGAGCACAATACATCTCAACAGTTCATAGCGTGTTAGAAAATATAATCATGCAGTAAAGTCAGATACAGGTACTGAAAGAAATGCAGTATGTAAACAGAGAGAGAACTGTAATAGAAATATCTACTATAATAGAGAACTAACAGTGGCTAGTGAGTCAGAGTACAATATAGACATGTAAATGGCATGGGATGATTCTGATGAAATACTACGGAATAATTCTGATGAGATACTACTTGGGTATTATTCACATGTCCACTTCTACTCCCCCGTACCCCCAATCAATACACAAGGATCCAGCCAAGTTATGTTATGATTCCATTCAATGGCCCCCGAAGGGTGGTACATGGTAGTCCCATAAATAGGGATTCTAGGAAGCCTAATAAATGAGAGGATTCAAGGAAGACTCTGTGATCATGAGGATACATGTCACAAGTGATTCAATGAACCAATGAAGCATATTGATACGCCATATAAGTGAAATGCACAGAATATGAAGTATCCGATGCTCTTTGAAGGTATAACATCTCAAGAAGGGATCCATATAGTACTAATCCGTGTGACCAACGTGACAGTATCAAGTAAAGTAATTTAAAGCAGAAAAATAATTCTAAGCAGGATATCAAATGATCAGAGAATATACTCGCCTGGTATCTGAGTGTCCGGATGAAATGTACTGTCCAAGGAGAGGTGTCTGGCTCCTAATCAGAACAGCACAAGTCACAACAAGTCTAAAATGATAACAAGATGCAATTCAATGCATTCTAAATGAATCTAGGTCAATCTAGGCCAAAGTCAACTCTTGGTCAACTCTGGTCAACCAAGAAGTCAGCCCTAGGTCAACTATGGTCAAACTAGGTCTAACAAGTCCAAATAGTCTGTTCTAGGCCTAATCAAGACTAAACAGGCCTATGCTAGTATACCAAGTCCATACAACCTATACAACACAAGTCAAAACCAACATCACACAACCTAATTTGCATCTAGGCCTACACATGGAAATCACATAGTAAATATATATATATATACATATGGCTACCTATATGTATACCACACATACATATACATATATACATACATATATATATATATATATATATATATATATATATATATATATATATATAATGGTACACCCCACATATATGTATCCACATATATACATAATACATTATATACATTATTAGATATACATACATATACATTCATGTGTATATAGAAAGGGGAAGGCAATGTGTGTGTGTGTACAAGTGAGAGGGACTAATGGACAGTCCAATCTAGACAGTAGAGGGTGGGTGAACAGGACATACACTTGTGTGTGTGTACAAAGAGGAAATGGAGTGTGTGTGTTCAGGAGTCAATGTGACTTGTGTGTGTAATGTGCTCACAGTTTAAGAGTGTGTGTGAGATGTGTGTGTGTGTGTGTGAATGAGAGACAATGTGTGGCTGTGTGTAATAAAGGAGATAAAGGAAGGAATCAATACATTCTTGTCAGTTCAGTTTGGACAGTTAAAGGAAAAGGAAAGGAATCAATACATTTTCAGTTCAGATTTTTATTCAAACTTCAAAGCCCCATTCCAAACTCAATATTCAATGAAAAACACCCAAATTCAACCCACAGCTAGATTATAAGTAAGAGAATAACATTAGAGTATAAAACCACTAATTAATATTAGTTAAACAGGTTTAATTCACTGCCAAAGTTCGAATATCAAACTGGAAAAATACAGGATACCAAGTATCCAAATTTTTAGGGAAAATTTGGAATTAATGGTTTAGATAATTCTAAAATGTAAATTTAATGGTTGGTAATTATCATATAGGGTGTGCACGTGTCCCAGGAGTCAGTAGTGTCCAAGCAAACAGGACACAGCCGTATCCATATCAATTAAACCCAAATCGGGCACAACAGGCACTGCACAGTGCACTGTCTCGTGCACGTGTTCACCTAGGTCTAGGACACGACACAGGTGTCCAAGTGTCTCGTGGTCGTGTCCCTAGGTTCGCCTAGGGTCCAGCTACGTGTTCAACACCCTGAATCCCCGTGTCAAGTCGCACAGACGTGTCCAGGACAACGTAGCAGAACCCGATCTATCGACTGATTCAATCAGTGCACAAACAGTACGATAATGATATCTCCCTCGACACGCCACGTGGTCATCTGAAACTTGACACATGGCGTGTCAAACACTTTCCCAAGGTGTATGTCAAGTTTCGTGTCCACTAGTCGCGTATTGTGTCCGATATAGCCCCCGAGTAGCAGGGGAGCTGTATGGTACAGAAATACGTGGGTTTGTGTCCCTATTGCGTATCCGACACACACAAAAACATGCTCAGTCAAGTGGAATCCCACAAACAAGACCTAGATCTAAATTTCCATTCAAAAATAGTTTGAAAATCAAAACGAAATGCCCTTTGGGGCATTTCATCAAACACCTATACTAATGGGCTGATACGTGTCCATTTAGGACACGAAATGGACACGAAACCTAGGTCTAGGCATACCTACAGTTAGGGTAGACCTAGGGCTCTCCAAACATACAAGGAAACATGAATTTTAATGGTGTTTATAGAGCTTTACCTATTGGTGTCCAAAAGCAAGAAAAGCCTCAATAAGGGGGGTCTCCTTGCTAGTAAACTTCTTTAAATTGCTCACAAACTGAGATTGAACACCACAAATAGCAAGAATACTAAAATTAGGACCTAATGCAATTGATTTAAGGGAAAAAGGAGATAAAATGGAATTTCTATGAATTAATGAAGATGGAGACTTACCTCTTTCTAAAACTTGAGAAGTCCTAAGGAGGCTAGCCCTAATTTCTAGGAGACTATTTATAGGGTGGGAATCCCTAGGCTAAGTGTTGGCCGACCACTAGTGGATTAGGGTTAGGTTAGGTTCACATGGTATTGGGCTTTGGGCTTAATCACTAATCATGACTTATGAAGTCACAAGTCATTAATAAATTCTCTATTCTAAATCCTATTTCCAGATTGATTCTAATAACCAGAATATGGTTAACTTAAATTAACCTAGGGTTTCATAATCTAACCAAGTCACTAAAACTAGGTTTAGGTTCTAGGCTAGTCTACAAGGTCCAAACTAGTCTCAAATTAACAACCACTTATCAGTTTAATTAATCAATATTAAAATCACATAAATTCCAATAAATCTAAATAATTCACAATAATTCCAAATAAATCCCAAAAATTCAAAAATGACCAAAATACCCTCAAACTAGAAATATGGTAGTGATAGGGCTGACGATTCTTTTTGGGAAGGCGTATCGTCATTGGCTTATCGGAGGGATTGAGCTTCTCCGTTTGTGGCTGGCCGACTCTAGGCAGTCTGATTGTCAGTGGCTCCGTTGTGGGTCTTGGCGCTTGGCCGGACCTTGGCAGCCGGATTATCATTTGTCCCTCTTGTGCCGAGAGGCTGATTGCATCCTTACGCAGAGCGGTCGTAAGGGGTACAGTTTTGCCAGGTTTGTGAGCTTGGAGGTGGATCATCAGAGGTTCTTCTGATACTGTGGCTGTCTCAGTTGGAGCTTGTACATCTCCTTCGCCAAGGTACCTTTTCGACTTTTTGTATAAGCAGGAGTCTGAGTAGTAGGATTCGACCCCTTTAAAGGGATCGATGTCGGCAAATTCTGTCCTCACGAAGCCGTGTTTGTCGACATACTTGAAGCACTGGTGCAGCATAGAAGGCACGATCATGTAAACATTTATCCAAAGGTGTCCCAGGAGGATATTTTAGGAAGTGTCCGCATCTATGACGTAACAGGTCACTTCTGACAGAAGATCGCCAATTTGGCACTTCAAGCAAATCTTTCCAATCGAGTAGCTCCTGCCCGAATTAAAACCGTTGATGGCGGTGCTTGTCGGCGTCAGGCGATGCATAGGGATGCGAAGATGATGTAACAGACCCTTCGGGATGATGCTTATGGAAGAACCAGGATCAATGTGCATCTGATCCACTTTTACGTCACCGATATATCCAGTGTAGTATAACGGACGATCATGTAGATTGGTTTTGATAAGCATATCCTGTGGAGTGAAGACAATGTTAGGCATCGCTCCTGTGCAAGCGCTGTCTTGGAGATTTGCAGGCAGACTCTCTCCCGTGAGGTTGACCTGAGCCAGATATGCGTCGACATTCTGGAGTGCATCACTCAAAGCCGTGCGAACATCCTTGGAGAGTCTCAGGAGCTCATATAATAATAATTTGGCCGGTGTGTTGGCCAATTGTGCCAGGATGTCAAAGTTGTAGGGCCTTTCCAGCCCATAAGATGCCTATTTTCGGAGGGATTTGTCAAAGCGGGTCTCCTTCGGCCTAGGCTTGTCAGTCGTCGGAGTTTGAGAAGGTCCCGGAGCGTCAGCAGCAGTCGGCTGATGTTCTTTAGTCGAGTTATCTGGTGTAGGATAGGATTGAGCACCAGACCGAGTGACGATAGCTTCAGCTTTTTTGACAACCACCGAGATTGTGTGGCAATATCTGAATTTTCTATTCTTTTTTTTGCCGATGGAGGGTGGTGTGGACTGAGTTACTTCAGATACCAAGTCTGGATGGACCCACATGACCTCCCCTCATGATGTGGTGAGGGGAACTAGACCAGCCGTCTGATCTCGAGGAGGTGGAAGATTAGCAATCTCCATTGTCGCCCGAGGGATGGGTATCACGCCGTCTTGAGCCTCCATTGGAAGGAAGCTGCCGAATTGTACTGACACCATATCGGCTGCCACGGTCACCTCTACGAAATCAATGGCTAGAGCGTTTGAATCGATGAGATGTTGGATGTATCGCTTTAGTTGGTAGAAGTCGTGTGTAGTATGGTGGATGTACCGATGGTAATGGAAGTACTTCGGACTCTCTATTTCTCCCGATCGAGGTTCCTGTCTTGGTGGAGGGAGCTGAATTCTATCTCCTTGTATGAGCATGTACAAGATGGGCTTGACATGGCCGTCTTCGAAGGAGTAGGTCATTTGCGGCCATTGCTTGTCTGCCAGTTTTGACTCAGGTTTCTGGGCTGTATCGGCCACCATAGCCTGCTTGCCCTTGTTGTAACGACCCGCTCAGCCCTAGCGGAACGCCGATTCAAACGACAAGTACAACGACTCAAAATGAGCCGTCGACCCGAAGAGTTGGCATCGACCGAATGAAGAATCGATGCAAGGCTTACTTTGGCCCGTCAAGATGAATCCAGACTTAGAGTTTCAGAGGCGCGCTCGGAGTATCGCTCGGCCGATGCGAACATCGCTAAGGTGGGTGGCTCCGATGAACCCGTCTTTGCTTAGCCTAGACATATAACAATACGGACACTATCATAAGAATCGCTAGGCGATAACACCATGTATGCTAATAAACGACTCAACGCACCTAGCTAAGGGAATAATCCCGTCTTGTATGCTTGTTTAGAACATGGAAAAGAACTCGACAATTATAGAAACTCTCGTACCGTGCTCTACGCTCGTGCTAAGGCACAAGCTTACATGCAAGTCTCCTTTGCGTTCAACAATGAAACAATAAATGGTTTACAACAATAAAATGGGAAGACTATCAACATAGTCGTTCCGAGTAGAGTATAGCAACATTGAAAGACTATGGGATCGATAGGTCGCCAAGGCGACTCCCGCACTGGGAGTTGCATAACGAACGAATGAATGAATCAACGAATGCATGAATGAATGAATACGTGAATGAATCAATAAACGAACGAACAAATGAAAGTAAGAAAGAAAAGAAAGAACACATGAAAGATAAAAAAGGAAAGACGTTAGCGACAGGTATGACGGGCACGTGCAACGGGGCTCGCTACCCGCGCTGCACGGACGCCAACCTGGTCGATAATGCATTATGGCTCAAGTCAACCGCTAAATTAAATGACAAGACAATACAAAATGGTCGTGGACAAACGACACGGGCGATGGAGGGGGAATACCATGGCCGACCTAGGCGTAATCAGACATGGGGCTTACGGGCTGCTTTGAGTGGGGGCTCGGCCACTCAAAGAGACGTAAGGCCAGGCATTTCAAGAGACTATCAAGGTGTACCAGCCATCACGTTTCGATAGGTGAGAATGCCCAAGTGATATGTCCAAAATGGCTTGTAAAGCCAGCGACCCATGCATGTAGATTAAGTGGACTATGCTGGTGCCAATCCACGTGCAAGTCCTTGCATTGAAACAAGTAGTCTAAGTTAACTAAATGAAGTGGCCCCTGAACATGTTTAAAATGTAACATGCTGAACATGATTGAAATGTAATATCCCGAACATGCCCAAAATGTAACACTCCTGAACATGCCTGAAATGTAATACTCTGAACATGCCAACGACGTGCTAGAACCTGAGGCAGGGACACGCCCTAATCATGGAATGTTTACATGAGACACGTTAAGTTATCCCTTATGAATTGTGACTAACTTGGTTTACCTTGGACAGGGAAGGCCGGACGGTAAGTATGGGTAAGTCGTGCATGTATTTCCATACAGACACTTGAATTATGCAACATGAGATAGGTCATGCCATGAAACTGATCCTAAGGCAAGATTAGGAAGACAATGAATGATAGACGGTGCACAAAAGTAAATGGAACGTGTTTGGTAATGATAGCATTGTGGGCGAGCTAGCCTCCCCACCAGTGCATAATAATGTACTGATAATCCCACAGTCTGCTTGTAGGATGCAGGAGACGTCATCGGGTGCGGAGCTTCCCTCGAACGTGCTAAGGTACGAAGCTATCTCTGGAGCCTTGGAGCATTGCAAGGAGCTGAAGCACCATATACAGGACATAATGTATCGGAACATCGCCATGTATCATTCCATCTTGTAAACCACTTGGTACGCCTTTTATGTTTCAGAGAGAGAGCTTGAGCGATTTATAATATCGGCCTAGCGCCGCTTGTAAACTTCTTGAAAATCAATAAAAGTGTTTGAATTCGCTTCTACTTGTGTTCATTTACTTTCCGCTGCAAATGGGGACACTCTGTGCGACTCTGTAGCCTAGCTCAAATCGGCCATTTCTGGACTTGCCTTGTACGGGCGCAACCTAGGCCCGTGCGGCATCACACCTTAGTGAGGACGATCGCTCCTACGGGAGCGGGGCGTGACAGATTGGTATCAGAGCACGGCTTTACGTCCTTGGACTTTACGTCAATTTCTCAGTTTTGAAAGCTCGTCGTTGGAAAAAGAAGTGTACACTCTCTCTCGTTGTGCCTTGGGATGTTCCATACAATAAGTCTAAATATTTTCAAAAGCTCGTACGGGTACTCGGTTAGACGGGATCGATAGGCGAAGGCCTTTGTGCCACCACAACGAACTTGAGTTGGAAGGAACCGATGCTAAGAGTTAGCAAACGCAGTGCGTGCTTGAATAAGCTTACGCTGACAATAGCAAACAAAGTACACGAGACCGGAGTATAGTTCGAACGGGATGATTATGAACGCAGCCTTTTCGCTAAGTTGTGCGGAGTATCGCGCACCTAGACCTTCTGGTGCAAACGTGTTACGAGTGAGATCGATTATCGCTCGAGCGAGAATAAGTGAGCGTGCAAACTCGAATATGGTCCGCACAGGATAGCTATGCACACGGCCTTCTATTTATGTTGTGCCGCGTGTCGCGCACCTCGACTTTTGGTGCAATCGAGTTGCGAGAGATATCAAGTACCGCTCGACCGAGAATGAAGCTACACTTAGAGTGTATATCAATAGGAACGCTATCGAGTTCACGCTTAGGCGTACCCGAAAGATTGGCTTGGATTTGAGGATTAGTACGAACGACTTAGTACGTCGAGTCGATGTGAGCGATTACGCTAGAGATTCGTCGAACGAATCTGAAGGATGTCTTAGCGCATGACGCGAACGTGATTGAGGACTAGATCGTATGGCTTGAACCCGAGTGGTGTATGTGATAGATTCGGAGAAGAATAAGAATGAGTGTCGACGACTAGTCGAGTGGCTCGGGTCCTGAGTGGTGTATGGACGTCATAGAAATTGTTCAAACGAGACTAAAGGATTTACGGATCATACGAGTATGTCGGCAAGCGATACGATCGTGCAAAAGCCTTAGAACGTGTCACACTCAGTTGGTCATGACTTCGAATGTCCCAAACGAATTGTCGTTCGGACAACTTGTCAATGGGCGACATGAGTTAGAAAATGATTCGGAACAATGAATGGTCTTGATCGAAGAAACTTAGAGGATCGCACGTACGATTTCGAATTGATTCAAATGAAATGTGACTTGAGTTTGGAAAACGATATTGAAACTAACTTGAGGAATAGCAATCAAGCTTGATATTGGATTGAATTGAATGGAATTATGGTATATCCAGTTCGAACAATAGCATCAGTCGCACGATTCAAAATTGGTTGCAAAGGAAGATCGTCAGGTTACGCATATCATCGATGATATTGAGGCGTATCAAAGATCGATATGCGATAACTTGGGGTACTTTGACTCGACGAATGACGATCATGCAAATGTCATTGTTCCGTTGGATGCTATACTTGGGATGTTAAAAATGTGTCGAGGAAAAGATAGACTTGGCTCGAGGATTTTCTAGTTGGACGCATGACGGTCAGACTGTCGAATTGATTTGGCCTGGATGAAAATAAGAATGCTTGGATTTGCTTCGTTGACAACCACAATATTGACGTTCTTGTCTTATGCGAGTGCAACTCCAGCCTCGCACATGCGTCGTGCCGGATTAGGACGATCACTCCGTGTGAGCGCTGATATGGTGATTTATACAGCGGGAGTGATTGAACTTAGATGGCATGGCAATTTGATTGCTTCGACTTGTGGTTTGACGCGAAGGTAAACTCGAGAATGAATCAGTGTGTTTGATGATTGAACTTGAGGATTGAGTAGGTCCAATCCGCGTATCGAGAATGAGTTAGTCTAAACTCAAACAAGAGTTACGCCCCGGTGAGAATGATTATTTCGTGGGAGCGTTGTATGGTGATTCATGAACCACCGTGGATGATCGGACTCACGTGAGATTGGGACACAATGTATTGTCGAGCTGGATGACCTCGTGATCGAATACATGAATTGGTTAGAATGGATATGTGAAGTATGTCGATTGGGTGATTTGAATGGATTCGAATATGCGCAATGAATACATTGATGCGAATAGGTGATCGTGCTCGATGTTTAGCAATTTGAGTGACGCGAGCTTGGGTAGAAAATCCCGTACTACCGACTTTGGTTTGACCCTAGGATTGGGGTCAGTGTTGGCATTATTGTTGGGGAACTATGATTCCAATCCTGACATTGACTTAGCCTCGAAAAGAAATAGCCTAGCGATTATGCGAGACGCCCTGTTTCAATTGTTAGCAATCGAAAGATTGATCTTGAGGATTGGCATGGATGGATAGCCGGAATCACGAATATAGGAAACCTTGCTCACGAGACTCGACTGACATGCATATATTTTAGGGACGCCGTAATATGTGCACGATGCGACTCGAGTGAGAATGATGAATTCTCTATCACACGGTTTGGTGAATGCATATATTTTGGGGACGCCTGGGAGGCATGCACGATCTAACCAAGTGATACATTGAATTCCAAACGATACTTGAGGAATGGAAGAGTGTCGAGAACTTGGAATCGTGTTAAAAGAAAGGAATGATACTAGTACGAGCGTGGCTCAGAATCGAAAAAACGTGTGAGCGGAGTGTGCGTGAATGATGCCAAGATTGGCCCTAAACAAGCGAATGATATGGAATCGATATCGTGAAAGTAAAAGTTGTATAACGAATTGAACCATTGATAGGAAGATATGCTCGACGATAGTGCAATACTTAGTTTTGAATTGGACAAAAGTTACTTAGACTTGGTCGACCTCGCTAAGAAGAAATCATACTGATTTCGTGGACAAGAACGCTTGAGAAGCGAATCTGGTCATCTCGATGACCGAGATAAACGAAAGTGAGTTTGCTTCAGCCTACGACCCTCGTATTTGACGAATTACAACGTGCCTTGTGCGACCATTTTAGTCCCATGACACGAAAAAATAGCAACCAAGATGAAGAAACACTTGAATTGAATAAGTACCATCAACTCTAAAATGAATAAAAAGTTATTCAATAAAACTTGACCCAACGTATGCAGACACGGGACTTGGAAAGGTATCGAGTATAGTTCGGTGCCATCGTGCGGTAAAGCCATTCGATAGGGATTGTCTAAGAAACACGAAGACACGAGTTAAGGAATGGTAGAATGACCTGCACTCAAGAAGTCTCGAGGACGAGACTTATTTTGAGTAGTGTATTATGTAACGACCCGCTCCGCCCTAGCGGAACGCCGATTCAAACGGCAATTGCAATGACTCAAAACGAGCCGTCGACCCGAAGAGTTGGCATCGACCTGATGAAGAATCGATGCAAGGCTTACATTGGCCCGTCAAGATGAATCCAGACTTAGATTTTCAGAGGCGCGCTCGGAGTATCGCTCGGCCGATGCGAACATCGCTTAGGTGGGTGGCTCCGATGAACCCGTCTTTGCTTTGCCTAGACACATAACAATACAGACACTATCATGAGAATCGCTAGGCGATAACACCGTGTATGCTAATAAATGACTCAACGCACCTAGCTAAGGAAATAATCCCATCTTGTATGCTTGTTTAGAACATGGAAAAGAACTCGGCAATTATAGAAACTCTCGTACCATGCTCTACGCTCGTGCTAAGGCACAAGCATACATGCAAGTCTCCTTATGCGTTCAACAATGAAATAATGAATGGTTTACAACAATAAAATAGGAAGACTATCAACATAGTCGTTCCGAGTAGAGTATAGCAACATTGAAAGACTATGGGACCGATGGATCGCCAAGGCGACTCCCGTACTGGGAGTTGCGTAACGAATGAATGAATGAATCAACGAATGAATGAATGAATACGTAAATGAATCAATGAACGAACGAACAAGTGAAAGTAAGAAAGAAAAGAAAGAACACATAAAAGATAAGAAAGGAAAGACGTTAGCGACAGGTATGACGGGCACGTGCAACGGGGCTCGCTACCTGCGCTGCACGGACGCCAACCTGGTCGATAACGCATTATGGCTCAAGTCAGCTGCTAAGTTAAATGATAAGACAATACAAAATAGTCGTGGACAAACGGCACGGGCGATGGAGGGAATACCGTGGCCGTCATGATGAAGGATTCTGCGGCACGGGCGATGGGGGGGAATACCGTGGCCGGCCTAGGCGGAATCAGACATGGGGCTTACGGGCTGCTTTGAGTGGGGGCTCGGCCACTCAAAGAGACGTAAGGCCAGGCATTTCAAGAGACTATCAAGGTATACCAGCCATCACGCTTCGATATATGAGAATGCCCAAGTGATATGTCCAAAATAGCTTGTAAAGCCAGCGACCCATGAATGTAGATTAAGTGGACTATGCTGGTGCCAATCTACGTACAAGTCCTTGCATTGAAACAAGTAGTCTAAGTTAACTAAATGAAGTGGCCCCTGAACATGTTTGAAATATAATATGCTGAACATGCTTGAAATATAATATCCCGAACATGCCCGAAATATAACACTCCTGAACATGCCTGAAATGTAACACTCTGAACATGCCTACAACATGCTAGAACCTGAGGCAGGGATACGCCCTAATCATAGAATGTTTACGTGAGACACGTTAAGTTATCCCTTATGAATTATGACTAACTTGGTTTACCTTGGACAGGGAAGGCTGGACGGTAAGTATGGGTAAGTCGTGCATGCATTTCCATACAGACACTTGAATTATGCAACACGAGATAGGTTATGCCATGAAACTGATCCTAAGGCAAGATTAGGAAGACAATGAATGATAGACGGAGCACAAAAGTAAATGGAACGTGTTTGGTAATGATAGCATTATGGGCGAGCTAGCCTCCCCACCAGTACATAACAATGTACTGATAATCCCACAGACTGCTAGAAGGATACAAGAGACTTCATCGGGTGCGGAGCTTCCCTCGAACGTGCTAAGGCACGGAGCTATCTCTGGAGCCTTGGAGCGTTGCAAGGAGCTGAAGCACCATATACAGGACATAATGTATCGGAACATCGCCATGTATCATTCCATCTTATAAGCCACTTGGCACGCCTTTTATGTTTCAGAGAGAGAGAGAGAGAGCTTAAGCGATTTGTAATATCGGCCTAGCGTCGCTTGTAAACTTCTTGAATATCAATAAAAGTGTTTGAATTCGCTTCTACATGTATTTATTTACTTTCTGCTGCAAATGGGGACACTCTGTACGACTCTGTGGCCTAGCTCAAATCGGCCGTTTCTGGACTTGGCCTTGCACGGGCGCAACCTAGGCCCGTACGGTATCACGCCTTAGCGAGGACGATCGCTCCTATAGGAGCGAGGCGTGACACTTGTTGTCCCGATTGTTGGAGGCGTTACCACCATTGTTGTTGTTGGTATTAGGGCTCTTGCCCTTGTCCTCTCCCTCCGAGATGTGTAATCCCAATTGGCGAGCCTTCTTCAACCTATCCTCGGCACTAGTGGCACTGATGATAAACATCTTCCAGTCCTTAAATTGACTTTCGCCCATCCAGAGGCTGATTGTTGGGAGCAGTCTCTTTTGGCAAATTTTAATTAAGGAGGAATCCGGATTACCAGACGGCAACTTTATTACGGTCTGGCAAAACCGCTCAATATAGTTCCTTGTTAGCTCGTTCTCCCCTTGAACGACGTCCATGAGGGTGGACATTGTGATGTCCTGTCCTACTTCATAGAATCTCTCCAAGAATATGCGCTTGAAGCTGGCGAAGGAGTGGATGCAATTGTCTGGCAGGTTACGGTACCAGTCGAAGGCGACCCCTTCTAATGCCCCGATGAATAATCGTGTAAGGATGGCATCGTCATGGGGCAGATGGTCGGTGGTGACCTCGAAGTAAGTGATGTACCGACTTGCAGAAGTCTTTCCATCATATGGATTGATGTGGAATGGTTTATACTTGGTTGGAAGGGAACATCTCTCCACGCAGCGGGATACGGTTGTCGCATCCTGAGGTCTTGGCAGTTTTCTCGGGCATGGAACATGGCCCGGAGCTTCTGGACCTCTTTTCTTGCCTTCCTGGCCTCGTCTGCAGTGGTAGGAGCCGACATTTCAGGAGGATTATTGCCCGGGTTCGGTGCCGCTGAGTTCGAGTCCGTATTGACCGCGGGACCCAAGTTTGTTTGGCCAGCCGTCCCTCCATGCAGAGTAGGGAGGGCTGCTTTGATCTCATCCACTGATTTGACCAAAGTGCGTAGTTTGGCCTCCAGAGTATCGATGCATTGGCGATCACTGGGACCATCTTGTTCGTCGTTTATCATGAATGCTGTCCTCACATGAGTAGAAGTAGAGGGGACGGTGGATGACGTGCCCTCCGAATCATACCCCTGTACCGAGAAGTCATCGGGGTATATAGGAATATTCTCCTCTGGTTCGGACTCAGAAGGAAAAGTACCCCCAGCTTCAGAGCTTGCTTCACCTTGAGAGTCCTGGACGTCCTCGGGGACGTCGGCACCTGCTGTATCTGATGGAAGAGTTGTTTCCCCGGGCTTGTCTCCTTGGAACATTGGATTGTTGTGGATGTTCGGAGGAGTGCTACCCCCAGTTCCAGCGACCTCCAGTAATGTGGATGATGAATCTCCCACTGTAGCAGATTTCGTCTTTGAATGGGTACCTTAGAAAACTCCGGTGGTGGACAACCGTTTAGACGACAGTTTCTTAGTCATAGTGGTTGAAATCTTCGGGCTGGAAACGTTTATCTTCTTCCCTCTCCCATCGGCGGGAATTTTCTGAGTAGAGTTGCAAGAGACGACGGAAGGCGCCTCATCCCCTGAGCACGGCTGTTGTAATATTTGGAAGACGGACTGCCGGTCTTCTCGTACCGTTACGCTGTTACAACAGCAGTTGACAATAATTTGGGTACAGTGATGTCCGTGGGCGGACTCTTTGCATACCGATGCCTATTCTCTTTCTTTGCGCTTGTGGAGGATAACCTCACGCAAGTCAGATGGGTCCGGAACGACCATGTTTGCTCCCTTGGTTTTGGAAGACTTTTGGGAACTACTCTGTCCGTTTACCGCCGGGGGCTGGACTCGACTGGTTCTGTACAACTTCTCGTCGGAGGCCCGCATAACAGTATGTGGAGCGCTCGGATGGTCAGAGGTCTGGACAGCGGACTGAGCTCGCCAGGCTCGCGCTGCTATAGACTTCTTCGCTTTAGTGCGTGAGGGCACATAGTAGGAATAGTCTAAGTGGTGTGGTAGAGAGTCAGACACATTTTCTCGAGAGCATGAGAGATCAGGACCATAGGAGAGGCGGTCGAAGACCGAGCCTAAGCTGCGTGGAGCAGACGACATGCGGCTGGAATCAACAGTCTTCATGCGGCTGACAATCGTAGCCGCATGGGCTTTCTTCATGCGGCTAGAAGTCTTGGCCGTATAAGTCTTCTCCATGCGGCTGGAGATCTTGGCCGCATGGGTATTCTGCATCCGGCTGGCAGTTTCGGTCGCATGGACATCATGCATGCAACTGACAATCTTGGCCGTATGAATATTTAACGTGCGGCTAGTACCTTTGTTCGGCTTCTTCCTGGAGCACATAGAATCACTCTTTGCCCCTGCAAGTCCAGCATCGTAGTACTTTCCTCTGCCGGACTTGGGGATAACAGAGTCCTCTATGGCTCGAAGTGGGGCCGCATGAGAGTTGCCTTCGCCGTCTTGGGCAGCAGAGAGTACTCAGTCCAGAGCTTGGGGAGAAGCAAATAATTTTGGCCTCCACTCCCTGCGAGCTTTCTGTGTGCGGGTTCGCTTCTGGACCGGGCCAGTGCTCCCGTCAGAGAGCATTTCTTCAAACGCCTGTTGGTCGAAGCGAACGACCATCTTCTGTTGTGTGGAGCCAAGTTTGGCTGCATTCGATTGCGTCACCAACTTCTCAGCCGTAGAGAAGTTCGTCTCCAACAGAGTCTCTATCGTGTTTGCCATTGATTATAAAAGAACAGAACAATTATATCGGAGGACTGGACTTTTATTTCACAATACAAACTCGCTCATACAAAGAAAGCCTAGGGATGAAAACCTAGGTACAACAATCAAAGTACAATTGTTTAGTTTTTTCTGGGGGGTGACGGTAGAGGCTCGAAAAAGCGACGACAGCTCTGCCATACTCCTTGGACGATCGGACGCAGCCTTGGCTCTGGTGAAGAAATGCTCTTGGACGTGTGGGGAGACTCTCTTGCGCCTTCGGTTGCTAGATCTCTGGATTTCTCTGTAGTGCTATCTCTCTTTTCTCTGCTGCTCCTTGCTCTTCTCTCCTCTTCTGCCTCTGCCTTTTGCAAGGGAATAGCACCTTGCTATATATAGGAATGGGGGTGTGCTCATTAGGGTTTGTAAATGATTGCCTCCTTCAGAAGTCGGCGGTTAAGGATCAATGAATCTGGGCCGTTCATCTTGAATATAATAAATTTGAGCAATTAATATGATTGCATCAAATCTCTGTGGACAATAAATATTGATTGCCATAAATATTCATGATTTATGATAGCCTGCCACGTGTCCAATTTGCTTGATTTGATTTGATCTGGGCCATTATGATGATCGCAACAAATCTGATTTTGTTAGGATTTGTTAGCACCCATAGTTTCAGGGAAGATAAGACTGCCACATGTCTCAATTGTCGTGAAGAGCGCCACGTGTCTCAACTGGACTGTCTTGGCCGGGTCGCATATTGGGGGTCCTCTCAGCCGCATGAAATATACAGCCACATGAGGATGGGCAGCCGCATGAGGATGGGCAGCCACACGTGGATGGGCAACCGCATGGGGATGGGCAGCCGCATGGAGATAGGCAGCCGCATGTAGAGGGGCAACCGCATGGGGATAGGCAGCCGCATGGAGATGGGTAGTGGGGATAGGCAGCCACATGCAGATGGGCAGCCGCATAGGGATAGGCAGCCGCATGCAGATGGGCATCCGCATGGGGATACGGATAGACAGCCGCATGCAGATGGGCAGTCGCATGGAGTGGCCTCGGGACTTGGTGGATTTTACCAGCTGTAAGGAGATTTTCTCCTCTTTCCTAGGATTACGCCATCATGTCAAAGTCAATATTACGTTCTTATGTCAGAGCTGTTATGGCTGTTATTTGTCAAAGCAGCCGTCAGGGCATTAAATGCAGCCGAATGTAGAGAAGAACTGTTGGAGGCCACGTGGCTTCTTTCTGAGCCGCATGGATCTATCCGAGCCGCATTGACCCTTGTGCCGCATGGACTTCTGAGCTGCATGGAGATCCTGAGCCGCATGGGGATCCTTTTGTCGGAGCCGTATAGGTCTTTCTTTATTCTTTTTCATGCTTCTACATACAATAATCATTAAAAGAATTTAGTTCACGAGGGCACAATATGTAATCGCAGCATAGTGATTGAGCAAACACTAGGAAATAAATAATGGTATCGCGGGATACAACAAATGAGAATGATCAGAGTAGAAAAGAAACAATGGTTATATGGTTTAGTGTGAAGAAGTTATCTACTTGATAGGTAAGAAGGTTCGTGAAAAACTTAGATACAAAAGAGAGATTTACATATGGTTTTAATCGACTTATAAAGTACTTAGGATTGTGTCTCGACTGCGGTTTGTAAAAGAAACATCTATTACAGATCTATCGAGACAATATAAAGATAGGTACAAAGGAGTAAATAAGAATATGTAAGATGGAGTAATTAAGGTTATTTGGCATAAAAGGATCTTTTTGTAGATCAAAATGATCTTTCTGTAGACTCGGCCTTACCCCCGGTATGTGTTTCCGAGACTCGACCCCCATAAAAAGGATTTTTTTTGTAGATCAAAATCAAAGGCAAAGTGAGCAAAATAGAATGCAACTGTTATGGACATTTGGCATTATCTTAATGATAGGATCCTTGTGATGTTAGAGGTGTTGTCAATCAAGGGTAGGAGAAAACTGTCTAAGATTATTTGAAATTGCAATGGAGGTGCAACAACAGGATTAATTTGATTTTAGTTATAGGATTTCCTAGAACTAGAAAGATACTCAAATGAAACTGGATTGAGACTTCGAAAAAGGTACGACTTTAGTTAATTGGATTTTAGTTATAGGATTTCCTAGAACTAGAAGCATACGCAAATGAAATAGGATTAATTGGATTTTAGTAAAGGGAGTCTTTGTGTTATTCTTTGTATTAGTCACATGTATGTGTAAGTATCAGTTTGTTAGAGGCAAAGGAACTTTGCCGTTGCATTTCATTGACAGGTAATGAGAACCCATTTACCTAGGTGTTGGTATCTCAAGTATCAAATGGTGTGGTTTTATTTTATATTCATATGCCATGTGCCTTCAATTGTATGCATGGCATTGACTGTTATACACATACACTAGCATGGTTGAATACTTGATAATTTGAACACTATCGGTATAAGACTATCGGTATCGGTATCGGTATCGAACTCTATATACCAACGGATCCCCCAGTTACATGATTATATATACTAATTCTGTTTAGTTTGTCTTACGATACAGATTTTCACATCCAATCCGTGATGGATCGTTATTTCGTTGATCGTACATGGATGTACAAACGACAACACGAGAGCAGAATAGGTGTGAGTGACGATTTTCAGGCAGGCGTGGAAGTGTTGCTTAAGTATGCCATGAGCAAATCTCAGTATATAGACGGTAACAAAATCAAGTGTCCATGTCGTAATTGTCGCAATAGACGTTACGAAGAAATGGTGAGCGTAAGAGATCATTTGACCTGTAAGGATTTTGTACGTGATTACGGCTTGTGGTTATCACAAGGTAAACTATATATGGAAAGACAGGTTGTGAATGCTGCTACTTATGCTTTTGATGATAATACTGGAACGGATTTTTTTGTCGAAGACGACGAAAGCTCTGTTGATTATGGAGACCTGCCGAACCTTGCACGAGATATGGTGTACGACGCGGCAGGGCCTAATTTTGATCCAGAGGATCCTAATTCCGAGGCAAAGGAGTTCTATGATATGTTTCAGGATACAGAAACTTATTTATATTCTGGTTGTGAGCCTCATTCCGTACTGTCAGTGACGATACGGTTGTTAAACATAAAGTCCGATTTTAACTTGCCACAAACTTGCTATGATCGGATTATACAACTAATCAAGGAGGTGTTACCGAAGGAATCAAAAGAGCTTCTAAAAAACTTCTACAAGTTGAAGATGATGGTCCGACAACTGGGACTGGGGTACGAGGAGATAGATTGTTGTCGCAATGGATGCATGTTGTACTACAAGGAGAACGAGGATATAGAAAGTTGCAACTTCTGTAATGCAGATCGTTACAAGCCAGTCAGGGGAAAGGAAAGTCAACTAGAAAATGACGTCCTTATAAGTATATGTATTACTTGTCGATCATGAAGCGCTTACAGAGGATGTATATGTCTCAGAATACAGCAGAACACATGACGTGGCACAATGAAGAACGCACAAAGGATGATGGAGAATTGTCACATCCTTCGGATGGAGAGGCGTGGAAATATTTCAATTTGTGTCATTCAAATTTTGCTGCAGAGCCTAGAAATGTACGTCTGGCGCTATGTCCTGATGGCTTCGCCACTTTCGGGCAATCGGGATCTCAATACTCCTGCTGGCCGGTCATTCTGACCCCTTACAATCTGCCACTATGGATGTGTATGAAGACTCCTTATATGTTCTTAACAACTATCATACCGGGTCCCAAAAATCCGACGAAGAATATCGATATATATTTACAGCCGTTGGTGGATGAGCTAAAACAGCTATGGGATATCGGCATCGCGACCTATGATATTTCCAGGAAACAGAACTTTCAGATGAGAGCTTCACTGATGTGGACAATCATTGATTTTTCCGCATACGGTATGCTGTCGGGATGGAGTACTCACGGCACCATGTCTTGTCCGATATGCATACAAAATAGTAAGGCGTTCCGCCTTAAGCATGGAGAAAAAACTTCTTTCTTTGATTATCATCGTCAATTTCTGCCCGTGAGTCATCCTTGGAGAAAGAACAAGGACACGTTCAGAGCTGGAAAATAAGAATTTTCTCATCCGCCTGCTAGATTTTCGGGATACGATATTTAGAAAGATGTAAAGGACTTGCCCACTGTAATGGAAGATCCATCGAACAATCGTGTCGATGGGTTCGAACAAAGCCATAACTGGACCAAATGGAGTATCTTCTAGGACTTGCCTTATTGGAAAGATAATCTTATAAGGCATAATCTTGATATTATGCATATCGAAAAGAATGTGTTAGATAATGTCTTCAATACCGTCATAGATATTAAAGGAAAGACGAAGGACAATCCAAAATCAAGACACGACATTGTCGAGATATGCAAGCGTCCTTATCTGAACTTGATACAAATGGGAGCTGGTGGACAATTAACTAAGCCGATAGCACAATACACATTGAGCAAGGAAGATAGATTAATAATCTGCAAGTAGATATCTACTTAAAATTTCCTGACGGCTATGTGTCGAATTTGTCTAGATGCGTTGATCTCAATGAACGTAAGCTAACGGGAATGAAGAGTCATGACTGCCACGTGTTTATGGAAAGATTACTGCACGTTGCTTTGAAAGAGTTGTTGCCTTCTGCTGTATGGGTTCTGTTGGCCGAACTATCTATATTCTTCAGGGATATTTGTTCAACTAAGTTGACTGTGCAACACATGGTTGAACTTGAGGAGAAGATTATCTTAACAATTTGCATGTTTGAGAAAATATTTTCTCCTGGCTTCTTCGACAGCATGGAGCATCTACCGATTCATCTAGCATACGAAGCTCGTGTCGGTTCATCTGTTCATTATCGATGGATGTACCCATTTGAAAGGTACATAAAAATCGATATAATTTAAGTTGATTTTTAGTGGGTTTTAAAATTCATTCTTAATTCTCAAGATAATTTGTCTCTCTAGATACCTACACCATCTAAAGAAGAAAGTTGGCAACAAGGCTCATATAGAGGCTTCAATATGCGAAGCATATCTTATCGAAGAGGTGTCAAACTTCTGCTTCATTTATTTCGATACTCATGTTAAGACAAATCGAAATAGACCTCAAAAGAATGACAAGGACGTTGAGGATGGAGGTATATTCAATGTAAGGGACAAGCCTGTTGGGACTAGTAAAAGATGGTAGTTGACTGACGACAAGTATGATGCCGCTCACCGATATGTCTTGTTAAACTGTGACATACAAGAAGTTAGAGATTTGGAGAAGTAAGTCAGTACACTTGCATTCGTTATAATCTCTAATTTGATGAAGTAAGTGACTACACTTATATATTCTTATTCTCTCTAACAGTGTATTTAGAGATAGTCAAAATGAGGACACCCGATATTACCGATGAGGGACTTCAAAGAGAGGTTGATTGTACATTTCCGTCATGGTTTCGCAAATACGTAAGTAACTGAGATTATAACTGAGATTATAAATATATAATCTAAAACATTTAAATTATAAATATTTGTTTACAGGTTTTATTGCCTGAAACAACACTCACTAATGAGAGTGTCCGTTATCTGGCATTGGGACCGAAGAAGCAAACAAAGACTTGGCCAGGATATATCGTTATTGGCTTCAGGTTTAAGGCAACTCAGAATGCTATAAATGTCAAATTTATCAATGACGACATCAGTACCAAGGATTTCGATGTTTGCATAAGAGGCACCATCTATGACGACGAGCCGGACTTTGACTATTATGGAGTGCTTCGGGATATTGTAGATTTACAATATACTGGCCCATATGATATGCATATTGTGATGTTCAAATATGAGTGGTTCGATACGACACCAAATATCGGTTGGAGAATCGATAAACAATTTGGATTTGTCAATATAAATCATCGCAGAAGGTATAGAAGGTCCGATACATTTGCGATAGCAAGTCAGGCTGTTCAAGTCTACTATACAAGCTATCCAAGGCGTCGTAAAGATCGATTTGACTGGTGGACAGTATGCAAGATTAAATCTAGAAATACATTCAACGTTGGAGACCCAGCATACGAAGAGGACCAGATCGGAAAGTCCTAATACTTGGGACAACAGTCGGATACAATGGATGTTAAAGATATTGTTGAGGAAAATAGAGGGGAGGAAGAGGTTGATACAGAAGACTTAGCTGTCAACCAGGGGAGAAAGAGGCATCTTGTCCCAAATATTGAGGCAGAAAAAGAAGAAGAAGACGAATTTGATGGAGATGAGGATACAGATGAAATCGACGATGAGGATAAGGATGAGGATGATGATGAAGACGAGGCCGAGGATGAGAACGAAGACAATGATGATGATTAGGTTAAATATTGTTGTATATTAAAAACACTTCCAATTATGTGAATTAAGTTTGACCTCATAAAAGCAATTACATGAATTTATGTTTTTTTCGATCGATCATTTACTTATTGTATGATTTTCTTTTTGCAGATGGCACTCCTAGTCTTTTTCGTCGCGGTGGCACTCGTCTCCCTGCTGGTGGTATATATATTTTAGTTTAGAATTTTATATTTATTTACACTTCTATATTTTTAATTACGCTTATGTGTTCTTTTACAGGTCATGATGGCTGGCCGTGGCCGTGGTGGTGGTGGTGGTGGTGGTGGTGGTGGTTGTTGTTGTCGTGGTCGTGGTGGTGCTGGTGGTCGTGGTCGTATTCAATCTTCCTAGGATGTGACCCCATCCAGCGAGCCCGACCCGGAGAGTACCCTGGGCACAGACGCATCCTGCCGTCGATCGACAACTTCATCGAGACACGAGTCTGGATCTGCTAGCGAATCCGTTCTGCTATCGGACCCACCAACGGATCCACCAGTGGATCCATCCGTTACTTACAGTGGGACCCGGAGTACCCCCATACTCGGTTCCATCCGGTTACTGGAGAGTACATACACGGACCCGCGGATCCTCCGACGGCACCAGAGAGGGCGAGAGGCGAGTTCCGACGAGAGCTATGGCCCGCGGGGAGCTCGTAAGTAAATTTAAGATAATTTATTAAATTTTTTTCATTTATTCAAGTTAATAATCCAGTCGTTGCTTCTTTGTAGGTTTTTTCCATTTAATGTTGCCAGGGCTTTTGGAGAAATTATCCGAGCTAACTTCTATGGTCCCTACCTCAACTTTTCGTCGGTGCCCCCAAACTTGAAGTACGTCTGGCTCGACGAGTTGGGAGTATATATCTATATCTTCTAGTTAATTATTAGTTACTCTTTAATCAACTATTTTTTAAATTACATGATAATTGAATTTGTATGTTAGACGACGTTCTGGTGGCCCCCCATCGCAAGGACGATATCCGCAAGACCTACAGAAGCGCTGCCTCGAAGAAGATACAGAATATGATTTATGACCTGAAAATGGGGAAGACGAGGCTGAATTGGATCCGACAGGACTATTATGAGGACCTCTTAGATATGATGAATACTCCTGCGTACAAGGAGAAATCGGAGAAGGCGAAGGCGAACCGACGGGCCGCAGGACTTCATACGGGGGATCAAGGCCCCACGCAGCGGCGCTTGCAGATCTGGTGAGATACCACAATTTTATTTTACTATCGAATTCGGTATTATTAATATACGGAGTTAATTAAATTCTACGAAAATTTCGCATGCAGACCCAACGGGCGGTGAAGGAGGGAAGGACGCCAGAATCGGTCACCATGCACGACGTGTTCCAGCATATGCACAAGAGGCAGAAGGATAGGACCTTCGTCGACGATAAGGCCAAGGAGACTGATGTAAGTACTTATGTTTATGATATTTACGTTAGAATTAAAAGTATTCGGACTATAACTTAGATAAACTTAGGATTCACACTATAACTTAGTGAAACATAGGATTTAGATTACAACTTAGGTAAATCTTATAATATAAACACATACATTTGATAGGCTGAATTTCGTGAGGCCCTTAGTCGGACTCAGTCAACTGCTGCCGAGGATGTCGGTGAAACGACGCCCGCCCGGACGCCCTCTTCTATGGCCGCTCGTAACAACTTTTTCGTAGATACCGTCGGCGGCTCTAAGAAAGGGCGCCTGTACGGCGTCGGCTCCCTAAGGGAGTTGCATATGGCGACTCAGAGATTTCTACCGACACCGCCTCCTCCAGCGGCCCCGACAGACGATGATGTGAGGTCGCAGCTTGCGCAACTGCACGAGGCGGTGTCGTCCTTGCGGGACCAAATAGCCATGTACTTTCTGCCTCTGTCTGCTGGTGCCGGTCCGTCTGCTGTTGGTGCCGGTCCGTCTGCTGCTGTTGCCAGTCCATCTGCTACTGGTGCCGGTCCGTCGGCTGCTGGTACTGGTCCGTCGATTGCTGGTGCCGGTCCTTCTTCTATCGGTCATCTTTCTTTCAACCCTGCTGCCCCTCTGGTACCGCCTTCGACTGTGACGGCACTCCTTGATCTCATGTCGCTAGAGCAGCTACGTGTACTTCTGGGCAGTGTCTTCGACGGATTGCTATCGTACCTAGTGGAGCAGTATTATCGTCGGTTGCAGGAGGGATTACCACCACCGGACAATCGAACTCCTCCTTCTCCTTGAAGTATTGTATAAGAAAATTTAGAATATTTGTGGGAATTTTGGAATATTTGTGGGAATTTCGGATTGTAACGACGGATATTAGTTTATAATTTCAGGATAATTGGTGTCTATTTTATATTGGTTTGGTTTATGCATATTTGTGATTATATATTGGTCTATGTGATTCTTGGATAATTGGTGTGCATTAAATTTGTATGTGATTTATAATGGATTATATATTGGTCTCAGTGATTGTATATTGTGATTATATATTGGTCCGATGTTCGGATGTTGTGTGAACAGGAAAAGCTCTGTAATTTTTTTAAAATATCTCAGTTAGCGACGGACTAGTGACGGGTTAGCGACGGATATTTCCAGTTTTCGACTACATGTCGACGGAATATCCGTCGCTAACTGGAGATTTAAAAATATTTTTAGTTAGCGACGGATCGTCGACGGCCAGCCGCCGGCATATCTTGCATGGCGATGACCTGCCGACGGAATATCCATCGGCAAGGTTCTGGTGGTATATAGCTGTACAGAATGTTAGCGACGGATATTCCGTCAGAGATTCGTCGCCATGGTTGACGGATTCGCGTCGAAATATCCGTCGCCACGGTTCTGGAAATGTTTGACTTTTCCAGAACCATGGCGACGGATTACCCGCCACTAATCCGTCGCTATGTCGACGGATGCGCGACGGAGTCGCGACGACAGACCGTCGAAAAGTCGTCGCTAATACATCGTATAGTGACGACGGTAAGCCGTTGCTATTCCGTCGCTTGACGACTACTTAGCGACAGATCTTTATTAGCGACGAGCTGATTGCCGACGCATTTTTTTGACCAATATCCGTGAGTGATCCATCGCTAATACTGATTGCCGACGGATGGGCGACGGATCTGGCCGTCGCTAAATCGATATATTTTGGTAGTGATTACCAACATTTTTAGAATATTCAAATTAGCTAGAATTGCCTGCCCTTAAGTCCAATTCTGGACACAGGGGCAAAACGATAATTTTGGGTCAAAACGGTGTCCGTCGTTGGACCCGCTTTGTACCGAAAAGCGTGCCAAAGTCTATGGTCTCTAAAGTCATCAAACTATATGTCAACATGACAAGTTTTCTGATACGAACCCAACCATATATCCTGTCACTCTCTCACAGTTTCACACATGTATCACTAATGACACACACAAGTCCTACACACTAATACATAGTTCACAAGTCACAAAAAGCTGGGAACACACCTTTCACTAACTTACTGATTTTCTCTTCACACACACAGGTACAACACTGTCCTTGACAGTCACTCTTGCACACCCTCCTTCCCTATCACTCTTTAACTAATACACATACACATCCCTCACATTGTCACTCACTGTTCACTCCCTACCACACAATGTTGTGAGACTGTGCACCCTACATTCTCACTAACACACATGAACCTCTTACATGCTCTTCTCTATATCTCTCTGTATATATATATATATAATATACATGGCTAAATGTGTTAATGTGGTAGATAGAGATTTTCCTATAGTTATATATGCTCTATATATATATGTTGTATAGGTGTAAGCCTACATTCATGTATATATATGTATGAAATTCATGATAGATTGCTAAATGTGATGTTGTCTATAATGTGTGGCTTGTTTTTGGCTTGTATAGCCTTGGAACGATGGGTGTTGTCTAGTAGAGGCTTGATAGAGCCTAGAATGACTTTTTAGACCTAGTTAGTTGAGTTTAGACTATTTTTGACCATAGTTGACCTAGTTTGACTAGTACAGTTGACCAGAGTTGACCAAGAGTTGACTTTGATCTAGATTGACCTAGATTCATGTAGAACGCATTATAGTGCATCATATTACCATTCTGGACTTGTTGTGACTTGTGTTGCTCTAACTAGGAGTCAGGTGCCTCATCTCGGACAGTACATTTTCACAGCTATTCAGATACCAGGCGAGTACATTCTCTGATCATTTCATAACTTGTTTAGAATTATATTCCTGCTCTAGTTTACTCTACTTGATGCTGATACGTATCTTCACGGATTGGTACTATATGGATCCTTGCTTGAGATGTTATTCCCCTCGGGAGCATCGGATACATTGTGCCATGTGTTTCATGTACATCGTGTATTCCTCGCTCTTCTGTTATCCATGTTTATCATGTGCTTCATGCTCGTTCGTGCTTGCTTGTGTACTCTCATGTGCTATTATGATCGGTCGTGTTTCCCATGAATCTCATGTATAACCTATACTTCATGTGCACCCTTCGTGGGCCTTCGTGTGGAATTCATGTATACTCAGTTCTCTGAGCCTCGTGAATACTTCATGTATACCCATCTATGGGCTTCATGTGAAAATTATGTGCGTAACATAACCTGTCTGGATCCTTGTGTATTGATTAGGGCTTGGGGGAGTATAAATAGTCATGTGAACAATTCCAAAGTAGAATAGCCATGTACACCTCTTTAGTATAGCCATGTGCAAATCAAGCCGTTCACATGTCAACTTTGTACTCTAAATCACTAGTCACTGGTAGCTTTCTATTTATAGTAGATATTTCTATTACAGTTCTCTTCCTATTTATATCATGTATTTCTTTCAGTTTCATGTATCGTACTCTCCTGCATGTTTATATTCTCTAACCTGTTATGATCTGCGTGAGATGTATTGTGCTCGCTCCCATCCTGACTGGACCTGTTGAAAATTTTACAGAGGATGATGAGGAACCCTGCACCCCTTACTTTGGAGCTTGCCTAGATGACACTCGCGACCTGGACCCCTGGGGAGGTTCAGGCAGCTGCTGAGGATGGCACCCTTGCATAGTGTAGTTAGCTTAGTCTGTTCTCTTTTCATGTTTAGTTGTCTTATTTCCAGAGTTGTATAAATTAGAGATATTGAGACTGGTAGATGTTGAGATTTGTATTCTTCTGTTGTGCCTCAGTTGAGGAGTTTCTTATCTATTTCCATTCGTGCTACATTCTACCTTAGTTTGTGATTGAGTTGTACCTCTGTGTTGGACTCCTTTTGGAGAGTATTAGATGTTAGCTAGTTATAGTTCATGACCTAGAACAGCGTTCTACCGCCGACACTGCGGTGTAGGCTGGGCACTGTTACGTACTCGTACCCTCACGGCGGGTGCGGGTCGTGACATATCCAAAGTTGAATACCGGTGGGCCGTGCACAAAATTGCCTGTTGAGTCGGATCGTGGGGCCCGCAAAACAGCGATCCGGTCAACTGTCTCAGAATCGGACCAAGCTTGGCATACAGGACCAAAAAAATGATACGGTCCTGTTGGTACAAGTTTTTTTTTGATCAGACGAATGTGCACAAAGTAATTGGAAAATTTGCACAGAGGCCGATACGGTGAATTTCGACGGATACGCATCAAATTTGTCGCGCACACGCGACCAATTTGAATTCCGTCAAAGCCCACACGTTCGTGAAGTCGATACGTACCTTTTGATGCTTTCGGTTCGTGACCACGTCGCCCGGATTGGCGGGACGCACATCGTATCGAAGGTTTTTATTAAAATTCACTATTTTGAAAACGGGTTTTTCTCGATTTTCACAAAGAAATATCTTACTGTTTAAACAACTATAAATGAAAGTAAAAATGGGATTTCATTCTCGTATATGTTGTCATTAAACCTATTCAAGCACAATTTTTGAAAATTCGAAGGATTGGCGAGAAATCGCCTTCCAACATGGGTGTTGGGACTGTCCTGTTTGTTGTTTGCAACTAGGTTTTTTGTCGAAGTTTGTGTCGACCTTGTGAATCGCTGGCTCGACCATATTGTAATCCATTTTCTGGGACCTTTAGAGGGTTATATAGGCTCTCTACACGATTTTATAGAATTGGATTTCGTGGAACGATGGGGATGGAATCCTTACCCGAAATTACGCTCGCGGCTGTCGCTGCTGTTGTTCTGTTACTCCCCATGCGCGCGATTTTGCCGCTGTTGCTGGACGGCTGGCCACCGTGCGGTGGCTGCACGCTCGCGCGATGGAGCCCTAGGGGCGCGCACGCATCCGGAGGTCGGGGTCGAGGGGTTCGGCTAGGGTTTTGTTTTCTTCTCTCGATCTTTCTCAATTCCTTATATATGTATGCTCTGTTCGTAACAGAGCCGAGGAGGAATATCAGGTGCGCTCGGCTGGGTGTGGGGATTTGGTTTTTTGGGCTTGGCCGAGAGCTGGGCTTGGGCCTGGTCGGCTGGGACTGGGATTTTGCGGCTCTTTTTTTTCCTTATATGTTATGTATATACACACACACCCCTTTATATATATATTTATATATACATACACATATACACCTATATTATATATATATATATATATATTTATATATATATTAAAAAAATATATATATTTATATATATATATATATATATATATATATATATATATATATATATTAAGAGGAAGAAACATCGGAAGGAGATTATGGTGGCTGCAGTGATATGGGTGCTTTGGAAGAACAGGAACAAGTGGAGATATGAGCAGTACTCGTATGGCTATGAGAAGTTGATTGGTGAAGTGCATAGATAGGTTGCTAAAGCTACAGTCAAAAGTAATCACTGAATGTTTTGTAACCTGAGTTGGTACTCATTTTGAAATGAATAAAAGGTAGTGTTCTGAAAACACACACACACACATATATTTTAATCTATAGTATACTAACAAGTATTCTCATTACGTCATATTTTCCTATAATTGATCAATAATAGTTCAGGAAAATACTTATCAATATCAAACTAATTTTAAAGTATAAGAGTATAATTCAAATGTTGATTTAAATAATATTCTTTGTATTTGAATATAAAATAATTTTAAATTTATTTTATTAATTTAGAATCTTATTTTAAAAAATAATTTCATAAATCTCATTATCATTCAAAGATGATACTCGATAGTTTTAAACTAATTTGATACAACTAAGTTCAATATTCATTATACTAACTAAAAAGAGTGGGTTCCATCAAATAAAATAAAGTATATTTTCTACAAATTAATTTATAAATTCTTTTTCTATAAACATAAATAAATTAATCATAGATCTATCAACTTTAATCTAGTAGTTGATCAAAATAATTGTTCGAAAATAATATTCTATCTTATTGCATAATATTTAAAACATATTTTCAAATAAAATAAAACACTACCAAAATACAGTCAATTAGCGACGGCATAAATCCGTCGCTAAACAGTCGCTAACGCGGTTAGCGACCGATCCCTGACGGCTTTTGGACATTTTTTTCCGTCGGCAATCAGCTCGTCGCTAATACAGTGCCGTCGCTAAGCAGTCGTCGGAGCGACGGTTTAGCGACGGCGTTTTGTCATCTTTATACAAAGCCTTAACGACGGATTTGCGGCGGATTATCGTCGATTGTTAGTTTAAAGTACTATAACTCTGTTAGAAAATAGCGACGGATATTCCGTCGGTTACCCGTCGTAACTGTGTATCAGAGAGTATCATTCGGTCGCTATTCCGTCGCAAATTGTCGCTAAACTACGACGGATGAGCGACGAATTACCGACGGATTAACCGTCGCCTAGGTTCTGTAAATTGTCAAACATTTCCAGAACCTTCGCGACGGACTATCCGTCGGTAATCCGTCGTAACCTCGTATCAGAATGTATCATTTCGTTGCTATTCCGTCGAAATACGGTCGGTAATTTTGACGCTTTACCGACGGATTATCGACGGCGAATCCGTCGCCAAGGTTCTGGAAATGTATCACATTTCCAGAACCTTGGCGACGGATAATTAGTCGATAGTACGTCGCAAATCCGTCGACCTGACGACGGATTAGCGACGGCAAAGCCGTCGCCAAGGTTCTGGAAATGTATCACATTTCCAGAACCTTGGCGACGGATAATTAGTCGATAGAAGGTCGCAAAGCCGTCGACTTTGTCGACTGACTACCGACGGATAATCCGTCGCCAAAGTTCTGGAAATGTGATACATTTCCAGAACCTTGGCGACGGATTATCCGTCGATAGGCAGCCGCTATTCCGTCGAACTGTCGACTGCTTGTCGACGGATAATCCGTCGCCATTGTTCTGATAATGAATCCCATTTCCAGAACCTTGGCGACGGATTATCCGTCGGTAGTAAGTAGCAAAACAGTCGCTACCTGGAAACAGTTATGAAACTCCAGTTAGCGACGGATAATCCGTCACTAGTCAGTCGGAAACTGGAATTACCCGTCGCTAATCAGTCACGAGTCCGTCGCTAACTGAGACATTTTTGAAAAAAAAATGCAGGGCTTTCCCAGTTCACACATAAACCCAATATGCACATACACAAATATAATGCCCACCAATATCCCAAAAATATCACAAATATTCCAAATTTCCACAATATTCCAAAATATCCCAAAAATTTCCACAAATATCCCAAAAATATCACAAATATTCCAAATTCTTCAACATTTTCACAAATACTACAAAATTATCACAAATATTCCAAATTTTCTTATACAATTTTTCAAGGTTGGGGTGGTGATAATCCCTGGTGCGACCGCTGAATATAGCGCTCCGCCTCGTACGGCGGCAAGCTCTCGAGGACATTGGGCGGTAGTTGGCGTAGCTGCTCTGGCGTCATTAAATCAAGGAGTGCCGTCATACTCGGAGGCGGTACCAGAGGGGCAGCAGGGTTGAAAGAAAGACGACCAGCAGAAGACGGACCGGCACCAGGAGAAGACGGACCCGCACCAGTAGAAGACGAAGGCGGAATGATCCTGGCAACTTGTTCCTTCAAGGACATCACCACCTCCTGTAGCTGCAAAATCTGCGACCTAACATCTTCGTTTCCCGAGGCCGCGGGAGGAGGCGGTGGCGGTGGCGGTGGCGGTGGCATTCTCTGCGTTGCCATGTGCAACGGTCCTAGGGAGCCGACTCCGTACAGGTGCCCTTTCTTAAAGCCGCCGACGGTATCTACGAACAAGTCGTTGCGAGCGGCCAAAGAAGTGGGCGTCCGCGTCCGGGCGGACGTCGATTCACCGACATCCTCGGTCTCAGTTAACTCAGCCCGACTAAGGGCCTCGCGATACTTAGCCTACAATTCAAGGTTATAACCTAGGCTGTCAAAGATACGTATCGTGTACTGATTAACTTGATTACACTATTGTGTATCATAAGATATATATTCCCTAGGAAATTTGATCACAAACTAATACAACACTTCATATATGGATAAATTAACACACTGAGCAATAATAAAAAGCTTTGTAAAGCAGTAAGTGATAAATTCACCATAAATTTGATAATAGAGCAAAAAACTAAAACATTAGTATTACTTTTTGGTTATTAGTACTACATGATTGTATTATTCATGAGTTTAAAAACATTAAGAACTTGATTATTAATAACCATTTTTTTAGATAAATAATGGGATTGATTCTTAACAACCATGAGTATGTTGATGTTCAAATAATGTTTTTCATGCAGATTCAATATTTCACTAAGCTAAGTGTGAATCCTAAGTTTACCTAAGTTATAGTCCGAATACTTTTAATTCTAACGTAAATCTCATAAAAATAAGTACTTATATCAGTATTCTTGGCCCTATCGTCGACGAAGTTCCCGTCCTTCCGTCTCTTGTGCGTATGCTGGAACACGTCGTGCATGGTGACCGATTCTGGATCCCTTCCCTCCTTCACCGCCCGTTGGACCTGCGCGCATACAAAATTTCCGTAGAACTTAATTAACTCCGTATATTAATAATACATAATTCGATATTAACTCCGTATATTAATAATACAAAATCTCACCAGATCTGCAAGCGTCGCTGCATGGGACCTTGATCCCCCCGTATGAAGCCCCGCGGCCTATCGGTTCGCCTTCGCCTTCTCTGATTTCTCCTTGTACGCAGGAGTATTCATCTGTTCTAAGAGCTGCTCATAATAGTCCCGCCGGAGCCAATTCGGACACGTATGCGCCGCTTTCAGGTCATGAATCATATCGCGTATCTTCTTCGACGCGACAGTTTTGTAGGTCCTACGGATCGCGTCCTCACGATGGGGGGGCCACCAGAACGTCGTCTAACATAAAAATTCAATATCACGGTCTTTAAAAAATGGTTGATTAAAGATTAACTAATAATTAACTAAAAGATATAGATATATACCCTCAACTCGTCGAGCCAGACGTACTTCAAGTTTGGAGGCACCGACGAAAAGTTGAGGTAGCCACCATGGAAGTTAGCCCTGATAATCTCTCCAAGAACCCTGGCGACATTATACGGAAAAAACCTACAAAGAAGAAACGACTGGATTATTAACTTCAATAAATGAAAGAAATTTAATAAATTATCTTAAATTTACTTACGAGGTCCCCGCGGGCCATAGCTCTCGTCGGAACTCGCCTCTCGGCCTCTCTGGTAGCGTCGGAGGATCCGCGGCTCCGCGCATGTACTCCCCAGTAACCGGATGTAACCGACAATGGGGGTACTCTGAGGCCCACGGTGCAGAGGGATCCACTGGTGGATCCGCTGGTGAGTCCGACGATCGCGGATCGCGATCGGATCCGCTAGCAGATCTAGTCTCCTGCCTCGATGAAGTTGTCGATCGACGGTGGGATGCGTCTGTGCCCGGTGTACTCTCCGGGTCGGCCTCGGTGGATGGGGACACATCCCGGGAAGTTGGAATGCGACCACGACCACGACCAGCACCACCGCCAGCACCAGCACCACGACCAGCACCAGCACCAGCACCACGACCAGCACCAGGACCACGAGAACGGCCCCGACCAGCCATCATGACCTGTAAATAGAACACATAAACATAATTAACAATATAAAAGTGTAAATGAATATAAAATTCTAAACTAAAATATACATACCACCAGCAGGAAGACGAGTGCCGCCGCGAAGAAGACTAGGAGTGCCATCTGCAATAAGTAAATAATCGAATGAAAAAAACATGAATTCACGTAATTGCTTTTATGAGGTCAAACTTATAAGGAGTCTTCGTACACATCCATGGTGGCAAACTTATAAGGAGTTTTTAATATACAACAATATTAAAAACCTAATCATCGTCTTCGTTCTCATCCTCGGCCTCGTCTTCATCATCATCCTCATCCTCATCCTCATCCTCATCCTTATCGTCGATTTCATCTGTATCCTCATCCCCATCAAATTCGTCTTCTTCTTCTTCTTCTTCTTCTTCTTCTTCTTCTTCTTCTTCTTCTTCTTCTTCTTCTTCTTCTTCTTCTTCTGCCTCAATATTTGGGACAAGATGCCTCTTTCTCCCATGGTTGACAGCTAAGTCTTGTGTATCAACCTCTTCCTTCCCTCTATTTTCCTCAACAATATCTTCAACATCTATTGTATCCGAGTGTTGTCCCAAGTATTGGGACTTTTCGATCTGGTCCTCTTGGTATGCTAGGTCTCCAACGTTGAATGTATTTCTAGATTTAATCTTGCATACCGCCCACCAGTCAAATCGATCTCTACGATGCCTTGGGTAGCTTGTATAGTAGACTTGAACAGCCTGACTTGCTATCGCAAATGTATCGGACCCTGTATACCTCCTGCGATAATTTATATCGACGAATCCAAATTGTTTATCGATTCTCCAACCGATATTTGGTGTCGTATCGAACCACTCACATTTGAACATCACAATATGCATATCATAAGGGCTAGTATATTGTAAATCTACAATATCCCGAAGCACTCCATAATAGTCGAAATCCGGTTCGTCGTCATAGATGGTGCCTCTTATGCAAACACCGGAATCCTTGGTACTGATGCCATCATTGATAAATCCGACATTTATAGCATTTTTAGTTGCCTTAAACCTGAAGCCATTAACGACATAGCCTGGCCAAGTCTTTGTTTGCTTCTTCGGTCCCATTGCCAGATAACGAACACACTCATTAGTGAGTGTTGTTTCAGGCAATAAAACCTGTAAACAAAAATTTATAATTTAAATGTTTTAGATTATATATTTCTAATCTCAGTTACTTAGGTATTTTATAAGAATATATAAAATCTCAGTTACTTACGTATTTGCGAAACCATGACGGAAATGTATAATCAACCTCTCTTTGAAGTCCCTCATCGGTAATATCGGGTGTCCTCATTTTGACTTCCTCTCTAAATACACTATTAGAGAAAAAAAATATATAATTAAAGTTACTTCAACAAAATCGAGATTATAACGAGTGCAAGTGTACTAACTTACTTCTCCAAATCTCTCACTTCTTGTATGTCACAGTTTAACAAGACATATCGGTGAGCGGCATCATACTCGTCGTCAGTCAACCACCGTTTTTTACTAGCCCCAACAGGCTTGCCCCTTACATTGAATATACCTCCATCCTCAACGTCCTCGTCATTCCTTTGAGGTCTATTTCGATTTGTCTTAACATGAGTATCGAAATAAATGGAGCAGAAGTTTGACACCTCTTCGATAAGATATGCTTCGCATATCGAAGCCTCTATATGAGCCTTGTTGCCAACTTTCTTCTTCAGATGGTGTAGGTATCTAGAGAGATAAATTATCTTGAGAATTAAGAATGAATTTTAAAACCCACTGAAATTCAACTTAAATTATATCAATTTTTATGTACCTTTCAAATGGGTACATCCATCGATAATGAACAGATGCACCGACACGGGCTTCGTATGCTAGATGAATCGGTAGATGCTCCATGCTGTCGAAGAAGCCAGGAGGAAATATTTTCTCCAACTTGCAAATTGTTAAGATAATCTTCTCCTCAAGTTCAACCATGTGTTGCACAGTCAACTTAGTTGAACAAATATCCCTAAAGAATATTGATAGTTCGGCCAACGGAACCCATACAGCAGAAGGCAACAACTCTTTCAAAGCAATGGGCAGTAATCTTTCCATAAACACGTGGCAGTCATGACTCTTCATTCCCGTTAGCTTGCGTTCATTGAGATCAACGCATCTAGACAAATTCGATACATAGCCGTCGGGAAATCTTAAAGTAGATACCCACTTGCAGATTATTAATCTATCTTCCTTGCTCAATGTGTATTGTGCTATCGGCTTAGTTATTTGTCCACCAGCTCCCCTTTGTATCAAGTTCAGATAAGGACGCTTGCATATCTCGGCAATGTCTTGTCTTGCTTTTGGATTGTCCTTCGTCTTTCCTTTAATATCCATGACGGTATTGAAGACATTATCGAACACATTCTTTTCGATATGCATAACATCAAGATTATGCCTTATAAGATTATCTTTTCAATAGGGCAAGTCCCAGAAGATACTCCGTTTGGTCCAGTTATGGGTTCGTCCGAAACCATCGACACGATTGTTCGATGGATCTTCCATTACAGTAGGCAAGTCCTTTACATCTTCCCAAATATCGTTTCCCGACAATCTGGCAGGCGGATGAGAAAATTCTTGTTTTCCAGCTCTGAACGCGTCCTTGTTCTTTCTCCAAGGATGACTCGCGGGCAGAAATTGACGATGACAATCAAAGAAAGAAGTTTTTCCTCCATGCTTAAGGCGGAACGCCTGACTATTTTGCATGCATATCGGACAAGACATGGTGCCGTGAGTACTCCATCCCGACAGCATACCGTATGCGGGAAAATCATTGATTGTCCACATCAGTGAAGCTCTCATCTGAAAGTTCTGTTTCCTGGAAATATCATAGGTATCGACGCCGATCTCCCACAGCTGTTTCAGCTCATCCACCAACGGCTGTAAATATATATCAATATTCTTCGTCGGATTTTTGGGACCCGGTATGATAGCTGTCAAGAACATATAAGGAGTCTTCATACACATCCATGGTGGCAGATTGTAAGGTGTCAGAATGACCGGCCAGCAGGAGTATTAAGATCCCGACTGCCCGAAAGGGGCGAAGCCATCAGAACATAGCCCCATACGTACATTTCTAGGCTCTGCAGCAAAATCTGGATGACGAAAATCGAAATATTTCCACGCCTCTCCATCCGAAGGATGTGACAATTCTCCATCGTCCTTTGTGCGTTCTAAGTTGTGCCACGTCATGTGTTCTGCTGTATTCTGAGACATATACATCCTCTGCAAGCGCTTTGTGATCGACAAGTAATGCATATACTTGTAAGGACGTCGTTTTCTAGTTGACTTTCCTTTTCCCCTGACGGGCTTGTAACGATCCGCATTACAGAAGCTGCAACTTTCTATATCCTCATTCTCCTTGTAGTACAACATGCATCCGTTGCGACAACAATCTATCTTCTCGTACCCCAGTCCCAGTTGTCGGACCATCATCTTCGACTTGTAGAAGTTATTTGGAAGCTCTTTTGATTCCTTCGGTAACACCTCCTTGATTAGTTGTGTAATCCGATCATAGCAAGTTTGTGCCAAGTTAAAATCGGACTTTATGTTCAACAACCGCATCGTCACTGACAGTACGGAATGTGTCTCACAACCAAGATATAGAGGAGTTTCAGCATCCTGAAACATATCATAGAACTCCTTCGCCTCGGGATTAGGATCCTCCGGATCAAAATTAGGCCCTGCCGCGTCGTACACCATATCTCGTGCAAGGTTCTGCATGTCTCCATAATCAATAGAGCATTCCTCGTCTTCGACGACAAAATTTGTTGCAGCATTATCATCAAAAGCATAAGTAGCAGCATTCGCAACCTGTCTTTCCGCATATAGTTCACCTTGCGATGACCACAGGTCGTAATCACGTACGAAACCCTTACGGGTCAAATGATCTCTTACACTCGCCACTTCTTCGTAACGTCTATTGCGACAATTACGACATGGACACTTGATTTTGTTACCGTCCATATACTGAGCTTTGCTCATGGCATACTTAAGAAACACTTCCACGCCTGCCTGAAAATCGTCAC
This sequence comes from Iris pallida, assembly GCA_029216955.1. Lineage (NCBI taxonomy): Eukaryota > Viridiplantae > Streptophyta > Magnoliopsida > Asparagales > Iridaceae > Iris > Iris pallida. The sequence goes on along the minus strand of JANAVB010018995.1, from coordinate 2,336,865 downwards.
TCACACCTATTCTGCTCTCGTGTTGTCGTTTGTACATCCATGTACGATCAACAAAGTAACGATTCATGCTCGATTTGATGTGAATATCTGTATCGTAAGACAAACTAAACATAAGAATTAATAGCCCGATACCGATACTCATATCGTAAGAAAAACTAAACTTGTGGATAACACGCTAGGCCTACGACGAGGCTACTTAGTATCACAATCTAACATAATTAGTATATAATCATGTAATTGGTGGATCCGCTAACTAGTAAGCCGGATGTACTTAATATCAGAGAGTATCAGATTAGTATCAGTATATAGGTTAGGTAGACCGTATCAAACGCATATCGGAATAGTAGGCCGAGTAGGAGGCCGAGATAGTCGAATGAGAAGAAGGGAAGAAAGGAGGAGCAGATGGGTCCAGAGCCATGGTGGAGGAGGAGAAGTAATATGAGAGCAGTTTCTGTCGTAACATCTTCTGGCTCTGCTGGCAACTGAAGTCCAGATGCTACAAAGGACGATCCTTCGCTGAAATCGACTACAACACCCATCAATTCAAGTTCATTCCTATATGAGTATATTCCAATGCCATAGAGGAAGGTCAACAAACTGATGGCTTCTATGGCATTGGAATCTACTCATATAGGAATGAACTTGAACTGATGGGTGTTGTAGTCGATTTCAGCGAAGGATCGTCCTTTGTAGCATCTGGACTTCAGTTGCCAGCAGAGCCAGAAGATGTTACGACGGAAACTGCTCTCATGTTACTTCTCCTCCTCCACCATGGCTCTGGACCCATCTGCTCCTCCTTTCTTCCCTTCTTCTCATTCGACTATCTCGGCCTCCTACTCGGCCAACTATTCCGATACCGATACTTTGAACCTTGATCTTAACCCAAACCGATATACTGATGATACTAATCCGCTACGCCCGATACTAAGTATATACGGTCGATACCGATAGCGATAGTCCGATACCGATAGCGACAGTCCGATACCGATAGTTCGATCGATACCGATAGTCCGATACCGATAGTTCGATCGATACCGATAGTTCGATACCGATAGCGATCGTCCGATACCGATAGGGATCGTCCGATACCGATAGGGAAATCAATTCCTTGTCATTTCCTTTCCTTTGGAAAACTTTAATTCCCATTAATTTTCCTTTCCAATGTTCGGCAATGCCTAGGCCAAAGTCACATCTTGGTCAACCATGGTCAACTACACTAGTCAAACTAGGTCAAATTTAGCCCAAACAAGTCTAATAAGTCTCACTAGGCCTAACCAAGCCTATTCTAGCAAGCACACATCAATCCCAAGGCTATACAAGCCAACACATCACGCCATCACATTCATGCAAATATTTATTATATATAAGAGAAAGGAAGCTAGCATGTAAGCTATCTGTGTGTGTGAACAAAGAGGTGTACATGGAAGGGAATAGACTAGCTAAGTTATAAGTAACATGCATCTACATCCTACAATTATCTATATACATCATGGAAATCATTTAGAGAGGGTTACATGGCATAGTGGTTCACATATATGAAATCTAAATTTAACTAGCATTTAATAACAAGGTTAAGGGTTAACATTTACATATTAAAGTTCATTCAACAATGTAAACATGTTAACAATGTACTAGTTTTCTGGAATTGAGGGGTGTGAGTGTAATGTGAAGTGTGTGAGCTGAATGGTGAATACTGGAAGCAGTGAACATTGACATGCTCTGATACATGAGTATCAGAGTGCACAGAACATATGAAAATGAATGCAAGGCATGAAGATTTAGTGAAGAATGCAGTGTTTATGCAATGTATGCAGGGCAATGTGTGAATTTGAAGCCATAGCCATAGCATCATGTCGACCAGTCACTTAAGGATGTTTTAAGTGAATATTTTACTTAAAACAATATTTAAACTCATTCCTTCCAGTAGACCTTAGGTAGCCATAATTTTCTTGAGACAACAAGATAAACTATAAATCAAAACCACTCAGGCCAAAAATGCTAAAAGCATAATCTTCTAGAAACAAAAGTTGAAAGCAAACCCATCTAAATGCTTAACTGATGTTAGAGTGAGTCCGCCCTATCTTTTAACATTAAATGTACCAATCAAAAATTGAGGTTTCAATCTACAGCTGAGTGTTTGGCAGGCAACTTCGCAGGGTACCCAATACTCTGTTTTCCAGATAAATTTTAAGCAACGAAGCGAAACCTTAAATGTTTCATGCATACCCTACAGCAGCAGAAGGGCACTCATGTAATTAAGATCAACAGATTTTAGACAACTTGTTATAAAAAATAAGCAAGTTCTCATCCTACTAGACTAATATTAAGTTCAGAAAATGACCCAAGAAAACCACTCACAAAGATGGTCAGCTCATGGAGAGTTTTTAAATATCGTCTATCATCAAAAGGAACGCCTAGAATCATTCCAGAACTATGTTGATACATCACTCTCCTGGTACGGATTAACCAATAACAATGCCAAATATTTTTCCAAAACAAAAGGTATTTACTATCATAAGGTGGAGAAACTTACACGAGTCTATCCTTCCAACCTCATTATCAGTAATGTTAAAATATATTCAACAAAAGTACGACATGGGTATGGTAGAAACTTAGAGACAAATGATATAATTGTCACAAGATACACTACTTAAATAACCTGAAAAATAAGATGCTATGGCTTAATTATGAATATAGGATAATAGGACACAGATTTAGTGAAGAATGCAGTGTTTAAATAACATAAATTTAGCCGTTAGTTATGAATTTGAAGTTCAGAAAAATAGGGAAGAACTCTCTGATACTACACGTATCAGACAGATTATAGACACATTGAATTAATCAATAAATACAAGAATTTAGCACAATTTAAAGTTTGGCAATTAATAAAGCATGTGTACACGTGTCTTATGTGTCCTCACGTGTCCAGGAAACATGACACAGGCATGTCCAGAGTGGACACGACTCGTATATCAGAACACGATTCTGACTGAACGTGCCCCCCCCCTCCCGCGATCCCCACTCCACCATCCCCATCCCCTGTACACCACCGGCCCCCCTCTCCCCCCTACACCACCGGCCCCCCTCTGCCCCCTCCCTGCGGCCTCCCCCAACCCCTGGCCCCCTCCGTCCCCTACCCCCGGGGCCTCCATCTGCCGCCCCATCCCCCCCTCCCCCCCCCGCGGCCTCCATCCGCCCCACCCCCTTTCCCCCGCGGTGTCCTACCACAGTCGACGCCGCCCTCCACAGTCGAGCACCGCGCAAGCGCGCGGTGGAGAGAGAGAGAGAGAGAGAGAGAGAGAGAGAGAGGGGGGGAGAGGGGATTACCTGGGAGAGAGAGAAGATCCGTCGAGAGAGAGCACCGCGGGAGAGAGAGAGAGAGAGAGGGAATGAATTTTGGGGGGAATGAAAAATTCCCCCCGTCGTTTCAATTTAAGTCTGGAACCTAACTTTTGCGACCGACTAGCGACGGATATAGTCGGTCGCTAGTACGTCGCTTAATTTTATAGTTACCGACGGGATATCCGTCGCTATGTAGTCGAAATAAATCCCGCCATTTCTCTCAACAATTCCCGCCATATAGTCGACAGTATAGCGACGGAAAATTTTCCGTCGCTATGTTCCAATTATGTTTCCGACTCTTTAGCGACGGATTACCGACCTTTTCTCACCATTAAAAAAAATAAAAAAAAATATTTTTTCTGGTCGTTATACTGTCGGTAATCCGCCGCTAATCGGTCGCTAAAGACGACCGAAAAAATCCGTCGCTAATTATCCGTCGCTAATTGACTGTATTTTGGTAGTGAAATAAAATAAAATAAATAAATGATAATGTTATATCCAATATTTCTAGAAGTACATTTTAATAAAATAATAAACTTGTAAATATTTTTGTCCTTCAAATATATATATATATAATTACTTTCCTAAAAATAAAATATTTTCCATCACGAAACAAAATTAGCACTTCTCATAAGATTTTATTTAAAACTTTTTTTTTATAAAGAAACTAATCATAAAATATTATTCAAAAAACATCGACAAAAAGTACATTTAAACACAATAATTAAAATCAATAAATAAATAAAATAATATATTTTAAAAAAAAAAATCAGAAAGAGGAGTTACAAGACCAGCTTGGTACAACCGGGTCTTCTACAAGTCAATAGAATATATTAATAAATAATTAACCCATCCGTAGGGGTTAAGTCACAACTTGGCCTGGTTTTCCTAGTTAGAACAAACCTATGGCTCGGCCTTCCCTAGCATAGCTAATACACTAGCCAAAGCACGCAACTGCACTATACGTGTCATGATTCCTAGTCACCTTGTTCTCCAAATCTCAACTATGACTAAGGGCCTTCAATAATAATCAATTAATTAAATATTTATAAAACTAAAATCGTAATTCAAATAAAATGAATTAATAAAAATATATTAAAATTTCGGGAAGGGAGATTACAGTATCAGTATCGGCATTATCAACGGTTTCGGATCGAAGTATTGGATTTTTTGGTTTCGGTCAAATAATTTTTAACATTTTAGAAAATATTTTTTTATACATTTAGGTATAATTTTAAATATTTTCGGTGTTGAATGAAATAGTAGTCACCCTTGTCGATTGGTTTACATATGATAGATACGTTTTCTTCTTTTACAACTTTACTATGCTTTTACAACCTTGTTGATTGGTCTTTTTCTTTTAACTTTTTAATCAAAATGATCAGAAAAAAGACCCCCAACTAGTGTATCAATATCATCATCGAATACCAAGCTCGGTCGGCATTGAATTAGCCCATGTCAAACAGTATCGGTATCGACCTATCGGATCAGAATATGCCAAATCGTATCGATATCGGCCGTATCGAATCAGAATATACCAAATCGTATCGATATCGACCGTATCGGATCAGTATTGGCCGATACTGCAAATTATGTTTGTATCAGGTTTGAACTTTTATCCTATATATTCTGTCGCACCCCAGTACCGGAATACTGAGATGGACTAGGCCAGCTACTCCATATGAGATATATAAATGTCATACGGTGATCGGGGCTGTCATGAGAGTAGGGGATGCATGCTAAAATCAATTCTCCTATGGTCTCACAACGCATCTATGTCTCAATCATTCAAGGCAAGAAGCAGCAATTAGTGAACATATGAGATAAAGCAGTAAGGCGTCCCCGATGCTTCATCAAAATGATCATGGGGATCTAGCTTTATAAGTTAGCTAGCCTAGAGAGTCATAGGTACATAATCATATTCAGCTGCAGTCTGATTTAACTAAAATTATACAAAAGACAAAATATCCAGATTAACCGGCTCAACCGGTGCCGGTGGCTAAATGCTAGGACATAAGTGATGAAAACTAGAGTGGTGGAGAAGAAACCTACTTGAGCCCCCGCCAGCCATGCGCTTAGTATGTACCATTGACGTCAGGGAAGAAATTTGGATCCTCAGGCACTGCTATGAGATCTGGCCAAACAAAACCAGCGGGGTCAGCCCCGAATAACAAGTACCACAAAGGGGCACAAAAGAGTGAGATAAAATTCAAGCATAATAATAATAATAAATAAAAGGCTTCCGGTCGTAACCTCGATCCACAGCCTGTCATAGAACGATAGACCAACCCAACAACCAAATAAGGACATGGGTTGGACCACGCACCATGACAGTCCATGTCCCTCGGCTATAAACGGAAGGTATAAGGCACAGTCAAGTCTTTTTTCAAGCGTCCATTCATTCCTACAGCTTTCTAAATTTGGTAGAGTTATTCCTGCGATACTGATTAAAGGAAATCCTCAGATTGTATCAACCCAACAGGGCTAGTCAAACCATTAGACATATAGCACATTAAGTACCCCCGGAGGGCTACCACGCTAATATATATATATATATAACACATAGCTTGTAGAAGTCGGATATAATCATCTGCTAAAGGCGAATGAAACCATATCTATGGCGGCCAACCCGACACGTCAGGACCGGACCTGGGGTGACTAGTATGGCACGATCTCAGAATTCTTCCCATCCAATGCATCTACCAAGTTAATTGCCTAGTTAATCCCTAGGTTACCTCGGAGTTCATATATCGTGGTCACATGCTCACTCCCCTATATGTCGTATAATGTACGAGTACCCCAAGAAGAGGTCCGTACTGGCTCATGGAGTCATACGTACGTACCCCTTCTTGGTGTAAAGCAACACACAACACATACCATGTCATTGCTACCGACCATTCGCTATATAAATGCTGGACTCTTGGATGTACTGGCAGGTATCACGTAGGAACACTTAGCACATAGGATAGTACCTCGTTGCTCACATAGATTGTACCATAGTACACAGATAGGTTTATCCAGCACTCACATAGGTAGTCAAATCAAGAATAAGGACTAAGGCACAAGGACGCATGCAGCCGAGGGTCATGCGACAAGGATCATGCGGCCATGGATGTAGTCCGTATGACTGCATGCGGCCAGGGGTCATGCGGCAACGCATGCAGTTCGCAGGACTTCATGTGGCCACAGCTTCATACAGCAAGCAATGAAGTCCGCAGGACTCATGCGGCTAAAGCTCATGCGGCCAAGATATGCGGTCCGCATGATTTCATGCGGCCAAGGTAACACTGTCGTCAGACTCGATACGGCAAGACTTCATGTGGGCAAGGCAACACTGCTGTAGGACTCCATGCGGCAAGACTTCATACGGCCAAGGCAACACTGCCGTAGGATACCATACGGCAAGACTTTATACGGCCAAGGCAACACCACCGCAGGACTCCTGCGGCAATACTTCATACGGCCAAGATATGCTCATCTTCTCCAAAATCCGAAAAGGATGGCCATGGAACCCATGAACTTCAAACTGTCACAACTCGGTCAAAACAATATAAAATCTAACTTTTCAAAGGTCAAATTTGGGTAAAAGAAATGCTCTACCACATGGAACAACTATATTTTGAAAACAAGCAAGTTTAATAGATCAAAACCAAGAAAAATCAAAAATGACAAACTTAGATCTACAAGAATCCATCCTTCAAAACCGAAAATACCAAGTACAAAACTTGTAGAGGATGATGAGAAGAACAATATAGATAAATAATATCAAAAGAAAAATCAAGGATGAAAAATGCACAAATTTCCACTTTTGAGCAAGTTGTACTTGCCTAATGGTGGTGGTTGAGGGAAATGAATGAAAGAGTGAATGAGGAGAGAGAGAGTGAGGAAGAGAATATAAATAGGGGTTGGGTTGGCTTAAGAAAACCTTAATCTCTAAACATGCTCTAACCATTCTACTAATGACATGCTTAAAGGCTACATGCAACCATTAATAAATAGTAAATAGAATCATGCACATGCTAAATATATGATACCATGTACATGATTCATGAAAGAATACGTATATCGGGATCGGGGAGTGACATCTCTTTCTCCTTAGAAAAATTATGTCCTCGAAAAATTCTGTCCTCAAAATCTCTGCCCTAGTGGGTATAAGAAAAATAGGAAAACATATTACAAAGGCATAAGGATAAATATACCTTCCGAGTCGAACAAGTACGGATATAGGGATCTAATCTCGTCCTTGCGCTCCCATGTCGACTTCCGGTGAGTGACGGCCCCAAGCGACGCAGACAAGATTAATAGTCCGGTTCTTGAGCACCTTCTTTCGTCGATCCAAAATGGATATGGGATGTTCCTCGTAAGTCAGGTCAGCACCGACAACCAGCTCAGAATAATCTTGGATGTGACTCGGATCTGGGACATACCTATACAACTGAGATACATAAAACACATCATGTACATCACATAGCAAAGGCGAAAGGGCAAGAAGATAAGCAACATCGCCTACCCGAGCGAGAATATCAAATGGACCTACGTATCTCGGACTAAGCTTTCCTCGGGTTCCAAATCTGATGATACCCCGAGTAGGCAAAATTCGTAGAAACACTTGGTCACCAACATCAAACTCTTGAGGCCTATGATGCTGATCTGCCCAGAGTTGGTGTCTGTCCTGCGCAACTGGAAGCCGCTCTCTGATCAACTTGACTGTTTCTACGGTCTGTGTGATCATCTCTAGTCCCAATAATTTTCGTTCTCCCACATCATCTCATGCCAGAGGGAACCTGTACTTCCTTTCCTATAATGCTTCAAACGGTGCCATCTATATACTTGCCTAATAACTATTATTGTAAGAGAAATCTACTAAATAAAGATGATCTTCCCAAGTTTTGCCAAAGTCTAAAGTACTAGCCCGTAACATATCTTCCAATGTCTGAATGGTTCTCTCTGACTGTCCGTCCGTATGCGGATGATAGGCTATACTAAACCTTAATTTGGTACCCAAACCTTGATGCAAACTCCGTCAAAAGTGAGAGGTGAACCGTGTGTCTCGATATGATACTATGCTGAATGGAACACCATGCTGTCTCACAATCTGCTTCATATACATTTCTGCCATCTACCTACTCTGAAAGAAAGGAAATGAGCAACCTTCGTGAGCCGATCCACGATTACCCAAACTGTGTTTCGACCGGTCGAAGATCTAGATAAATCGGTCACAAAGTCCATTGTCATGTGCTCCCATTTCAACTCCAGAATATGAAGCGGCTGTAACAATCCTGCTGGTCTCTGCTGCTCTATCTTCACTTGCTGACATACCAAACATTTAGAAACATACCTCACTATCTCCCTCTCTGTCACGACTCGGTCCTAATTTCTTGGGTCGAATCGGATCATGTCCAGCCTGCACCGTTATTGAGATGGCGGCAGTAAGCTGTATCACACATACAGGTAATCAACAATATAATTCTAATTGCCACAACTTAATATTTCGATAAATAAAACTTGTCCAACACAAAGTTTCAAATACAAACCACAACTGAAATAAAATATTTGTTTTCCACATAATCATAAACTAAAAATAAATCTAATTAGCAGTCTCCTCATCATTATCCTCTGGTAGAACAGCCGGGTACAGCTCAGGGTCATAGTAGCTACTTATCAATAGCTCAGTATCGTCCATAGTACCTACAGGGAATCCAGTCAGGAAAGGAGCAAAGTACACTTCATGATAATCCAACAATTGAAATAATAATAGAGTTATGCACTTTTAAACAATTTGAAATAAATAGTTTTCCAGCAGTTAAAATATTGTGATATGAATAGGCAATGAATATGACCGGATTAGGTTGTACAGTTGTATTCTATTGATACGATATGGCTTATCCCCGTGTGTATGAGGGGTAAGCTAACATAGTCATTATACTACTTTGGATGTGGTCATACTCATTACACTACTCCTCCAGTACCCAACAGTCAATCAGTCAATGCTCTCAGAGAGAGTTCCGTGTTACATCGTGGTTTAAACTTGCAATAAAACTATTACTAAATAATTGTAAACTAACACAAAATGTACTTGCCTTGGTTATAACTGGATTCGATATTGATTCCGGGATGATGCTAGTACAATCCTCGAAACCCTATAATTGAGAATTCCTGACTTAGCACCAATATTCAAACCATATCTAGGTGTGCTAGTTACAATCTCTAGTATTTGTCCTAATCAAATTTTTAGGTTATTTACAACTCTACTTTAGAACTTTTATCGAGGTGAGTTTCTAACTTACGAAGAAAAATCAATTTAACTTTTTATTGGAAAAATCGTATTTTCTAATTATTTGATAAAACTTTGTATTTTATTGTATTATATTTAAAAATAATATTTTTCTTTAAATGAGGAAAAACGTAAAATTTGTTTTAAATAATAACTTGTAATTTTTCCTAAAATATGAGAAAATAATATTAATTTTCTATAAAATAATTATTTTACTATTTTTACGTGTTTACGCCAACCACAAACCAGAAAAGAATAAAACTACACTAACTTATTACAAAACCACAAATAATAAAAGCTGGGCTTATGTCTTTTACAGACATTTTACATAAATTGAAATAAGATAAAAATTTGTTAGTTCTGAAAAATTATCCTACAAATTAATCACAAAATAAAACTAGTAATTAAATTAAATTAATTTCGAGTCTCAGACTTTGGTCCAATCGTCAAAATAGCTAATGCCTCAACGTCCGGATAAAACCGGTTTCGTTTGTATTTCGCTAATAGCCCATTGACCGATATGGTCGTCGCCCAAAAATCTACTTTATAAAATATTTCCGAAATCCGATTTAAAATATTTCTTTATAAATTTTATAAAAATTTTGGCAGCATTCCCTCTATTTTTGGGACAACCCAAAACTGGGAAAATGTGCCACAAACTCCAAATATCAGTCCCACACTGGGAAAAATCCATTTTTATATAAAATATACTCGCAGAATTGTTTTCGAAACGAATTTGGAAAACCCGAAACAAAATCGAAATCACCACAACATAAAGTACCAGCATACCAACAATCAGAAAATCCAATTTAACTACTAAACCAAAAATCCCAGAAGCTTTTTCGAGATAATCTCGAAAATTTCGAGAACCAAAATACACAGAACCTATCCTGAAAATATTAGGAAATTTCGAAATCAAAACGAATTAACCACAGAACCAAAAATCAACTCACGGAATAAAATCCAAAAGTCACAGCACAAAATACCAAAAGAACTTCGGAATTCCCGAAATCAAAACGTCTAACCGAATCCCGTAACGGAATTGAGGACCAAATTCATCATCGACTACGATGGGAGGGACGAACTACTGTGTTTATCAGAATTTACCCAAATCCGTTGGTCGGGGAGCCGCGGGATAAATATCAGGAATGAAATCGAACAGCAAAATTGGACAATGGGTTCAGCCGAACTATCACAGAACTACGCGAGGTCAACCGGAGACAGGGACGTGTCGGGACAGCAGCCGGGATGCGGGATCGGGTCGACACAGGGGTGCACGCGGGGCAGCACAAAAGGCGGCGCTGGGATCGGTCGGCCAAAAGGTCGGGCGGCCTGGGAACGGGGACCCGAGGGCGGCGCTCGGCCCTGGATGGCTGGGTGCGGGGTCACCGAGGTAGGCGGAGGCCGGCGGGGAACAGAAAGAGCTGCGGGAGCTCGGGAAAATTTAGGGCACTGGAATTTGGGTTTGGGGATGATGGTGATGTAGGTGTAGGAAAAAGGAGAAGTGGGTTAAATATGAGAGGGAAGAGTGGGGGTTACCGGATCCGAAGGGTCGACGGTTTCGGGGAGGCGGAGTATCGTCGGAGATGATGGCGATGGCTACGGTTGGGAAAAGGAAAAGCCAAGAGCCATCAAAAGGACCCAGAGTTTTAAAGCTCCAGCCATACGAATGAATGAATGGAATTATTCCATTCCAAAAGGGTATTGTACAAATGGTTTAATGGAATAACTAACATAATAATGGGTTAAAGAGGTGGCTAATGGGCCTAAGGCTAAGTAATGGGCTTAATTAGAAAATAATAAATGGGCTAAAAAGCTTTAATAATGGGCTTGAAAGGATGACTAAAAGAAATTTGGTAAAAAAAAGCTTTAAAAAAATGGATTTATTAGAGATATCGTTTATTGGAAAGTTATAAATAATTATTTAAAACTCTTAGTATTTATTTTAAAAATATTTTTAGATTGAAATTGAGTTCGGGTCTGGGCCAAGAAATAAAATTCCAAGTTATTAATTTTGAAAAGATTTTTTTTTCCATTTAACTGGTATTAATAATAACTCGAATAAATTAACAAATACACAATATATATAAAAATGTAATTAGAAAGTTGCGGGTTTCACAACCTTCCCTCCTTAGAAAATTTCGTCCTCGAAATTTAAAGGATAGGGTTAAGAATTACCTCAGGTCTCAAATAGATACGGATACTGCTCCCGTATTTCATCTTCTCGCTCCCAGGTAGACTCGCCTGGGGAATTGTGCCTCCACATAACTCTGACTATGGGAGTCACTGAAATCTTGGTCCTCTTCTCGCCTTTGTCCAAAATCGCCACAGGTTTCTCTGGTACTGTAAGACTAGGTCCAATCTCCAGCTCTGAATGGACCAAGATGTGGCTCAGATCTGGGATGTAGCGTCTGAGCTGTGAAACGTGGAAGACGTTGTGCACGCCCTCAAGACTAGCTTGTAGAGCTAATCGATATGCTACTTCACTAATTCGGCTCAAAACTTCAAATAGACCGATGTATCTGGGACTCAGCTTCCCAGCTCTACCAAATCTGATCGTTCCTCTGGTAGGAGAGATCTTCACAAAGACACTATCTCCTTATTCAAACTCTAGTGGTCGACGACTGCTATCAGCCCAATGCTTCTGTCTGTCTTGGGCTATCCGGAGTTTGTCTCTAATCACCTTCACCTTCTCTGCTACATCAGTCACCATCTTTGGCCCCAACAGTACTCTTTCTCCTATGTCGTCCCATACAAGTGGAGTGCGGCAACGACGTCTATAAAGAGCTTCAAATGGTGTCATACCGATGCAAATGGTCTTTCCAAGACCCTCAAAATTCTAAGACGCAAGATCTCAACATGTCTTCAAGCGTCTGGATTGTCCTTTCCGATTGTCCGTCAGTTTGGAGATGGTAGGCTATGCTGAACTTCAGTTTTGTTCCCAAGCTGTCATACAAACTCTTCCAAAAGTGAGAGGTAAATCTAGTATCTCGGTCAGATACAATACTTACCGGTACTCCATGAATCCGGTAGATGTGTCTCATATACAGTGCTGCCAACTTCTCGGTGGATAAGCCAACTTTGAAGGGGATAAAATGAGCTGACTTCGTCAGTCGGTCCCCAATAACCCAAATGACATCCTTTCCTCCTTTGGATTGAGGCAATCCCGACACAAAGTCCATCATTATATGCTCCCACTTCCACTCCGGAATGTCCAGCGACTGTAGAAGTCCTGCTGGTCTCTGTTTGCTAGCCTTCACTTATTGACAAATTAAGCATCTAGCCACAAATCTGGATACATCCTTCTCCATTCCATACCACCAAACAATGGTACGCATATCCCGATACATCTTGTTAGCTCCAGGATGTATGGAATACTGCGACTGGTGCGCTTCTTGCATCAGCTCATTCCTCAGTTCGCCAGATGGTACACACAGCCTCGTACCATTATTCAATGCTCCATCACTGGCGATAGAGAATCCTTCAAGTGTTTCTACCAGCACTTGATCTCTGAGTTTGCAAAGTATCTCATCTTGGAATTATGTCTCCTTGACTTTGTCCATCAGACTTGAACGCACTTGCAACTGCATCATGGTTGAGTCAGCTCCAGGTAAAATAGCATCTCGCCCCAGTTCCTTCAACTTTTCCTCAGGTAGTACAATCTCCAAACCAAGAAGCTTCAGAGTCCACGCAGACTTGGTGAAGACGAAATCCACGCAGACTCGGGGTAGAAAGCTTCAAAATCTACACAAACTTAGGGCAAGAAGCTTCAGAATCCACGCAGACTTGATGAAGAAAACTTCAGAATCCACGCAGACTTGAGGAAGAAAACTTCAGAATCCACGCAGATTTGAGTGAAAACTCAAAATACACGCAGACTTGGGATAGAACTGCCAGCTGTCTTGATTCAGCGTGCCTCGACTGACACAAAATCTCTGGCAGTGATTGCTTTTGTCAGTCACATTAAATGACAAGAAGCTCTTTTGGTACGCCAACTTGACGAAGGTTGAGTCTTGCTGAAGAAGATTTCGAAAATCACGCAATAGACGGCTGTGATCTCTCGAATTCTGTGCATACGTGGCATACGAAGAGACATTCTTCGACTGTTGTGCTGTCAGTCATAATTACTCTCTGACAAATGATGAGCTGTCTCCCCAGCGTGATTTGTAAATATTGTCCTGATCAACTGAGCGTGACTTTTGACTCTGTCCTGATCAACTCAGCGTGACTGTCATTTTTAAAGGCCTACAAGACCCCCTTCAAAGTTTTCAAAAAATTGAAAAGACTTCAAAATTTTCGAAATACTTTGAAAATAAGATGATAAAATGAAATCAGTCACGCTGAGATGACTTCAAATTTTTTGGAAGTCGGAAAGACTTCGAAGTTCTTTGAGAATGTCCAAATGAACTTATTAAATGTCATGATGACTCTTCATTTTTCGAGACTGATTACATCCAGTTTATGGTGGAATATGAACCGCCGGCGAGCTCTGTTATATAAACAGGGAGAGGATTCATTTAATCTTCATCTTACGTCAATATGACACCAAAAGAGAAAGCTGAGGAAGAAGCACGCAAGTTGGGCTTTTGTTCCCATGGTGACCCCACTTTTGGGGGTGAAGAGCCAGAGCCCCTTGTCTTCGGACTCAAAGATGATCCCTTGCAACTAGCCAAGAATTTCTTGAGCTATTTTGGCTTAGATGGCTCGTTCTCTTCTGATGGACGCAGCCTCATAGAGCAGCGTGAAATGTTGAAGGCTCTGTTACACCGCATGGGGGTCAAAAGCGTAGAAGAACTAGGCATTAAGCTCAGTCGCTCTGGAAAATAGAGCGTGTCTTTTGTGCTTTTGTTGCACTCTTTTTGTTTTGTCTTTTGTAAGGCCATCAGTGCCTGTCTTGAAGAATAAAGTACAACTTCTGTATTTAATCTACGTGCATTAATGAAGAATATTAATTAGCACCCTTTGACTATTTCCAATGTTGCTCTGTCTTCCAAAGCACACGTAACACTCATTCCACGGTTTACGAGTGCTATTTATGCGGATCTTTTCCAAGAATAGACTTGTACTTTGCCCTTTAAATAGATAGAAGAGTTTCACAGATACTCATCTCCCATTCCTCTTCTTCTTCTCTGAGAATAAAATTTTTGGAAGATTTCACTCTCAAACAGGAAAGCAATATTTTCTAATGTTCGACATCTGTGCACTGTATCAAACATGAGTTTGCCAATCCTTAGCACCAAACTTGAAGGTAAGTCAGTATAATACGTGTATTATTTTTGCTGTTGAAGATAGGCTTTCTGTTTTTTGTTTCTGATTTGAACAATACACGCCTGTTTCTGTTTGATAAATGCACGCTGAATGATTTCTGTTGATCTAATCTTTTTCTTCTTAATACTTTCTGCAGAAACTTGGCTGAAAATTTTCTTCAGAACTGGCATTGGGGATGTAGATGCTGTGGAGAATATCCTGCTGACATCTACATCAGGGAGCTCATACGCTTTTGACGCGTAAATCAGACAACTCAGAACTCTTCATGGGATAGAAGGGTCTTCCTCAGATGGTAGGAAGAGCCTTTACACACGAGAGTTGGATGGTGGAGTCAACTCTACCCCGAGAAATCGGGTAGTAGAGTTCCTTTCACGGGAGAACTAGGAATTGTATCCCAAGGTTTGGATACATTCCTGTCTTCCTTGAGAGGTTACCCCCAATCCACCAGTTGTATTGGCAGCACCACGACTTCGGGCTGCCATACTCTGTGGTTCTCCTCTCGTCTGAGAGAGAAGACCAAAGTTTGATTCCTGCTGATCTGGTCGTGACTGGGATCCAGACAGTCAGGAACTGCCATCAACAACGAACCTGACGGAGAAGGTCCGACGGAGAAGATCCAAAGAAGAAGATAGATCTCTATTAGGTTATTGTTGTGGTGTAGAATGAAAATCCAAGATTTGTAATAGATTTCCATTATGATTTGTAAGAAAGTCTAAGAAAATGTAATAGACTTTTTGTGGTGAAATGAGAATGGAAATGATAATTCTTCTATGCTCAAAGATTTGTATTTGTGGATGAATTGTGGACATGATAGATAATGAAATCTTTTTTTCTGTTTTAGAGTATATGATATTATCAGAGGTATTATGGACGTGATAATATGTAGAAACTCAAAAGAAAATAGATTGATTTCTATGCAGAGGTCAAAAATGACAAATGAACAAGTAGATTCGGAATTGATTCAGAGGTTATGAAAACGTGATCAATAACGAATCCCCACTTAATAAATTGATAGAAGATCATGAACGGACGAATAAATGAACGGATGAACCGTCAAGTATTAATGAATGTGTGAATCGTCGGATGAACGCAATTAATGGATGGATGAACCGTCGGATGAACGTGACGTTTCATTATTTGTAGAACTTCTGCCTATAAATATAGCATAAATCTGACAAGAACGAACACTTCTTCTTTCAAACATAAAAATGTCGTCTGAAGAAGCATCCAAGAAAACTGGAATTGCCTCAAAAGTTCAGAAAGGCACTGAAGAACACCCTGCTGATCCAGTTCAATCGAAGAAGACGGAAGCAGGCGAAGGTTCGTCTGCACCCAAGCCACCAAGGGACATTCTGGATTTCCTGCTCGAACCAGGAAAGACTGAAGAAGAAGAAGCCATGAGGATGGCCGTTTGCAAGTTCCTCGTGGGTTCTAGCAAGGAGGTTCTCGACTCTTTTGCTGATCACGTCTTCGAGAAGGACGGCTGTGGCCCACATCCAAATGTAGAAAAGGATGATAGTGATCTTCTTTAATATCATGTATCATCATTCATGATAAAAATAAAATAAAATTTTTATTTCTAAACATGAAACTGTCTGATGATTACAAGCATTTACATTTATACATAGTACTTTTTAAGGAATTTGCCATTAATAGGCATCAAAACTTTTCGACCATCCAATTCTGAGAGTTGATAAGCTCCATTTGAGAAAACTTTGCTCACAATATAGGGTCCTTCCCACTTTGCGTCAAATTTGCCCTTGCTCATATAAGTCATAGTCATAGGACGTCTGACTGTTAGAACAAGTTCTCCTTTTTGATACGCCCGAATTCTGACTTTCTTATTAAAAGCTCTTGAAATTCTAGCTTAATAGAATTCAATATTCTGTTGAGCAGATAATCGCTTTTCATCCAGAGCTTCTAATTCTTGAAGTCGAAGACGATCATTATTTTCTGCAGTGAGTTCATTAGCGATTGCTATCCTTAAAGAAAGAATTTGAATCTCTAATGGAAGAACAGCTTCGCAACCATACACCAGAGAGAAGGGTGTACATTTAGTAGCATCACGAACTGTAGTACGATAAGCCCACAAACATTCACCGAGCTTCTCACTCCAATTACGTTTATTAGTAGAGACAAACTTCTTTAGGAGTTTGATGATGGTCTTGTTGAAAGCTTCTGCTAATCCGTTAGCTATCGGATTATATGCGGTAGAAGCCACATTGTTGATCCGGTGATCGTCACAGAATCGAGTAAACTTCTGACTGACGAACTGTGGTCCGTTATCATGAATAATACGTCGAGGAACACCAAATCTGTAGATGACGTGGTGCTTAATAAAGCAAATGACATTGGACGTCTTAACTTCAGTCAAAGGAATGGCTTCGGCCCATTTGGAGAAGTAATCGGTTATTGCAAGAATAAACCGATGACCCTTGGATGACGGCGGATTAATTGGACCAATAATGTCCATGCCCCAAGCTTCGAAGGGCCATGATGCTGCCGTATGGATTTGACAAGCTTTACACTTCTTTGCATATTCGATGGCGTCTGATACCATAGTAGGCCAATAATAACCCATACGTCGAATACGGTCTTGAAGTTTTGGTCCAGGCTGATGTGCTCCACAAATTCCATCATGTGCTTCACGAATAATTTGTTGAGCCTCGTCACCGGTAACACATCGGAGAAGTAAACCATCATAGGCTCGACGATATAAGGTCTTTGTTGTATGATTATAATAGAATCGGAATGATCGTCGTCTGATAGATGCTGCTTCACTCGGATCATCCGGAAGAATATCATACAATACAAAATCTAAGAAAGGAAGTCTCCAATCCGTATCCGTATTTTGATTTTCGGCCGAATGACTGAAGATGAATTCCATGCTGGAATCAGATGAAGATGATAAAGATTTACGACTAAATCCAAATCCTCTTGTTGTGTTGACGTCATGAGATGTTGATTCTTCAATGTCAACTGGAAGTCCTAGGGTCAGGTTATTTTCAAGATGAAATAATTCTCGATTGCGAACAATAATCATTTGTTGTCGTCTAATTGGGATAGCCAACACCGCTGCAAGATTAGCTAGAGCATCAACTTCTGTGTTACATGCTCGTCTAACATGTTCAATGAAGAATTCTTCAAACGAAGAAGCCATAATTATAGCTGATCTATGATAAGGAACCAGATCTTGATGGCGGACTTCATAAGTACCCCTTATCTGATTGACAATGAGTTTAGAGTCTCCGTACGCCTCCAAATGTTGAATATTTAGATGTTTAGCGAGTTGAAGACCAATGAGTAATGCATTGTACTCAGCTACATTGTTTGAACACGGCTGATCGAGAGAATAAGCTCTTTGGATAGCAAGACCTTCTGGCGATACAAGAACGATTCCAACTCCAGCGACAATATCACCATTAGGACTTATCCTTGAAGCTCCATCAAAGAATAGACGCCAAGTAGGATCTTCTTCAGCCATTTGGTTTGAATCTAGGACTTCATCTGGAATTTCGTCATAGAGTTTTGAATCTTCTGGAATTGAATGAGCAGCCAGAAAATCAGCTAAAGCTTGTCCTTTGACTGACTTCTGAGGAATATAATGCATGTCATACTGAACAAGTAGGATTCCCCAGTTAGCTAATCGAGAATTCAAAACACTGGGTTTCTTCATCATGATCCGTATAGGATTGATCCTGGAGATGACATGAATAGTCTGGCCAATGATATAATGTCGTGTCTTTTGAACAGTGAACATCAAGGCTAGACATTTTTTTTCGACCGGTGAATATCGAGGTTCAGCTCCGGTCATAGTACGACTGAGATAGTAGATGGCTTGTTCATGACCATTTTGATTCTTTTGAGCGAGTAATACACCCAATGAATGACTCATTGCTCGAGTATATAGAAGAAATAGAATTCCTGAAACGGGAGGTGCCAATACTGGAGGGCTCATCAGATATTGTTTTATATCATCGAATGCTTTCTGACATTCATCATTCCAGACAAAAGAAACACCTTTCTTCATAAGTTTGTTGAATGGTCTGCAGCGTCCTGATAAATTAGAGATGAATCTCCTGATATAAGTGATCCTTCCTTGAAATCCTCATAGCTCTTTTAAGGTGCGTGGAGGACGCATCTCTTGGATGGCTTTGATCTTCTTGGGATCCACGTGTATACCTTTAGAGGTAATGATGAAGCCGAGAAATTTACCACTAGAGACGCCTAAGAAGGACTTAGTAGGGTTCATCTTTAATTGATGCTTACGCATTAGATCAAATATAGTCTTCAAATCTTGGATATGATCCTCCTTTTGTCGACTTTTGACTGCAATATCATCAACATAGCATTCGACTGTTTTCCGCAAATGTTCACGGAATATAGTGCTCATAGCTCGTTGATAAGTTGCTCCTGCATTCTTGAGACCGAATGGCATAACTGTATAACAGTATGTACCGATCGGCGTTCTGAAAGAAGTGTGCTTCTCGTCATCTGGAAACATTTTAATCTGATTGTATCCAGAATACCCGTCCATGAATGACATCCGTTCAAATCCACAGGTATTATCAATCATGACATCAGTGATTGGTAGAGGGAATTCGTCTTTAGGGCATGCCGCATTGAGATCGTGGAAGTCTATGCATACTCTGACCTTGCCAGTCTTTTTAAGGACATGAACTATATTAGCCACCCAATCGGGATGTTGTTCCTCTCTAATAAACCCGGAGGTTATGAGTTTATTGACTTCAACTTCAATTGCATCCATAATGTCTGGACGAAATCGTCGATGTTGTTGTTTGACCGGTTTAGCATTCGGCAAGATATTGAGCTTGTGAGTTGCAATTTGTGGATCAAGTCCTGGCATATCTTCATAACTCCAAGCGAAGACATCGATGTAGTCACGAATGAGTTTGATCATGTCTTGCTTATCAGGTTCAGAAAGACTTTCACTGATGAATATTGGTTTGGGAGATCCCTCTTCACCAACATCTATTTGAACAAGTTTGTCTTCAGTCGGAGGTTCTTTTTGCTCGAAACGGAACTCCCATTGATTATCTAATCTTTGGGCCCATTGTTCCGATTCAGGTAAGATTTCAAACTCTTCTTCGTCTTCATCACTTTCTTCAGAATGGTCAATGGAAACCATGTTGGAAGACAGAAGGTTGCAGTAGAAGTCACCGATACTCATATCGGAATCCCAAGAAGTGGTACTAGAAGAATCAGATCTCTTATCTTCGTCAGACTCGGGATCTTCATGGATAATATTGATAAAAGGAGTAGGGGCTATATAGCCTAGTCCGCATTTCGTCCTTCCATATTTCAGAGGAGGAATACGAACATGCATTTTTCTTCCCTTTCCACTATTGAGGCCAGTCCTGAAGTCATTGCCCATATTTTTGATGATGTCTTTAGATTGCTGACTATAACGACGTAGTTGTAATCTTCCAGTATCATCATTTTTGTCTTTATCTTCTAAATCAGAAGGACTTTGGGGCCCTTTATAGAATAATATTGGAATGTCTCCTGGCTTTCTGCTGGGAACTAGAAAGTATAAAGATTGTACAGGTTCTAGGGATACATCTGTATGAATAGTCTGTACAACCTTTATGGTTATTGCGTTCAAGTCATCTAATAAATGTAAATAACTATGAACATAATTACACACATCAGCATACTGCAAAGATGGAGACTTTTCATTAAATGTAAAAGCAGCAGTATTTACATTGGGAGAAGGCTGAGCCTTAGAGATTTTAGCCAAGTCAATGACTAAAGGGGGAGAAGAAGAACGAGAAGAAGCGTTGTTTCGATTAAGATCGATAACAAATGGCTCAGAAGAGGTGAGCTCCCTTGAAGTTTGAGATGGAAGAATAATCCGCCCTCCAACTGGAATTAGCAGAGTATCCTGTTTCATATGTGGAGATGCAGGAATTACAGTACGCCCACTGACAGGAATAATCATTGTGTCTTGAGCAAACGACTGAGGTAACGGAGAAATCCGTCCACTCACCGGAATGATGAAAGAACCTTCTTCAGAGAGTTTAGGAGATTGTTGCTGAATAGTTCGACCTTTAACAGGAATTATTAAGGTCTCACTTTGTGAATCCTCTTTCTCCATAGCTTGTATAACCCTTGTATACTCTTCTTTGTACATTCGGGAATCATTGAAATAAGCTTCAACCCCATAGAAGGGATTTATATCAGCAACTTCTTTTTGTACTCTTCCATTGCTATCAATGTATTTAAAACACTGATGAAGAATAGAAGGCACCACATTATTTTTATGAAGAAAGGGCCTCCCCAGAAGAAGATTATAGGATCCCACGATCTCGATCACATAGAAAGTGACTTTGGATCTGAAATCGCCTATCTGAAGCTTCAGATGAATCTTTCCCAAAGGCTCGCTTCGGCTTTGATTGAATCCCAGGATAGTAGTAACCGTCTTAGAGAGCTTGTGAAGAGGGATTTTTAGTTCATCCAACAGACTCTTTGGTATTATGCTTATAGCAGACCCTGGATCAATGAGGATACGATCTATCTTCATCGTATCGATATAACCAGTGTAGTAGAGAGGCCGATCATATCGATTATCCTCCAATAGCATGTCGTCTTGTGTAAAGGTAATATTTGGGATAATCTCCAATACACTGTTGCAATGTAAGCAAGTGGCAGGTTCTGCATCTGGCTTCTTCAATTGTGCAAGACAAGAGTCAGCTTGTAGAAGTGCTTCACTTAATGTCTTCCGAGTCTCTTTGGAAAGACGTAGAAGTTCAAAGAGGGACATTCTAGCTGGAGTATTAGCAAGCTGAGCTAAAATGTCGAAATTATAAGGCTTCTGAAGTCCAAGAGGAGAGGACTTCTTGATTGGCTTATCAAACAGAGCCTGTTGTTTGCCTTTCTCCAGAGCTGTAGGCTTGGAAGGAACAGGTTCAGTGGATGATTCTTCTTCAGGAGGAACATTAGAAGCATCTTTATCAGCTGGAGGGATATCAAGAGGATCCTCAGGATTCTTGGAATAATCCTTTAGATAAGGTTTCCCCGTTCGAGTAGCACTAACAAGTGCTTCTTCTTTCTCTTTTGGCTCTGTGTCAGGAATAGATCCAAGAGAAGTCATATGATATGACTTAATCTTTCCAGCCTTCTTGGACTTTCGAGAAGTAGTCTTTTAAGGAGAAGGCGATTCAAAATCTGCCACTAGATCAGGATGGATCCACATGATTTCTCCAGTTTCTAAAGTGATTGGTACTAATCCTTCAGACTGTGGAGGAGGAAGATTCACTATGTCAAGAGTTGCCTTGGGAATAGGAACGATCCCACTTTCAAGGAGTTGAGGAGGGAAATCTCCGAATTACATAGAGACGACGTTGGAGGTGACGGTCTTCTCTTTTGGAGTAAGAGAGATAGCTCCAGATTTAATCATTTATTGGATCTTTCCTTTCAATACATAACATGTACGAATTGTATGACACAGCATTCTGTGATATGGGCAGTATTTGGGATGATCTGTTTTACCAGCTTCATCAGGTTTCTTGATCTCAGGTAATTGTATCTTATTACCTTTCAGCAGACATTCAAAGATACCAAGGACATCGTCGTCATCGAAAGAGTATTTTTCTTTGGGGCGAGGTGTTCTTGGTTGTTGAGTTGTAGGAAAAGTTTGAACAGTTGATGCATCTTTGCTCTGAAGATTAACTTCAAGAGTTTCTTTTCCCTTGCGAGTATTATTTTTATTGTTAGTACCTTGACCTGTTTCTTTAGGAGTCATCTGCACTCCTAAACCTTTGAAGGTTTCAGCACTAATTTCTGCGGCCTTGGCACTAACTATGAAAGAAGGCCAGTCTTGGAATTGAGTGGATCCTGTCCACATGCTGATGATTGGCAACAAGTTTGATTTGCATGTGTCGATGGTGACAGCATCAGGAGTTCCAAGAGGCATCTTCAGAGCTTCTCTTCGAAACCGTTCAATGTACTCTTCTGTAGTTTCATTATTTTTCTGCTTGATTCTAATAAGAGCAGACATAGTCATGTCATTGAGCCCTTCATAGAACCGTTCAAGAAACATCTGTTTAAAACCGAAAAATGAGGTAATGCTCCCATCTGGGAGACTTCTATACCATTCATAAGCCGTTCCCTTGAGACATCCAACAAACACCCGAGTAAGGAGGGCGTCGCTTGGTTGCAGCTGATCAGTCATCACTTCAAAGTGATTAATGAACTGACTTGGAGAAGTGGTTCCATCATAGAATGAGATAGTGGGAGGCTTGTATTTAGGAGGATACGATACTTGCTTCCATTCTATCGGATAAGGTTGTTTGATGCCTAACCTTTGTAAACTATGTTTCTGTTTGAATGCCTCGAATTGAGTTTTGAGATTTCTCAATTCTTCATTAACAACTCCAGAAGATTGTGGAGTTGTAACTTGTAGAGAATAGTTGGGAGGAGGAACAACATTGTAAGCACTACCCCCAGCTCCAGAGAGACTAGGGTTTGGTTGAGCTGGTCCAGGAGTATTGGATTGTACTGCTGGAGGAACTTGTACTGGACTCATATCTGTGTCAGTTGGTATGGCATCTGGTACAGTCTGTCGATTTTGCATCTGTGTTGCCATGAATTCATACATCGACTTTATAGTATCAGCCATAGACTTCATTTGTTGTTCTAAAGAAGCAATTCTTTGATCTTGAGGAGTCAAGGAAGAAGAAGGTTCATCAGTATTCCCATCAACCATATAAGTTGTGACTGTACGAGGAATTATTGATGAACTGGTAGATGTTGTTTGTTCTGAATCATTGCTTTGTGCATCAAAGTCAATTATAGGAGAACTACCCCCAGTAGGAAGAGGTGGGAAGTTAGATTCTCCAAGGAATTCAGAATCATCTTCAGAGATCAAATTTCTTTGACTAGAGGCCAGGACTCTTGCTCTGGTATTTCTATATACTCCATCTGGACTATCAACTCTACCCCCAGCATCCCGAGAGGTCATATTGACAGAAGCAAACAAAGGCTCATCTTTATCAGGCATAGGTTCACACTGAATCCGATTGAAGACAGATTGTCGTTTTGTTTGACATCTGCATTGCATTGTGACTCTTGGCTGGAAGTCACATTCATGATCAACATGATCATGAGCCATTGATTGACATCTGCATTGAATTATGACTCTTGGATAGAAGTCACATTCAGCATGGTCCTTTGACACAGAATCACTTCTTCTCTTCTGTTGAAGATATTCTCGTAAATCTGTTTGTGAAGATTGAAGAGTATATTTCCTGTTCTTGGGTCTTGATGGCTCTTGATTATATAGAGAATGATTAATATGAGCCACATAGTTTCTTGCATACTCTGCATCTGGATCTCTTATCCTTGTTTTCAACTGGTATGGTTTCTTAACACCAGAAGTGTTAATTTTTGTTCTTATATCAGTTGGAGGTAACACATTAGTTTTGGAAACATGGAGTTTTCCTTCCATTGATCTGGATATTTGCAGAGAAGGAAGAGTTGAACCACCCCCTTGATTAGGAGTTGGTAACAGACCTTTTCTAGATAAATTCTGTGCCCAATTCGAAGAAGTCATAGAAGAAAACATTAAGGAATGTTTCTTCTTAGACTCATTCAAGTTTTGAGACATAGAATGTCCAGAAGGAAGAGTAGTCAAAAGACCATCTCCTTTTCTTTGACTAACAAAATTGTCAGTCAAAGCTGTTCCTGAAGTAAAAACTACAGGAGCAGAAGAAACAACTAAAGAGTTATTTCTTTTCGAAGGAACTTTGTGTGGAAGACCACCCCCAGTTCTGGTATAACTTGGCAAAGAAGAAGAGATAGCTAAAGAGCTATTCTTCTTAGATGAAATACACGCTGAAACAGGCTTGGTTAAAGAACCAGTGCTGTTGGCGTGACTTTTGACTTTGGAAATACACGCTGGAACAGATTTGGCTAAGGAGCCAGTATTGTTAGCGTGATTGTTGATTTTAGAATTACACACTGGAACAGACTTGGCTAAGGAACCAGTGCTGTCAGCATGACTTTTGAGGTTGAAATTGCACGTTGGAACAGATTTGGCTAAGGAGCCAGTACTGTCAGCGTGATCTTTGATTGCTGTCATCTTCGAGTGCACAAGAGTGTGCGTGCTTGCAGTAGAGTTCTTGCCAGTGTTAGGAGCAGACACTGTGGCAGAGACTTCACCATTGGCTGCCAACTGATTCTTAGGGACATAGACAGAGTGTCCCTTCGACTTGGCAGTGATGATGGAGGCTGTAGTGGGCTTACCACTCTTAGCCCGCTGCATTTCTTCATAGGCGAGTTGATCGAATTGGATCGTCATCACCTTCTTCGTCGAGCCGATTGACGAAGTATCGCATTGAGTTGTTGCCATCTCAGAAGAGGAGATGGTTTTCCCCAGCAGAGTCGTTAATTTATTTTCCATAAATAAATTCCTTTATTTATTGTGTATCTGGGAAAATTACAACTGTGGGAATATGATCTAGAAGACGATCATTTTATCCATTGGACTATGCGAAGAAGAAAAGCTCTCAAAATTTTGACAGTAGATAACTATGTATCTGTCCAATGAATGAGAAAAAGAACTCTATTTATAGAGTCAAAAATAATAACTGAAAAGATAACTGTCTTCACAGCCTGTGCTTAGTTGAAAATCACGCAGGATTTAACATACGCAAGGTTGTGAGCAGTTACTGGACGTGGCCTGTAACTGTTGGACACATGGCAATCATGCATGAGTCGTGTGCAAGTTACAGGACACGCAGGCGAGAGATCAGCGGCATGGCTGCCACGTACTCCAATTTGATGAAATCCACGCAGACTCGGGGTAGAAAGCTTCAAAATCCACGCATACTTGGGGCAAGAAGCTTCAGAATCCACGCAGACTTGGTGAAGACGAAATCCACGCAGACTCGGGGTAGAAAGCTTCAAAATCCACGCAAACTTGGGGCAAGAAGCTTCAGAATCCACGCAGACTTGATGAAGAAAACTTCAGAATCCACGCAGACTTGAGGAAGAAAACTTCAGAATCCACGCAGATTTGAGTGAAAACTCAAAATACACGCAGACTTGGGATAGAACTGCCAGCTGTCTTGATTTAGCGTGCCTCGACTGACACAAAATCTCTGGCAGTGATTGCTTTTGTCAGTCACATTAAATGACAAGAAGCTCTTTTGGTACGCCAACTTGACGAAGGTTGAGTCTTACTGAAGAAGATTTCGAAAATCACGCAATAGACGGCTGTGATCTCTCAAATTCTGTGCATACGTGACATACGAAGAGACATTCTTCGACTGTTGTGCTGTCAGTCATAATTACTCTCTGACAAATGATGAGCTGTCTCCCCAGCGTGATTTGTAAATATTGTCCTGATCAACTGAGCGTGACTTTTGACTCTGTCCTGATCAACTCAGCGTGACTGTCATTTTTAAAGGCCTACAAATACTAACATACTAAGCCATACTAACAACTAACAATTTGTATTCAGTAGTTTAGTTAATTACTACCAATTATTTATCAACTAATTATAAAAGATACTACTAGTTAATTTAATCATAGGCTAAAAATAGAAATTAACTAATCAATAAATCATCATTAGCTAATTGAAATTTAGCTAATGTCCATCGAAGCCGTAGCCCAGAATCCAAGCCTAGACTTGGTAGGCTAACATTAGGACCGACAATGGTCCTAACCCGACGCGAGGATAGATGACTAACCATCCGATTTATCAAAATCATTAAACTAAAATAAATATTAATAAAATATTTTTGTTTACAAACTTAATCTTATTAATATTCCTTTATAAGAAAATAGATATTTATAATTTATATCTTTTCTCGAAGTGAACCAAAATTTTAATTAGCGTAACATCTTACAAAAAATATAGTTTTACAAAACCAAAGACCAAGAAGGACCGATAGCAATCACGATCGAAAATATTTCTCAAACTTAGAATTTCACATTTTTCGAGATTTAGAAAATTTAGAGTTTTAAAAAATACATTATTTCAAAAAATCCAAGAAATTCGTTAACGGAGGTTAAAAATCTACCCTCCTTAAAACAATTTCGTCCTCAAAATTAAGATTGGCGGAGAGTTCAAAATATGAAAGAGAGTTAGTCAATGCCTTAGGCACGATCAAAGAACAACGACTTTGGCACGATTAAGATAAAAACTTAGTTATGATCAAGATAAGATTTTAGGCACAATCAAGATTTGAAGTCATGGCCTTATAGGCACGATAAAATTTGATGAGTGCGATTAAGTCATGAATTACGATCTGAGCTCGGACGTGATTTAAAATTTTAAAATAATCTAAGTTCACTTGGCACGATTTAAGATGCGACTATGAAAACCAAAACTTGGGCAGGTTTTGGGAATGGAACCTAAGCACGAGTATCTTCATAATCAAATTCCGACAGGAATACAAAATGGTTCAGACATAATCAAAATCTATTTTCTAGCACGACTAATATATCATATAGTCGTGACCAAGGATCAAAGTTTTTAGGCAAATTTAGAATAATTTAAAGTTACTTGAGCACGAAGTCGCGACTAGAAAAATCGAAATCATTTAGTTACGATCAAGTTAAAATTGAATATAAATATAGAATGATCAATATGATCCAGGCTCGATATGGTTAGATTCATAGTTATATAGGCACGATGAAATACAGGAACGATGCGATTAGGTGTCGCTAGGAACAATAAAATGTTTGGCACGATCAATGGCTAAGGATCAACCACTCGATTGCGAGCAAAATCGAGGCTTAAGAACTTTGGAATGACTAAAATCTTTTAGGCACGATTCAGAATAGTGACAAAAAATTAAAACCTAGTCATGAATTAGGAAGTAAATAGCGGCACGGTAATTAAAGGATCAAAATTTAGGCAAGATGGAAAATTAATTCCTGATATGATCGACTCGCTTTACGATATGACAAGGTTCATAATCAAATCGCATAGTCGTGATCAAGGACAAAAAATTTAAGCACAATTTAGAGGCAAAATTGGTACATATAGTCATGATCGTTAAAATCACGATCATGGAATTCATAGTCATCTAGTCATGCCAGATCATCTAGGCGTGACTAATCACAAGGAATTTAGATATAATCAGGAAACCAAATCATGGTCAGAAAAGAGTTTGGGTACGAGTGTTAAAATTCAAACACGATCATAATCGTAATTTGACACGATCAAAAGATAAGGTCAGTCTAACCTTGGTCAAACAGTATTTAGATATGATGAAGAGTATGATAGTTGTCACGCCCCGATCCGAAAAATCGCTCATCCTCGCTAGATTTCACCCGAATCATCGTCCTCGCTGGCACGATCCTGGA
Organism: Iris pallida; assembly: GCA_029216955.1. Taxonomy (NCBI): domain Eukaryota; kingdom Viridiplantae; phylum Streptophyta; class Magnoliopsida; order Asparagales; family Iridaceae; genus Iris; species Iris pallida. Next base: position 2,308,643 of record JANAVB010018995.1, on the reverse strand, counting down.
GTTGTGCTCGTGCAAGGCAAGATAACAGGTTCACATAAGATTATCTCAAATTGATAACATAAGCAACGGAAGAAAAATAGAGTATACAACAAAAATCTCTTTTATTAATGAATGAGCTGAGGTTACAAAGGCTCTGAATGGCCCTGCTTAACATGCCAATTGGCTACAATGCTCATGATCTCTCTAGCTCACAAATATTTACATTATTCCATACATTATGACTTTTTATAGCTGTCACGACATGCACCCGCTTTTCGAATACGGAATGTGTCCAAGCCAGCCTACGCCGCAGAGTCGGCGGCACAACGCTGTCAAAGCCAAGATACTGAAAATCATAAAATATAACATTTATTGCTCATTCACATTATTAAATCAAATCTACAAATTATTACAAGATTTACATTTAAAGAAAAGTACAAATTCTTACAAGTAATGAAAATGATATCATTTTATCTACTTTCTAGGTTTTGGTCTACAAGTACACCCGTATCTCCCAATACTAAGTGAAGCTACAGCTAACCTAAAAAATATTGGTTTTTCAGTCAGCACTAGAATGAGTACATTCTCACAATAGTTTCAATAAATAACAAAATCCATAAATCTGTAAATAATAACGAAATACACGACGAAAAGATAAGCATGGAATCATGAAAAAAACTGAGCATGGGAAAAATGACAAGTGAGTACCAAAATAGAGTGGACATATAGCTAGCAATATATATTGTAGAACCAGAAACTGTATCTATCTAGTGAGTTGAAATACTATGTCGACATATAAATGGCTAAAGGTAAATCCGGCACCACGCACATGAAATGTGCGACTGCTATCAGGCACGAATAAGTTCCGATACTCCGCACGTGAAGTATGCGACTGCTATCAGACACGAATAATTTTTGGATTTGTTTATATGTCTAGAGTATTTTTTCGTCCGACTAGTACTCATGGATCCAAACAGGTCACGAACACGGTAATAGATTGGTCACGAACAACATGTAAAGAATCCATAACTACTATCTCGCGTAACAACGTGTCAAGAACCAATAAAATATCAATGTAAAACACTACAACGTATATGATTCATAGAGATAATCAAATATGAAAACTATCATAGATGTATTTGCCTAAGGTCTTATGCTGGTGAAACTGATAGTACAACCACTCAGATGAGTCACAACAGTCAACACATGCAAAGTCTCCGGATACTGAAATAAAAATTATCAACATTTTCAAAATAGTCAAATTAGCTAGAATTGCCTGTCCTAATGTCCAACTCTAGACACATGGGTAAAACGGTAATTTTGGGTCAAACAGTGTCCGTCGTTGGACCCGCTTTGTACCGAAAAGCGTGTCAAAGTTTATGGTCTCTAAAGTCATCAAACTATATATCTACAGGTCCAGTTTTTTGATACGAACCCAACCTTATATAAAAAGATAGAATCTGGCTGGCCGTGCACAAAATCATCCGTTGAGTCGGATCGTGGGGCCCACAAAACGGCGATCCGATCAACTGTCTCAGAATCGGAGCAAACTTGGAATACAGGACTAGAAAAATGATATGGTCTTGTTGGCGCAAGTTTCATTTCGATCTGACGAGTGTGCACAAAGTAATTAGAAAATTTGCAAAGAGGTCGATACGGTAAATTTTGACGGATACGCATCAAATTCGTTGCGCACACGCAACCAATTTGAATTTCGTCAAAGCCCACACATCCACGAAGTCGATACACACCTTTTGATACTTTCGGTTCGTGACTACGTCGCACGGATTGGCGGGACGCACATCGTATCGAAGGTTTTTTAATGTTTTGAAAACAGTTTTTTGGTAAACTAGGATCCGATTTCTTGGTGCGTAGTTGATGAAATCGACTTCTACAAAATGGATTGTGGAGTTCTATAGATTGTCTGCAAACTATTCAAGCAAATTTTGGCATCAATCAAAGGATTTGCAAGAATTTGCCTTCCAACGGGGTATTTGGACTGCTATATACTCTCATGTTTTGGGCTATTTTTCGTCAACTTATCATCAACTTTCTGGGTGACCTAGATCGTAGAAAATTAAACTAATTGAATAGACTTATAGGCCTATAGGTTGTGCTCGTACCTGAAGTGGAAGTTCCAGGAACGGTCGACTACACGTTACGCAAACCTGTGACGAAGTCGGCCCGCGCGGCCTGTTGCTGCTGTGTCGCAACTATTGCTGCCCGCACGGTCAAGCAACTTGGTCGGTCTCCGCAGGCCTGCGTGTCCATACGCGGTGATCCATGGGTACGCGCCGACGGTCCAGCTGGTGGGGCACGATGGTGGTGGCGGCACGATGATTTTAGGGTTTAGGTTTCTTCGGGTTTTCTCTCTTCTCTCGTATATATATAATCATATATAGTCTGTTGTTCCAGTTTTGTGAAGGGGAATCGGCTCATTGCTGCGGGTCTGGGATTTGTTTGGTATTTTTGTTTTGTTTTGTTTTGTTTTTATATTCTTTATATATATATATATATATATATATATATATATATATATATATATATATATATATATATATATATATATATGGTTCTCTCTTTATATATATATATATATATATATATATATATATATATATATATATATATATATATATATATATATATATTTATATATATATATATATATATATATATATATATATATATATATATATATATATATATATATATATATATATATATATATATAGACACACAAAATATATATATATATATATATATAAAATATATATATATATATATTTTATATATATATATATATATATATATATATATATATATATATATATATATATATATATATATATATATATATATATTTTTTTTTTTTTTTTTTATATATATATATATAGACACACAAAAATATATATATATATATATATATATATATATATATATATATATATATATATATATATATATATATATATATATATATATATATATATATATATATATATATATATATATATATATATATATATATATGATACTTCCTAATTTCTAAAAATTATAATATTAAATCTTCCTATTATAGGGTTATTATAACAATATGTACACAGATATAAATATATTTATTTTTGAAAATAGGAAATAACCAATAATAATTATATATGTATATATATACATATCAATTATCATAACAATAATAATAACAAAATGTAGGAGAACAAAATACAGTAAATCAAAACTAGTTGTACTTGAAATTGCAAGTATAGCCTAAATATCGCCAATTGTACAAGGATAGCTAAGTATGTTTTTTATCCTATTTCAAATATAGAATATCAATTCAATAACAATAACCTATATATTATATACATATATATATAAATCCTTTATATATAAAATACCTATTTAGATAATCAAAATTAATAAATGTAATATGTATGTCTACATGAACGTCTTTGGTCTCACTACAGGACTACAAGGGCTTATTTTCGGTTCGGGTCCAGTCCGAGCTAAATCGACACAACCGATTTCCTATAAGTCATAATATTAATAAATAACTAATTAGTTTGTATATGGAAGTCAGTTCACAACTTGGTCTGGTTTTCCTAGTTAGGACACACTTATTGTTGGATCTTCCCTGGTATGGCTAATACACTAGTCAAGGCACACGACCATGTTATTCATGCCATAATTTCTAGTCGTCTTGTACTTCAAAACTCAACCATGGCTAAAGTCATCTACCATAATAATTAACTAAATAATTATTTATAAAATTTTAAAAATCATAATTTAAATAAAATAAAATAAAAATATATTAAAATTTTGGGAAAGGGGATTACAAATCTATCCACCTAAGAAATAAATTCGTCCTCGAATTTGAGGACTACTAGGATAGGCAAACTTGGTAGATTGGTGAAAAGTAATAGAAATTTATGATAAAAGAAATTGATCGAATAAAATAAATAAAATAGGAAGAAAGTGTTTGAAACTCTAAAAACCCTAAAATGCTCTCAACTTTAATTTTGAAACAAGTTTGCTAATCATAAACAAGTATCGACGAAATCTGCTTTCCACCCCGACAAATAAAATATGTAAATGAATAAATGAATAAAAATTTCTGAAACTCTGGAAAAGGAAATCTAGGGTTAGGGATGTGGAATCGATTTTTTGGGAATTAGGGAAAGGCATATGGATGGTTGGGAGTTTTGGAAACTAGGGATTTGAATGGTTGGGGGTTTTGGGAGCTAGGGATTTGACCCAATCATACCCCAAATCAATCATAAAATATTGTTTAAAATAATACATATTACTTTAAATGATCCTTGTAATAAAATCAATTGTCAAAATATTATTAAGAATAATTCAGATATTTATAGTTGCATATTTTCCACAAATATAATATCTTCTAAAATAATATAGTAATATTTGAATTTAATATAACTCTTGATAAAATAGTAATTCAAATAATCCTAGAATAAAATCTCTTCTAAAAGTTTGCAAATCTCCGTTTCATTTTCCAAATATCTATAATAGAAATAAGAGTGAAAATTATTCTTTAAAAACATAATTAAATTAAAATAAACTAAATAGAAAAATATAAGAACGAGAAGTGGGCTTACGGTTCTACCCACCTTAGAATGATTTACACTAAAAATTTTAAAGGACATGATTAGGCACGACTATGAAGAATAATCAAGAAACCAATATTTTAATTGATATGAATAAAATGACGAATGGTATAATCAAGGAGTGATATGATTCATGACCTATTTAGTCATGCGTAATCATGGATACGATCAAAATGATAAAGATAATAGATAAAAGAAGAGTATGATTTGGCACGATCAATATTCGATCAAATGGTCTATTTGACAACCATACGTTTAAGGATGATTTAAATTGAAATGATTTGGCAAGATCCAATTACAGTGAACATGGTCTAGTTACGACCGAATTTTTAAAGAATGATCAAGGTTCTAGATGCAATCTAAACAAGGCTATAGTCCCATATGTATAAGTTAAGATATAGTCGCGATCAAGGTTAATCATGCAAATCATCCATGCATGATAAAATTAGAAGATTGGCACGAGCATGAACAAGGTCAAAATAGTCATGATCAAAATGGAATGAAAAATATAACATTAGCAATAATTGATTTGAAATATATGCACGATTATGATTATAGTCAAGAGAATTTAGTTGTGATCAAATTTCTTTAGGAATGATCAATTAGTTAAGCAAAACAGTTTAGGCATGATTATAGAATCAAACCTAGGAAAGGATACGAATTGACTTGGTCGAAATATAATAAAAGGAGTCTAGTCATGATCGAAATTGTTCAAGGATGATCAAATCCAAAATCGGTTTGATATGCTTAAAGTATTTAACCACAATTATTTAGGTACGAGTTTAGAATCAAAATCTTGATAAGTTTAGGAATCCAGTCGACGTTACATTAAAAGATGGTAATCTGAAAAATAGAAGAATAAGAAAGGAAGGGAGAATTATCGATTTATTGAGAAGATTGTGACTAGGAATAAGAACAAATCAATTTAAAAACTTAAGATTTATATGCCAATAAGACGTTGTAAACCCCCTAAATTTCTACTTAATTTTTTTTTATAAATTGAGTATTTCAAATTTTCACTTGGTATTTGTACGTCACATAGTCGTATTATACATCGTGTATGAACTCAATATTTTCATATGCCTCGTCGAGTGCGAATATGTGTGAGGTACATATTTTTGTAAAATTATTTTATTTTAGAAGCTTAAATTTTCAAATAATAAATAATAAATATTTATTTTCGATTACGTAAAGTTGTAAAATGTGTCGCATTTGAAATTTCCAAAAATTTATTTTACATCATGGAAGTTATATAAATAGTAATTTAAAAACGAGGTTTATGCAAATATTTATTTTATACAAGGCATATAAATTTAATCCATTTTCGAATTTATTGATATAAATATTTTATTATTCAAAAGGATATTTAAAAAATATTTATTATTTTCAAAATTATTATTATTGGTATTTTGGAAAATATATTTTGAAATTTTTGTGGCCATTTTAAATCTTAATTTAATTTTATGGTTTTAATTTAAAAAGTTTAAAGGTATAATTTATATTTATATTTGAGTTTAGATGATCTAGAATTAAATTTGAATTTAATTTAATTTAATTTTAGATTTGATTTATTTGAATTTAAATTCATATTATCTATTGGGGATTTAATCAAATCCCAATCCCTATCCAACTGGGAATTCCCACATCCTATAAATAAGCAGGTACTCATCCACATATTTCTACCATTCACAAACCCCCCAAAATTTTTCTCCACAAGTGTCGTGCGCCGTGTCGGTGTCTAAAATTTATCCGTGTCAGCCGTGATGGCCTCGGGTCCGACCCCGGGTGTCATTCCACTATATCCAGATTACCAATACAAGTACATCTCTTTCGTGTCCGACATGTCGAACACAATCTTGACCCCATGACGAGCAGGACACAACTCCACAGTATGACTCGAACCCTAAAACTAATCCCCAAAACCCTAACCCTACACCTTCCCGACAACTGCCACCATCACCCTGCCTCCTTTGTGTCGCCACTCCAACCCGACTTCCCCGACTCCATCTACGGCCTCGGCCGAACCAGTCTCTACACCACCATCACCCTCATCACCGGCATTCCCACCATGGCCAACACACTGTCCCTGCACCACCAGATCGCCTCGGGCTTCGGCCATCTCCCGATCCGTCATCCTCACCACCGCCACCGTCGGAATAACCACCGACCACCATCAGCAAAACCATCGTCAATCACAACCACCTCCCCCGGCAGACAATACCACTAGAAATAGGAGAAGGGGGAAGAAACCCTTACCTCGGCCCGCGAGATCCAGCGTTCCCGTCCACCGCCGCGCTCGACTCAACGCCGGACCGCCCGGTCCCATTTTCCCCTTAGCCGCTGTCCTCTTTCCTAGTGGCCCGCTGCCGCCGTCGCGCCAGGCGCGACCATCTGCTCCGCCTCCTCCTCTCAGCCGCCGCGAGGAGATGAGCTTCCCCTCGTGAGAAACCCTCCGCCAACTCTGCCACGGTGAACCACCGCGAGCACCGCCCGTTTCTTTCCGTCCCCTGCCGGCGGTGCGTACCCGATCGGCCACCCCTAGCCGTGCACAGGGCTTCTCCGCCGACGAGTCGGCGCTGCCAAGATATCCCGCGCGCCTCTGCCTCCCAGATCAGAGGCGGCCGCCGAAGTCGCGGCCGCCGTCTCCGGTCGAGCACGGCGCCCACCGTCGCCAGTCGAGCACGGCGTCCGCCGTCGCCAGCCGAGCACGGTGCCCACGGTCGCCAGCCGAACACGACGCCCAGCGCCTCCGAGCAGTCGCCGGTGAGATCCCCTTTTTCTAATATGTTCTTCCTCTCTCTCTCTCCTACTGATTATGAATTGGAATGAATGGATTTAGGGGTAGGTTATATTATTATTATTATTATTATTGTATTATTACCATTATTAGTATTAAGTTTCATTATTATTATATTTACCATTATGATTATTAAAATTATCATTATTACTAATATGATTAAGATTATTATTATTATTATTATTATGATAATATAAGTATATTTTGTTAAAAAATTTATTAATATCATTATTATTATTATCTTTAATATTGTGTTGTATTAAACAAATAAATATATAATAAATTCTAAATTTCGGTAACAAAAGTATATGGTACTTGACTATGTATGAATTTCAAAACTGATTTCAGAACGTAAATATTTTACTATATTATTGACATCTAAAATATAGTCTTCGACCTAAATCTCTTTTTGATAAAAATTAGATTCACTCCCTAAAACGATTTTAGAATATTTTGACTAATAAAAAGGTCGTTTCACATTATAATTTTTTATATGTAATTAAGATATTTTGCTTAAATTATACATAGTTTTAAGTATCATAAATACTTTCAAATTAGTACGAGTATGTTCTTTACGATTTTTTCTCGATTTCCACCATTGATCACGACTGATTGTGCGTTTTTACTTCTCATAAATTTTGGACCCTTATACATCGACACCGGCTATTGGACCAAAGTGGACCACCGTATGTTTCAAAATATATCATGCATACTTTTTGATTTCTTGCTCAATATCATACATACTTTTTCTTTATGTTGTTCTTTCAAAATATATATAGATGTAAATTATTATACTTTATGCAATTAGCTTAGAGTTAAGGGACCACCGTATGTTTAGTGCATCTCATAAACTGTCACGATGTGCCACGGATTGTGTGTGAGTTGTGAGTCGCATATAGATGCGGACTTGCGTGCTGACTGATCATTGGTGCGTACAGGCCGTGTGTCAGGATATAACTGCTAATAGATTTGTGTAGAAGACTTGGCAGTTATTACGGATTAAGCAGTATCGTGGAGACGACGCATGGATAGTATCATTGGGGGAGGGGACAGTTATTAGAGTAGGGGCTACATTTTATTTTTACACACATTTTGGGCCGAGGGTGACTCTTATGAGCACTACCTTCTCTCCAGGGCCGATAGTGACTCGAATGAGCGCTACTTACTGCCACTCTTTATTTACTCTGCTGAGCCTACAGCCCCTGCGTAGAACATTGTCCTCAAAGTGCATATCACATAGAATGGTTAGGAACCTTTACTCATGCATACTTTTCTGTTGAGCGTTATTATTCAGTTTATTGGCATAATATTATGTGTCTTGTTACGTCCCTCTGAGGACCTGGTTATCTCTCCAGGCGTGTCTTGTGATTTCTGCAGGTTCTCTAGCTAAGGCCATGACTTGCGCTCTATTCTTTAAGATATTGCTTTTTGGATCGTCATCTCCTTCGCTCGACCAATCATTATCTTGTACAATTTTTCCTTATTTAAATTAGTTGGTAGTGGATTTATCTCCGCCCAACGATTGTATACATGACAAACTCAAAGTTGCTTTTATATTATTATTTATCTTTGTGGATGAGATTTAGTGTTTTGACTTTCTATATTTTACAGCTTATTTATACATACGAGCCGTATATTTACTCGTATGATTACAGCTGGCATGATACGTATCTAGTCTCAAGTATTTGAGACTGGGATGTTACATGTTTTTGTGGTGGCCCATGCAGGTCAAGTTTGCCGTTTCGGTTATATGACTGTACCGAGCGGGCCTGCAATATAGGAATAGAGTCTAGAATCTCATCCACCTACTTGACATCCCTTCTTGACTTCAAATTTTGAACTCTCGTTCGACCTCCTTGATTTGCATCTTGCTTGACACCTTCTACCGTAAATTCTTAGTTTGTGCTTAGTAAGATGACTACACTCGTATATGCTCAAAGGTCAAACACATGGCTAGAAGGATTATATTGACAATTAATATCCATTGAGGTTTTATTTGAGTATAAAGGCATTTACTTTTCCTAGAGATATGATCTTAAGGATTAGTTAATTCCAAGTTGGGTAGTAGCATATTTTCGCTTTCAAAGAATAGTTAGAATTTTATTACAAGGTGATATACACAAGAGAATAGCTAGTTCGGGAAAAAAAAATTTGATTTACGAATTTTTGAAATGGTGAAATATTTATGATTTATTAGGGATATGAAATCGATCGAAAAATAACTTAAGTTTTTATATTGTGACGCATGATTATAAAGTTTATCCCGAGATTAATTAAGGAGTTTTAATTATGATTTTTAGACAACTAGAGAAGACGAAAGTTTAGTTTGAGGGAGCTTGAGGTTTAAAATTGAGTAGTACGATTTATAAGTTTATTTTTGAGTTGAAAAAATTATGGTAAAATTTTGTTTAAATATTTGGAGAATATGAAAGCGACTGAGAAGGAAAAATTTAAATTTTAAATTGTGTCATATGATCTATGATTTAAAAAGTTAATTAGATTTTAAGTTTAAAGCCTTGATTATGGATATTTAAATTTTGGAAAAAAAAGGATTTAAATTGAGTTACATGATTGCGATTGATAAAACGGGCTAAGAGTTTATCTCGAGGTACATTTGAGAATTGGAAAATTTTAAAAGTGATGGCTTATTATGAAAATTTAGTTATGCCGCATTAGATATGATGAAGGTTATTTGGAATTTATTTAAAGAAAATTTAACTTTAAGTTATGATTAAATACTTGACGGAGTATCTTGAGATTTTATTTCAAAACTATTGAGGAACTTAAAATTTGAAATTAGATCATATATTGGTAGAGAACCAAGAAGCAAGCAAGTCACCCTAATGGGATACAAGTATTCCTCATTAATTGCCATGATAGTTGTATGTACTCGAGTGTAGTTAAGTCATCTGCCAAACTATGTGAAGATATCTCAATCTTGACTCACTCGATATTCCCTCAAATCTAGATTTTATCGTGACTATCTAATTATTTGAAACTTAAGAAATGATTAGATTGTTCCTTAATTATACTCCATCTAAGTGGCTATCATATCTCTAGAAATTGTAATCCTAACTTATTTTACCTTGATCTACTAGAAACCGAATTACCTTTATTTCATGCTTTAACTTAGTCATTTATTTTTTAATCATTATCTCATGAACTCCTACTTTCTATTTAAATTCTTTTGTGTGTCCTTTATCGTGACTTGGATATTTGGAGCACAACACTAGACTTTTCCATCCAACAAATCCCATATGCAAGACCTAGGAGAACCCACCTTCATGTGAGTGTATCACGTGCCACTAAAACACTTCTTCTTGTACTCTATTTTTATGATATGACTTTGGGTCATAAGATACTAAACTATAACCTTTACCATGAAACTATTATACTTTCTAACTATAGATGAGACTCGACCTCGACTCAATTCTTTCGACCCGATATATGATTTTATTCTACTTAAGTCCTTACATGCTTAACCTTACATTTTATCGTGATTGTTGTACCTATCACACCATTAGTTTAATTCTTGTAAGTTGGGTAGAATACCTCACGATCTAACCAACATTTTATGGACCACATTGATAAGTTCACTTGGACCATAAAATTCAATAGACCCTAACTTATCTAGTCAACCAAGCCAACTGTATAGGCCCAAATTTTGGACAGAACTTAGATTTTATAAGATCTTGGACTAATTAATTTCTTTCATCATTACCCTTTACTTATTATTTTATCTACCTATGATACAAAAATAGCTTAGTTTTACAAGCGTATTCTTTATCAAGCTTGATCATGACATATTTTTAATGTGGGCGCCCACTAATACATTGTCTAATCGGAACCGACGTATTATGGTCTGATCAACCATAGTGCACTTGGTTCGCTTTTTGTATATTGTTCAACGTGGATGAAGACATAGTTAAACTTGGCCGTAGAGTCTCCCCTGCGACTGCCTTGGCAATTCTTTTTTAACTTATTTGGACGCCTTTGAACCACGTATTCGTATTCGAGCCTTCACCTATTTTAGAAGGACGAAGGCGATGTACTAGAATTTCCTCTAGCCTTCCTGTTGATGGTGGCCATTATCACTCGATGTTGTTATATCGTCATCCTAAACTACTCGTCCTTTCTCGGCCCTACCATGACCTTCTAATCGCTTAATTTAGGAGTGAATCTATTTCGTTCTCTTAATCGTGCCCTTAACCTACTCCCAAGAAACAATAACTTTAAGGTCTCTAATTTATTTTCTCTTGATATCATACTATTCCCTGTTGGAAGTTATCTTGAATAAAACCCTTATCATTTTTTCATTCTTGCACGATTTCTTAATGCATCTTTTGGTTGAACGTTGTGAATTGATTTCCTTATCGCTACCCCTTTGTGCCATCTTACCCCCTACTAATTTTTAATTTCGAGGACGAAATTCTTGTAAGTTGGGTAGGATGTAAACCCCCTAAATTTCTACTTAAATTTTTTTTATAAATTGAGTATTTCAAATTTTCACTTGGTATTTGTACGTCACATAGTCGTATTATACGTCATGTATGAACTCAATATTTTCATTTGCCTCGTCGAGTGCGAATATGTGCGAGGTACATATTTTTGTAAAAATATTTTATTTTAGAAGCTTGAATTTTCAAATAATAAATAATAAATATTTATTTTCGATTACGTAAAGTTGTAAAATGTGTCGCATTTGAAATTTCCAAAACTTTATTTTACATCATGGAAGTTATATAATAGTAATTTAAAAATGAGGTTTATGCAAATATTTATTTTATACAAGGCATATAAATTTAATCCATTTTCGAATTTATTGATATAAATATTTTATTATTCAAAAGGATATTTAAAAATATTTATTATTTTCGAAATTATTATTATTGGTATTTTGGAAAATATATTTTGAAATTTTTGTGGCCATTTTAAATCTTAATTTGATTTTATGGTTTTAATTTAAAAAGTTTAAAGGTATAATTTATATTTATATTTGAGTTTAGATGATCTAGAATTAAATTGGAATTTAATTTAATTTAAATTTAGATTTGATTTATTTGAATTAAAATTCATATTATCTATTGGGGAATTAATCAAATCCCAATCCCTATCCAACTGGGAATTTCCATATCCTATAAATAGGAAGGTACTCATCCACATATTTCTACCATTCACAAACCCCCCGAAAATTTTTCTCCACAAGTGTCGTGCGTCGTGTCGGTGTCTAAAATTTATCCGTGTCAGCCGTGATGGCCTCGAGTCCGACCCCGGGTGTCATTCCACTATATCCAGATTACCAATACAAGTACATCTCTTTCGTGTCCGACATGTCGAACACAATCTTGACCCCATGATGAGCAGGACACAACTCCACAGTACGACTCGAACCCTAAAACTAATCCCCAAAACCCTAACCCTATACCTTCCCGACAACTGCCACCATCACCCTGCCTCCCTTGTGTCGCCACTCCAACCCGACTTCCCCGACTCCATCTATGGCCTCGGCCGAACCAGCCTCCACACCACCATCACCCTCATCACCGGCATTTCCGCCATGGCCAACACACCGCCCTTGTACCACCAGATTGCCTCGGGCTTCGACCATCTCCCGATCCGTCATCCTCACCACCGCCACCGTCGGAATAACCACCGACCACCATCAGCAAAACCATCGTCAATCACAACCACCTCCCCCGGCAGACAACACCACCGCCACCACCAGAAATAGGAGAAGGGGGTAGAAACCCTCACCTCGGCCCGCGAGATCCAGCGTTCTCGTCCACCGTCGTGCTCGACTCAACGCCGGACCGCCCGATCCCATTTTCCCCTCAGCCGCCGTCCTCCTTCCCAGTGGCCCGCCGCCGCCGTCGCGCCAGGCGCGACCATCTGCTCCGCCTCCTCCTCTCAGCCGCCACGAGGAGATGAGCTTCCCCTCGTGAGAAACCCTCCGCCGACTCTGCCACGGTGAACCACCGCGAGCACCGCCCATTTCTTCCCGTCCCCCGCTGGCGGTTCGTACCCGATCGTCCACCCCTAGCCGTGTACAGGGCTTCTCCGTAGACGAGTCAGCGCTGCCAAGATATCCCGCGCGCCTCTGCCTCCCAGATCAGAGGCGGCCGCCGAAGTCGCAGCCGTCGTCTCCAGTGGAGCACGGCGCCCACCGTCGCTAGTCGAGCACGGTGTCCGTCGTCACCAGCCGAGCACGGTGCCCACGGTCGCTAGCCAAGCACGGCGCCCAGCGCCTCCGAGCAGTCGTCGGTGAGATCCCCTTTTTCCAATCTGTTCTTCCTCTCTCTCTCTCTCTCCTAGTGATTACGAATTGGAATAAATGGATTTAGGGGTAGGTTATATTATTATTATTATTATATTATTACCATTATTAGTATTAAGTTTCATTATTATTATATTTACCATTATTATTAAAATTATCATTATTACTAATATGATTATGATTATTATTATTATTATTATTATTATTATTATAATATAAGTATATTTTGTTAAAAGATTTATTAATAATATTATTATTATTATCTTTAATATTGTGTTGTATTAAACAAATAAATATATAATAAATTCTAAATTTTGGTAACAAAAGTATATGGTACTTGACTATGTATGAATTTCAAAACTGATTTTAGAACGTAAATATTTTACTATATTATTGACATCTAAAATATAGTCTTCGACCTAAATCTTATTTTGATAAAAATTAGATTCACTCCCTAAAATGATTTTAGAATATTTGGACTAATAAAAAGGTCGTTTCACATTATGATTTTTTATATGTAATTAAGATATTTTGCTTAAAATTATACATAGTTTTAAGTATCATAAATACTTTCAAATTAGTATGAGTATGTTCTTCACGGTTTCTCCTCGATTTCCACCATTGATCATGACTGGTTGTGCGTTTCTACTTCTCATGAATTTTGGACCCTTACACATCGACACCGGCTATTGGACCAAAGTGGACTTGTTGGATCATTGCACCATACCAGGCGACCAACCAGGCAAGACACCTTGCCTTTACTGTTTAATTTCTTGCTCAATATCATGCATACTTTTACTTTATGTTGTTCTTTCAAAATATATATAGATGCAAATTATTATACTTTATGCAATTGGCTTAGAGTTAAGGGACTACCATATGTTTAGTGCATCTCATAAACTGTCACGATGTGCCACGGATTGTGTGTGAGTTGTGAGTCGCATATAGATGTGGACTTGCATGCTGACTGATCATTAGTGCGTACAGGTTGTACGTTAGGATATAACTGCTAATAGATTCGTGTAGAAGACTTGGCAGTTATTAAGGATTAAACAGTGCCGTAGAGACGACGCCTGAATAGTATCATTGGGGGGAGGGGACAGTTATTAGCGTAGGGGCTATATTTTATTTTTATACACATTTTGGGCCGAGGGTGACACTTATGAGCACTACCTTCTCTCCAGGGCCGATAGTGACTCGGATGAGCGCTATTTACTGCCACTCTTTATTTACTCTGCTGAGCCTACAGCCCCTGCGTAGAACGTTGTCCTCAAAGTGCATATCACATAGAATGGTTAGGAACCTTTGCTCATGCATACTTTTCTGTTGAGCGTTATTATTCAGTTTATTGGCATGATATTATGTGTCTTGTTACGTCCCTCTGAGGACCTGGTTATCTCTCCAGGCGTGTCTTATAATTTCTGCAGGTTCTCTAGCTAAGGCCATGACTTGCGCTCTATTCTTCGAGATATTGCTTTTTGGATCGTCATCTCCTTCGCTCGACCAATCATTATCTTGTACAATTTTTCCTTATTTAAGTTAGTTGGTAGTGGATTTGTCTCCTCCCAACGATTATATATATGACAAACTCAAAGTAGCTTTTATATTATTATTTGTCTTTGTGGATGAGATTTAGTGTTTTGGCTTTCTACATTTTACAGCTTATGTATACATACGAGCCGTATATTTACTCGTATGATTACAGCTGGCATGATACGTATCTAGTCTCAAGTATTTGGGACTGGGGCGTTACAGACGTAGTCTCTATGGTATTCGAAACTCGTAAACATAATTGAAGTCACTTTACCGAGAATTTATGCCTCGTTAGTGTACAACTAGCTGCATTAAACCCTTGGTTCCCCAACTCAAGCTATGTTGCGATAATGAATACCCTATCAACTCCTTCTAATCTTGACATAACAACTCAAGGATGAAATAAGACGACCAAGACATAATTTTAATAATGTTCGATCACCCACGCATACTTGAAATTATTTCAACTTAGGGGTCATGTCACGTCAGTGGGATGCTGGCTGCAGTGAACCCGCAGTCTCGATAATTCAAATAAGTGACGACAGTGCGTTGCTGTCTTGTCATCACAAGTCATCAAAATTATTCCAACTATATCCCCAAAAATATCAAAGGAGTTTAAAATATCATACAAGTTGATAAAGATAGAAAAAGTGTAAGTATCTGTTCTTCGAGTATAAGATCAGCTTCTTGAAAAGAAAAACAATTGATTAGGAAGGATAATAATCGAAGTCAAAATAAGTAAAAATCTTATAATACTTATTTCACGGATATTCAATATTCAATGATTGAGAGAAAATTTTTGAATCCAAAAACTTAACTCAAGATTAATAGACAATTGGGTGAGAAGTTCTTTTAAAAATAATTCCTTAGGTCCAAGAAAAAGAATATAAGTGATACAAACTTGTGATATGGCGATGTTTAGAAAAGACACAAGATAAAGTTGTACAAATAATCATGATTAGGGAAAAAATGACTAAAGGCAAAAGAAATTTAAATTTATGTTTATATTTTTCTAATATTCAAGATCGAGGGAAAAATATGTAAAAAGCACTATGTCTACCTATTATGAATATATTTATACACAAGTATACATGTATAGCCTAAGTAAATCCCAAAAATATCATTCCATGAGAAGGTTATCCTATTTCCAAGTTAGATATAAATTTAAATAGCAATAATACATATATTATATTAAATATATAATTTATAGAAATTATTCACAATACTAGAAATGGACTACCAATATATATGTACACATCTATATATCTACATGGGCGACGTTGGTCGCACTACATGACCACTAGGACTTGGGTTGGATTCGGGCTTGTTTGGAACAACCAGGTCTTCTAAAAGCCAATAATCTTAATAATAAGTGATTACATTATTCCTAGGGTTATGTCACGATTTGGCCTGGTTTTTCTAGTTAGTACATACCTATGACTCGGCCTTATCTACCATGGCTAGAACACTAGTCAAAGCACTCGACCACACCCTCAGTGCCAAAATTCTTGCACTCCAAAAATTAACCGTGACTAAGGCCTTCTATAATAAATATTTATAAAATTCTAAAAATCACATTTTAATTCAAACAAATAAATAAAAGAATATTTCCTAACTTTCGGAAAGAGGGGTTACGAATATACCCACTTTAGAAATACTATTGAATCAGAATACAATAGTGCATCCTTCTATGAAAATCATCTAATAGGATTTAGAATTCGATGAGGCCAATGTAGCAACCTTAACTACCCAACTGTAAAATTAAACTAGGGACTCCTAGTCCTAACCATTCTCCTAAAATTGACTTACTCTAAGTTGTGAATGAGCATTTCCTAGTCGCAGGCTCGCAGTAGTACAACTAATATGGTACTACCACAAGTTCGCATAATTTGTGAAGACTGACCTACATGGGCCACCACAAAAATTTGTCACGACCTGCACCCGCTTTTCGGATACGGGACGTGTCCAAGCCAGCCTACGCCGAAGAGTCGACGGTAGAACGCTGTCACGGCCAAGGTGCTCAAAATCACAAACTATAACATTTATTGCTCAATCACATTATTAAATCAAATTTACAAATTATTACAAGATTTACATTTAAAGAAAAGTACAAGTTCTTATAAGTAATAAAAATGATATCATTTCTATCTAATTTCTAGGTTTAGGTCTACAAGTACATCTGTATCTTCCAATGCTAAGTGAAGCCACAGCTAACCTAAAAAATATTAGTTTTCAGTAAGGAATGGAGCGGTACATTCACACAACAGTTTCAATAAATAAAAAAAAATCCATAAATCTGTAAATAATAATAAAATACATGACGAAAAGATAAGCATGGAATCATGGCAAAAAGTGAGCATGGTGAAAATGACAAGTGAGTACCAAAACAGAGTAGACATGTAGCTAGCAATGTATATTGTAGAACCAGAAACTGTATCTATTTAGTGAGTTAAAAAACTACTTCGACATGTAAACGGCTAAGGGTAAATCCGGTATCCCGTACATGAAATGTGCGACTACTATCAGGCACGAATAAGATCCGGCATCCCGCACGTGAAGTGTGAGACCGCAATCAGACATGAATAATTTTTGGGTTTTTTTACATGTCTATAGTATTTTTCTGCCCGACTAGTAGTCATGGATCCAAACAGGTCACGAACACGGTAATAGATTGGTCACGAACAACATGTAAAGAATCTATAACTACTATCTCGTGTAACATTGTGTCAAGAACCAATAAAATATCAATGTAAAATACTACTACATACCTGATTCATAGAGATAATCAAATATGAAAACTATCAGAGATGTACTCGCCAGAGGTCCTGTGCTGGTGAAACTGATAGTAGAACCACTCAGATGAGTCACAACAGTCAACACATGCAAAAGTCTCCGGATGGTGAAATAAACATTACCAAATTTTTAGAATAGTCAAATTAGCTAGAATTTCTTGTCCTTAAGTCCAACTCTGGACACAAGGGCAAAACGGTAATTTTGGGTCAAAATGGTATCTGTCGTTGGACCCGCTTTGCACCGAAAAGCGTGGCAAAGTCTATGGTCTCTAAAGTCATCAAACTATATGTCTATAGGTTTGGTTTTTCGATACGAACCCAACCGTATGTCCAAAGTTGGATTCTGGCACGCCGTGCACAAAATCGTCCATTGAGTCGGAACGTGGGGCCCGCAAACGGCAATCTGATCAACTGTCTCAGAATCGAACAAAACTTGGTATACAGGACCAAAAAAATGATACGGTCCTATTGGCGCAAGTTTCATTTTATTCTGACCCGTGTGCACAAAGTAATTGAGAAATTTGTAAAGAGGCCGATACGGTGAATTTCGACGGATACGCATCAAATTTGTCGCGTACGCGCAACCAATTTGAATTCCGTCAAAGCCCACACGTCCAAGAAGCTGATATGCACCTTTTGATGCTTTTGGTTCGCGATCACGTCGCCCAGATTGGTGGGACGCACGTCGTATCGAAGGTTTTTTAATGTTTAGAAAATAGTTTTTTGGTAAACTTTGGGATCCGATTTCTTGGCACATAGTCGATGAAATCGACTTCTGTAAAATGGATTGTGGATTCCTATAGGTTGTCTATAAACCTATTCAAGCACATTTTTGAATCAGTCAAAGGATTTACGAGAATTCGTCTTCCAACAGGGTGTTTAGAATAATATATACTGTCCTGTTTGGGGCTATTTTTTGTCAACTTCTCATCAACTTTCTGGGCGACATAGGTCGTACAAAATTAAACTAGTTGAATAGACTTGTAGGCCTATATGTTGTGCTTGTACCTGAAGTGGAAGTTCCAGGAACGATCGACTACACGTCACAAAAACCTACGACGAAGTCGGCCCGTACGGCCTGCTGCTGCTGTGTAGAAACTGTTGCTGCCCGTGCGGTCAGACGACTTGGCCGGCCTCCGGGCCCATGTGGCGCGCACGACGGTCCAAGGGTACGCGTCGATATTCCAGCTGGTGGGGCACGATGGTGGTGGCTGCGCGATGAGTTTAGGGTTCGGGTTTCTTCGAGTTCTCCCTCTTCACTCGTCTATATATAAGTATATATAGTCGGTTGTTCCGGTTTTGTGAAGGGGAATCGGCTCATTGCTGTGGGTCTGGGAGTTGTTTGGTATTTTTTTATATTCTTTCTTTCTTTATATATATTTATTTATGTATATAGTTTATATATATATATATATATATCTATATATATATATATATATATATATATATATATATATATATAAAATATATATATATATATATATATATATATAGATATATATATATATATATATATATATATATATATATATATATATATATATATATATATATATATATTTATATATATATATTTTATATATATCTATATGGGTCGTTCTACAATACATCCGCTGGAAATGGATGTATCGATACATCCGAAATCTGGACCGTTGGATGTTGATTCAATGGATCGGATTGAATAATAGTGTAGAAACATCATTTAATGCTGATTTAGACTTTTGACCTGTTGGTAACTTGCTTTAGCAGGTCATTCTTCACTTTAATTTTTTCAATGAATACCCTAAATTAACTCATATTTACTCTCTCAAAAGTCCTTCCAATTTAATATTTCGTATTTTATTGTTTGGTTACAGGCCGTCGTGGTGGTGGTGTTGGTGGTTGTGGTGGAAAGAGAAACGGAAATGAAGATGGAAATAATAATCGGTCCGGATCGCGTCGAACGTCGTCGAGCCCTCCTAGAACAACGAGGAGTACCAGCTGCGCTGTGAAGAATCGGTCCGCTTCGCGTCGGACGTAGTCGAAACCTCCTCGAACAAGAAGAAGTACCAGCGGCGCCGCTCTAATTTTACTGTCCATGCCATTGTCAGAAATCTTATTTTTCATCTAATAATTTTATATTTTGTTAATAAAGCTACATGTCACGGTGGCGGTGGTGAACTGAGGAAACCTGCTTCTGAGGTCGGGCGGATCATCTGCTCACATATTTAAAAAAAAAATCTGTATTGATCGGACGAAATATTTTTTACTTTTCTAATGATAATATTTTCGAAGAGAATATTTTATTTGGACGGTGAATGACCATTCTCTTTGCTTTTAACACTGAGAATGGCCATTCTCTTTGCTTTTAACACGGCGAATGGACGGAGAATGGCCATTCTCTTTGCTTTTAACACGGCAAATTGACGGAGAATGGCCATTCTCTTTGCTTTTCACACGGCGAATGGACGGAGAATGGCCGTTAT
The DNA here is from genome assembly GCA_029216955.1 of Iris pallida. NCBI lineage: Eukaryota > Viridiplantae > Streptophyta > Magnoliopsida > Asparagales > Iridaceae > Iris > Iris pallida. Next base: position 2,288,181 of record JANAVB010018995.1, on the reverse strand, counting down.
CTTTGCTTTTAACACGAAATATTTTTTACTTTTCTAATGATAATATTTTCGAAGAGAATATTTTATTTGGACGGTGAATGACCATTCTCTTTGCTTTTAAAACGGAGAATGGCCATTCTCTTTGCTTTTAACACGGCGAACGGACGGAGAATGGCCATTCTCTTTGCTTTTAACACGGCGAATTGACGGAGAATGACCATTCTCTTTGCTTTTCACACGGCGAATGGACGGAGAATGGCCGTTATCTTTGCTTTTAACACGGAGAATGGCCATTCTCAAGGAGAATGGCCATTCTACAATCCTTTAACATGGAGAATGGCCATTCTCCGTTCTTTGGAAACGAAGAACGGACACTCTCTGTGCTTTTAACAAAGTATGGTACATTTAGGACTGGAAATGTTCAAGTATCTCATATTTTCTTCACCAAATATTTACAGTATTTTTAATATCATTTACCATAGTACATTCATCTAATATTAAATCATTTTCAAGATAATCCGAATATCATTTTATCAGGCTTCCACTGTATTGCTGAACAAAATTTCTTACGAATGTTTGAATATAATTAACCTACTATCAAATAGAATTTTTCTTACATTACATTATGCATTACACTGGCATCGACTTCATACTGATGGCATCGATGTACTGATGGCAATAACAAAGAATGAACAGGCAGAATTACATTTATGTTTCTGCAATAACAAGGGATGAACAGGCAGGATTACAATTTTGCTTCAGCAATAACAAGGGATGAACATGCACTGGCATCGAATTCATACTGATGGCATCGATGTAATAATTTTTTACAGAAAGCAAAACACATTACAATCAAATAAAGTTTCAGTGATCCCAGGAATGCATCCGTAATGAGGCCACCTGTAAACCCTAGCAATGCACCCTGGACTCACGAAATCTGTGATGGGCATCTGCAAATCAAAGGAATACACCAAAATATCAATATCATCTATGAATGCCAACTGTCAACCAAATAAACGCTTCAACCAAAAAATCATAATCAAATTAAGTATACTTCATTCCAAGTCCAATAAACTACATAATTCACGTTACAGTAATCTGCCCAATCTACGTTAGTAATTCAACATAGAACCTGCATAATTCACAATACAATAATCCAAATAAATACCAGATCTACTCTAAATTCAAGACCATATTACATTTTCAAAACAAATTACGAACTATGCAATGAGTACAAGCGAAAAGTTTAGTCTTACAATATTTCAAACACAAAATTTAGTTTGTCCGCCATGACCAACAAATATTCAGAACAATATTACAAGTCAAATATTACTTCCAAATTGAAATAAGAGACATTCAAAACTCAAAAGATGAATCTTCATAGCCGTCTCCATCTTCTTCTTCTTGTTTCTTTTTTTTTCCTACTTCTTCTTTCTCAAAATATCCTTCACCTACACCTTGAGGGACGGATGAAGAAAAATTATAGTCAGTATGGACTCACTTTATAGGTAGAAATGACATCCAGAAACATAAATAGAAGTATCAAAGTGATGGCTAGCATTAAAGTGTCAATGTGCACAATGTGTATTTTTACATAAGATTTTGGGCTAACCCCATTTACCTTCTTCACGAGGGAAGAAAAATCTTATTCTTGGTCAGCAAATTCAACCTCTATCTGGTTAATCTTATCCAGAATCAATTTCTGGTTGTCGGATATAGTCTTCATCTCTTTGAAGACATTCTCAAAGTTTGCAGCAACAAAATTGTATAGATCATCAACCCTGTCCTTAGTGTTTTTGACTCCATAAGTTGATGGTTTTCCAGATGTTGATGGTTTGCTTGCAGCTGCTGCCCATTTTCCAAACATTCGAGTGAAGGTTAGTTTTCTCATGGGACCTTTGTTTTTAATATAAACATCCCCTGCTAAGATTGGGACAGAATGTTTATTAGCCATCGAGCATACAAATCCTCCGAAAGGGAGAGCTGTCCTTGCAGTTGGTTTTCCCACGAGATGCATCATTCTACTGAACATGTAGGAACCTATATCCATCCTTTGTTTCTTCCCCATATAATAAAGAAATTTTACTCTTTCGGGATGGATGGAAAACTCATGTCCAGTAGGGTTGAGTGTTTGAGATACGTAGGCATGCAACAATTTATACAAAGTTTTTAATTGATCTTTGTATACATTTTGAGGGGTCTTGGCACCCATAGAAATACCTGTAATCTCATGAATTGCATCCGTCATGGAAACATTATCAATATCTTTCATATCAAACTCAGGAACTGGATTAAATCCATAAAATTCGTTGATGACAGCAGCATTTACCCTAATCAGTTTCCCTCTCAGAAACACCAGTGGTTGATCCTCTTCTTTTTCTTTAATTTCAGCCGGAAGATTTGAGTAAAATTCTCTTACTATTGTTTGAGAGATTTTCTCAAGACAGGATTTGTTCAGTTTCTCCAATTGATAGAATTTCAATATATCCAGGAAAACTTCGTCTTCGACATCATCCATCTTAATTGATCTTTCAGGCATAACAGCCTTTTTCTTGAAATATTTAATGTAAATCTTCTTAGTTTTAGAGTCTTTAAATTTTTTTACCTCCTCTCCAGCCTGGGACTTATTTGATGATTGTTCTTCCTCTTCATTTTCCTCTTCTGATGAGGATTCAAAATCCACAGAGTACGCTGATGACTCTGTATCCGTTGCCACCTTAGCCTTCGCTTGAGTACGCCTTCGATCTTCATAAGTTGAGTCTTCCGACGACTCTGTATGGAAGATAGATTTTCTGGTCTTCGTCGAGCAATGAGTGTTTTTAGCCTTTTTTGCACGTGGCTTGGCTGCCGCCTCCGCTTTTATCTTAGCTGCCGCCGCCGCTGCTTCCGCCGCTGCCCTTTCGGCCTCTGCCCTAGCGACCATAATCTTGGTTTTCGCCGCCCTTGCAAGTTCTGCCCTTCTGGCCTGTATCGCATACCTTCGTGGATCCTTCCCCTTCGGCGACGGTCGTTGTTTCTTCGGCGACATTTTGATTAGAAGAGGGTTTAGGAGAGGGTTTGGGAGAAGAAAGAGGGTTTGAGAGAAGAAGATGGAAAATTCGACCGTCTTATATGACCTTGGAAAGTGGAAAAAATTAGAATAGTTTTGGGTCTTAAATTAAATTTATTACTATTATTACTAGTATAAGACGGTTGAATTTATTACTATTAAATTTAAAAAACTACTTTCCAAAATTAAATTTATTACTATTATTACTAGTATATATCCATGTGAAATCACTACATAAACCTTTGGGATTTTGAGACCTTAATTTTTAAAAATTCTCTTCCAAAATTAAATTTATTACTATTATTACTAGTATATATCCACGTGTTCCGTATAAATTATTGAAAAATTTGGCAGAAAAAATGTGGTGGAAACATATTTATTTAAAAAAATTTGACAACATATTAACCTTCCGCTTTTTATTAGCCTCTCCAACTGTATTGCTTTTTTTTAACCTCTTTCCCCCCGATCCTCCTCTTCTTCTGACTTCTCTTGGAGCAGCAGGTTCAGCAGCAGCTTGTAACTCCTCATTCTGAAGTATTTAGCCATGGCTTCGAGATCTTTAATTTTGCAATCCTTTTCATTGGCTTCAATCTTAAATGATTCAACTTTATTTTGAAGCTCCCTTTTCTCCTCAACGAGCCTTTCATTTGTTTCTCTGAGTTGTTTGGTTGTTTGTACTGAAATAAAACAAACAACAATGAAATGTATGATGTGAACCTAACACGGAGAATGACATTCTCCGTATAATAATACGGAGAATAGAATTCTCCGTTTGGAATTACACGGAGAATAACCAGTTCCAGTATCGACATGATAGGGAATAGCAATTATCCGTTCCAAATAACACGGAGAATGACTATTCTCCGTGTTATAGTACACGGAGAATAGTCATTCTCCTGGAAGATTACAAATCAGAAATTTGAAATAGAAAAGATTTTACCTTGTGCATGTAGATCTGATTTAAGAACAGAATTCTGCTTTCTCAAATCCTCCAGTTCATGCACAGAGCCCTCCATCAGAACGTTGACTGCACGTTGTTGTGATTCTTGTACCTCGAGCTCTTTCAGCTTTTCTTTGAGTTTCTCGTTCTCAAGGTTGGCTGCACGTAACTGCGCTTCTTGTGCCTCCATCTCTTTTAAATTATCTTTGAGTTCTTCATTCTGCGCTTTAAGAACAGAATTCTGCTTTCTCAAATCCTCCAGTTCATGCACAGAGCCCTCCATCACAACGTTGACTGCACGTTGTTGCTTCTTCTGCCTGGAGCACTTTCAGCTTTTTTTGAGTATGGCATTCTCAAAGTTGGCTGCACGTAACTGCGCTCCTTGTGCCTCCATCTCTTTCAACTTTTCTTTCAGTTCTTCATTCTGCGCAAGAATATCAGAATGATGTCTTCTCAAATCCTCCAATTCCTTTGCTGAGTCGTCCATCACAGCGCCCATTCATGATGCGGTGTTATCCGTTGTTCATCAAAATTATCCCCACCTGCTTCTTGGTGTTCTTCCTCTCCTCTTTTTCAACTTCTTCTATAGGTGGCCTCTTCTTTGTGCCCTTTTTCTCCCCAACAGGTATAACCAGATCTTCCAATATCATCTTCGATCTCATTTTGTTGTGATATTCGGCCTTGAGGAAGTTTGAGATATCGTACCCATTCCATGTGAAAAATCTTGGGTAATCAGGAATTGGGGCGAACTTCCTTTCCACAAATTTACTATGTTCTGCAAACCAATAGAGGAAGTATATTGTGCAACCTTCCAATTTGTGGAAAGCCATTGAGTAATCCCCCTGTTCAGTTTTGCTTCTACTCTCTTTAAGCTATCCATTACATATGCCAGGATTAACCTTGGCCAGCATATACTCTTGATCACGTCCACATGTCTACCAAGGCCAAGAATCTGTACGGCAAATTTGAACTTCCAGACTTTGTGAAGAATACAGTTTGGCACAAGTGGAAGATTATTAGCTTGGCCAAATCATCTGGATTAACAGCGTTATCTCCGCCACGAAGCCGTCGTAACAATTCAAGAACTTGTCTCTCACTTCCTTATTCGTGACTTCTGAGTGTTTGCCCTTAGTATTAGCCAGCAATCTTGTGAAATGATCTCTGAACAGGCTCAATGATGCTGGTGGTGTGGGCTGCTGTTGTTTTCCTTTATCAATCTTCTGTAAGAAACATCATCAACGCTTTCTTCATTCAGCGGTAGACCGAATATGACTGCCATATCCTTGACGCTTGGCGCGATTTTAACATTGGTGCTCAATTCAAAGCACCCGACGCCATCTTCTTCTTCTGTGTAACTTGCAATTAAATTCTCAAGCCCTTCCGTTACCTTGGCCATTTCGGAGACGTGGACTCTGTTTTGGTATAAAACCTCGACAAAATTCCAGAAACCGGTATTCTTCAAGGAACCAATAACTGGCTCAGGTAAACGGCCAGCATCTCGATTGACCTCCTCCATAAGATTTAGCATTGCCTTGAAGGTAGAACGGAAAAGTCTTGAATCCTTATTCCGGACAGATTTTCTTTCTGCAAAACAAAAAAAAAACCAAAAATTAGGTCGGAGAATGGCCATTCTTATGGGTTTTAACACTGGGAACGGCATTCTCCGTTTCAAGTTAGACGGAGAATGACATTATCCGTTCCAAATTAAACGGCGAATAGAATTTAACATTCAAATGCATTTTATGACGGAGAATGTCATTTTCCTTGAAATATATACAGAATTTGCGAACATAAAATCAAAGTTATACCTTCTGTTTGCACTTCTTCTTGCACTTCTTTTTGTTTAGCAACTTTTTCCTTTTTCTTTTTTGCAACTTTCTTAGAATAGGGTTTCCGTTGTTCTCCGTCTGTCGCTTTTGGATTTTCTGTAACTGGTGCATCTTCTCTATTTGGTAATGCTGCCGGTGATGATTCTGCCGCTGATGCCGACATGGTATGAATATTGCGAATGGGGAGGAAGGTTTGAAGATTTTGGAGGAGAATGACCTAGGTTTGAGTACAGACTGGAATATGGAAGAAGAGGAAGCTCCGAAACGGTTTTTCTTTTCCCTTTTCTTTTTTTAAAAAAAGGGTTCGGGGGTGTTTTGAATTAATTAGAAGGGCAAAAATGTCATTCGATGGAAGTGTAAAAGACTCTTTTCTGCTTAATCAAAAAGAATTGAAGCCGTTTGGCAAAAATGTCATTACAACTCAAAAAACAAATGAACATAATACATTAGGGCTTTCCATACATTAAATAAAAGAAGAAGGAAAAAAAAATCATCGTCTTCCATATTCAACCAGTTTGGACTTCTTATTTAGCTCTTCATTGTGCTCTGAAGTTGTAATCCATTCAGCAACTATGCGTCTTTTCTTTTCCGCATCAAACTGCATATAAAAACATAACATCAAAAATATTGCTCTAAAAAGTTAAAGTTTTTGACGACATATTTTCATACTTACATCGATAGAACGGTAGTCCAGGCTACATCGGTCTTTCATGAATGCAATTAAAAAAATTCCACAATCAAGTAAATTGCCTTGGCGGGGAACATAAGAAGGACGTTTTATTGCAAAAGTAGAAAGCTGAACCTAGCATCTCTCAGCTTCAAAATCTCTTCTTGGAGAAAGATATCCAAATTTGAAAGCTACAATTACCAGAAAACAAATATGTATTAGTATAATGCATATTCTTGTACCCAATTCATAAAAATTGATGAATATGAGCTTACTATTTCTTTTATAACTGTTCTGCTTTGAATCGGATCATCTTCAGATGCAAGTGAGTCCCAAATTTCAACAGTCCTGATTTTAAACACAACTCTTGCAAGAGTATAGTGTTCGCCCAAATGAATGGGTATGTATATCTGAATCAGGATAATTAGGTAAAACAAATTAGTAAATTTTAGAAAATTAGGATTAATAATTAAACATAAATACATTAATACCTCTTTACAAGTGCTTAAAGATCCCATGTAATCCTGAAAGTATTTATACTTCTTCCATATTTCATAAGGCTTTTTGACGGATGGAGGTAACGTGGCTTTCTACATTCACATCAATTAATACATTAAGAAGGACAAACAAACGAGAAAATTGTTAATGCATATGCATTGAAGAATAAAATGCTCACTCACCGACATCCTTATTGGTAAAAACCATACTTTAGCTTATTGGAGGTTCTTTTCCGTTCCTCCGCGGTGAGAATAGCAGAGACAATACTTATAATCTGAATAAAACATTAAAAATATCAGCGATGGAATCGAAGTAAACATAGATGGCATCTAAGAAGAAATATACTATCTATACATACCCCATTGGTAATTCTCGTTAAAGGAGCTAAGGTCTTCATCTCCCACCGAGACACATAGGTTTTGTTACAAGATGATATATTTCACTAAGAAAAGAAACGAATAAATTAGGAGAAAAAAACTGTTGGAATAAAATCAAAACTCATATTACTTACTCGTCATCTCTATCATCTGCAAAAATATAGTCGTAATATCTCGAAGAAACACTAGTACAATTGCTAGGCTTCGAGGTTGAACCACTTATTAAATTTTGGATGGTGTGACCGGATTTATATTTATACGCATTCTTTTAGAAGGACTGCTAAAGACAGTTTCTTCTTCTTCTATAGCTTCCAATACGAGAGATATCGGTCCAATCCTTTACTACGAGACTGTAGCTCCACGTCCTCCTCTTCGGAAGAAGATTCAACGAAAACCACCTTCACATTAAATGCTCTAGAGAAGATGCCTGCTTCAAAGTTGGAGATTCTTCAATCTTATCCAAACGCCGAGATAACTTAATTTGTTCAATTTTTATCTTTGCAACATCAGCTGAAATCGTCGCCAGATGTTCTTCAATCTTGCGCAACAAACGCGGAATGAAGGTTTCATTTGGATTTGGCATCCAATCTTCTACGTCTTCTACATTTCCCCCGCACGAGTAGACATCTTGAGAACAAGAAAACTATTATATTTCAGAAAACTATTCTATGTATTTCAGAATGAATAATAGTACTATGAAACAAGAAAACTATTATATATAGCAAGAGAGAAGTACAAAAAGTGAGGAAGATGGAAAGACAAATAAATTTCGAGACTAGCAAACAATCTACTAGCGTTTGATTAAGGAGGGCTCGAGGAATATTCTACTAGCCGTTTGATTGAGGAGGGCTCGAGGAAGATTCTACTATCCGTTTGAAAATTACAAAAGGTTATCGTGATCAACTCCAATTAAGGAACTCTATAAGAGGTTTAATTCCGCTTGATTGAGGAACTCGACGAAGTCCACCGCGAACCGGAACTTCTACTTCTTTTCTTCTTCATCTCCGTTTCTCCTTCCACCACCACCATGCCCTGTAGATTTATAAAAAAAATATTAAATTGTTAGATGAAACAAAAAAACTAAATACGGAAAGATTACTAAATCAAAATCAAACAGAAGACATTCATAGAAAACAGGAGATTAAAGATAAAGTGTCACAGAAGCAACACCACAATTTTACAACAACTAAGCAGACTCTGCTAAGCAATAACTAAAATTAGGGATTGTGTCCTCCTTGGATTTAATTTACACAAAGAAGAGATTTGAAAGAACGAGCTTTTGTAGGCTTCCTTAATGTACCATTCTCCGTCCTAAATGTACCATTCTCCGTCCATTCGCTGTATTAAAAGCAAAGAGAAAGGCCATGTTCCTTCTTGAAAGCAAAAAGAATGGCCATTCTCCGTCCATTCGCCGTATTCACCGTCCATTCGCCGTATCAAAGCAAAGAGAATGGCCATTCGCCGTATTCTCCGTCCATTCTCCGTCCTAAATGTACCATTCTCGTCCATTCGCCGTATTAAAAGCAAAGAGAAAGGTCATTATCCGTCCATTGGCCGTTCACCGTCCGTTCGCCATATTAAAAGCAAAGAGAATGGCCATTCTCCGTCCATTCGCCGTATTCACCGTCCATTCGCCACATTAAAAGCAAAGAGAATGGCCATTCGCCGTATTCTCCGTCCTAAATGTACCATTCTCCGTCCTAAATGTACCATTCTAAGTGTTAAAAGCAAAGAGAATGGCCATTTTTTGTCCAAAAAAATATTCTCCTCGAAAATATTATCTTTAGAAAAGTTAAAAAATAATCCGCCCGACCTCAGAAGTAGGTTTCCTCAGTTCACCACCACCACCATGACATGTAGCTTTATTAACAAAATATTAAATGTTAAATGAAAAATAAAATTTCAGACAATGGCATGGGCAGTAAAATTTTAGCGGCGCCGCTGGTACTTCTCCTTGTTCGAGGAGGTCTCGACGACGTCCGACGCGAAGCGGACCGATTTCTCGGCGCAGCTGGTAGTCCTCGTTGTTCTAGGGGTGCTCGACGACGTTCGACGCGATCCGAACCGTTTCTTATTTCCTTCTTCATCTCGTTTCTCTTTCCACCACCACCAGCACCACCACGACTACCATGGCCTGTAACCCAAAAAAATAAAAGGTTCAGATTAAATTGGATGGACTTTTGAGAGAGTAAATATGAGTTATTTTAGGGTGTTCATTGAAAAAATTAAAGTGAAGAATGACCTGCTAAAGCAAGTTACCAACAGGTCAAAAGTCTAAATCAGCATTAAATGATGTATCCTGTATTATTTTATCTGAATTAAACCTGAACCGTTGGATTAACATCCAACGGTCCAGATTTCGGATGTATCGATACATCCATTTCCAGCGGATGTATTGTAGAATTTTCCATATATAATATTATTTATATATAATATATAATTATAATATAATATATATATATATATTTTTTTTTTTTTTAACCGAAGGAAATTTTATTGATAAAAGGAAAGCTCAGAAGAGCAATACAAGCAGTGACAGAGCCGAGAAACACAAAACTCGCTCTGAAAAACATGGTTTGCAGAAACACAAAATAGTGCTAAACAAGGTTGCAGAAAAACTAAAAGGCTGCTAAACAAGTACGAAAAGAGGGGGTATGGGCCTCAGCCCTAGGGGTTTTTTTTTTTTTTTTTTTTGAATTCAAAATTTGAATTCAAAAAACGAAAACGCTGGGGGGATAACGCCAGGCACGCGATCCTATGCGTGTCCAGAGGGGGAACACGCCAGGCACGGGATACGAGGGGCAGGCGCGGGGGACCCGAGGGGTCATGCCACTAGGCGCGGGGCCCGAGGGCGCGGGGCCCGAGGGCGCGCCGCTCGAGGGTTGCCGCTCAGCGTGGCGGGGGCCGGCGAGCGCGACCGGGGAGGGGGCAGGGGTGCTCTCGCCGCCGGCATGCAAACCGGAACCGGCCGAAAAGGTTGCCGAACGCGACGACGAAGCGCGACGGGACCCGAAGCAGCCGGCGAGACGCGGCGGGGAAAGAAGGGGGGAGGCGGGGAAGGCTGGGAGGGGGAGACGAGTCGACGTCTGCCGTCGGGGGCGGGCAGGGCGGCGCTCGGGGGGGAGGCAGGCCACCAGGCGAGGGAAGCGGAGGGCTCGACCTCTGGTGGCCAAGGCCGGCTGTATGCTAGCGAATGGGCCCCCCGTCTGCGAACGGAGGGCATAGCGGTTGCCGGACGTCGTCGCCGCCGGCGGGGAAACACGACCGACGATGGAAGGGGGAGGAAGACGCCGAGGAGGCCGCCTGGGCGAGGGAGGAGAGCGGCGCGGCGTGGGTCGGATCGTTGGCAAGCCGAGGAGCGACCGACATGGCCCACGAGAAGGGGGCCGCCGTCGCAGAGGGAATCACCGAGGAGGAGGAAGGGGAGGGGGAGGGGGCGGTGGTCGGACCATCGCCGCCGAGCGCCGGAGAGGGCGAGGAAGTCAGCCACCAAGGAGCGGAGGAAAGGGGGGGCGCCGCCTCCGAGGGAGGAGGCGGTGCTGGGGAGGGAAGCGTCGGCCACGCGAGGGGAGGCGCCGCTTCGAAGGGGGCTGCCGCAGCGGGGAGGGGCGGCGGCCACGAGAGGGGAGCGGCAGGAGGAGGCGCCGCTGCCGATGCGAAGGGGGCCGCCGCAGCGGTGAGGGGCGCCGGCCACGCGAGAGGAGGCGCCAGGGGGATGGGGGGCGGCCGGCGGAGGAAAGAGGCCGGCGGAGCCGCGGAGGAAGCAGCAGGAGGAGGGACCGGCGCGGAGACCCGCCTGGGCTGGTGACGCCGCTGCCGACGCGGACGGCGGCGCCTACGGGGAGGAGGCGGGAAGGGGAAGAAGAAAGGGGGGGTGCCACTCGTCGGGGAGCCAGCGAGCGGAGGAGGATGGCTCCACGAGGGGCTTGGCCATGCGCTGCTCGGCCAACCAGGGGAGGAGGAGGGCCAGGCGCTGCCACCAAGGGGGGTGAAGACGCCTATCGGCGTGGCCGGGCCTGGGAGGCCAACAGGCCAGCCGAGCCACCAGATGCCGGCTGGGGCGGTGGTCGGAGATGCTGGGAGAGGAGCAGGGAGGCGGGCTCCCGACCGGGTCGGCCGCGCGCCAGTCGCCAGAGACCTAGGCCTCATCTCCTATATATATATATATATATATATATAATATATATATATATTTTTTTTTTTTATATAAAAAATATAAAAAAAATATAAATATATATATATATTTATATATATATATATATATATATATATATATATATTTTTCATATATATTTTATTATATATATATATATATATATATATATATATATATAAATATATATATATATATATATATATATATATATATATATATATATATATATATATATGAATTTAACCCCTGACTACCACTATCATTAGATAAAAAAATAGATAAATAAATAAATAAAAATTTAATATTGGGACTTGCATGAATAAAGTGATAAGTCGATGAATAAGTACTCAGTTAGTTTCGAGGATGAAACTTTTTCTGAGTGGTATATAATGTAGTGCTTCGTTCCGCTCAGTCAATCGGAGGAATCGGAACGCCGACGACGTTCGGACTTAGCCATACAACGGCTTGCTCGAAGACCCACTGGATCGAGGGGACTCCTCGCTCAGGTGGATGGCTTCGGTGAACTTGCCTCAGCTTGGCCGCAATAATAAAATGAAAGTTTTCAAATGCACAAGTAGGTTTGATAATAAAAGAGATGAATCCACATAGCTAAGGGAATAATCCCAAGTCGGGTCAATTGAGTTAGAACATGGAAAAAGGTCCCACGGTCGGCTTAGAAGTGCTGCACGATGGCTTTCAAAATTGACACTCGATCCTTCGCCCCGTAGCTTGAAGAAGAAAAAAGTTGGCCTTCGCCACAAAGCTAAGAGTTAGCCTAAGTCATAGGCGTCGCCGCATAACGTTTGATAAAGCATGCACAGTCCCATCGTCCAAGGCTTTGCATAGCTTTGCTCGCCCTACGGGTTAAGTTGCATTACATGGCTTGTGGCATAAGTCTAGGCACCCAAATAGCTCGATTGTTCAAAGTCGAACGTGTGCACGACACGTTCATATGATGCGAGGCTCGACGCAGCCTTCGCTCGTCAAGTTGTTGCACGATTACATTAGACAAAGTTATGTTAGGCTATCGGAATAGTAGCAAGCACGGTCCCACGAGTTCAATGGCTGAGTATAGCCATGAAGTCCTACGGTCTCAAAGCTAGTTATATGGAGTATGAGTTGGGTGGTAGTGTCGCATAGAACAAAAGTTGGCTTCATGCACGATGTCACGGACTTAGTATTTTATTACATAAGCCACGGTTGATTCAAATGGAGTTTGGAAAAAGGGCTATTAAATAGGCGTTCCTGAGTTGAGTAAAATGATAGGGCAATAAGGAAGAATGCTCGTGACCATGGGTCGTCGAGACGGTCTCAAATGTTAGAAGTCTTGAACTTGGTCCTAAAAGGATGGTAACATTGGAAGAAGAATGACAGTGTGAGACGTCAGTTCGAGTCGAATCTTGCATGGTCATGGATAACTTGTCGACAAGGGCGATGGTTCCTCGAGCAGCAACCCGGGGCCACGGGACCGACTCGGACTAGAAGGAAACAGGGTATAGTCGTGCAAGGATAATAGAACAAGTTAAGCGAAAACTTGCAACGGGGCTAGCTAATTGCGTTGAAATGACCCCGACTAACAAAACTATACATCCAGGATAGCTTGTGATGCTAGTAACCTTTCATATAGATGGGTCGGTACGGGCGGTAATCCGCAGGTGTGCCTTTGGATTGAGTCGAGTTGAATAGGTACACGATCAGAAGACAATGTTTGGGCCTAAGATTTGGCTTCAATGTAGACACCGTGCTTCGGCACTAGATGTGGTATCGAGTTTTAAGTTGTTGGCATAGAGTTGCGCAAGTTTGATTTGAGTCATTGCGAGTTTAAGTCAGAAATTGCCGCAAGGAAAAGTTGGTTAGGTGACACTAAGTTCACGAGTCTTAATTTGGTCAGTTGGTGATTAAGGCAGCAAGGGCCGCAAGGCGGCAATATGGTTGAGTTATACTGAGTTACGACGCACGGCCTCAATATGGACACACGGATAGGTCTCATGATACGTCCATATTGACGGCACAATGGACTTATAGCACGGTCACATGAAAATTGGGTACTATCGTATAGTTGCGTCTCTAAGTATGGGCCGAAAGGCAAACACGACTTGATAAGTTGACGTTGTTAAGGCACGAAATAGACTAGAGACACAAAATAGGTCGAGAGTCTATGTCCTAAAACTGATCCTAAGGCAAGAGTAGAAAGATAATCGTAAAGGGATTATGTTGCACAAAGTAAATGAACGTGTTAGTTTTGTATGGGTGGGCGAGGAGCTCACACCACCAGTACAGTTGAGTACTGACACCCACACAGTTTTCATGTACAGGAATAGATACAAGCTTGTTGGCTCGAAGCTCGCTTGGACGCATCGAGGCATGGAGTTCCTTGGCATTTCGAGGCACACGGTCGTATGGAGTATGGACTTATACGGGACATAATGTATGTACATCTCCTATCTAAAGCTTCCGCTGGCCTACACAAATTGTATTGAGAGATGAGAGAGAGCAGAGTGACTTGTAATATGAGAATAGTGAGCTTGAATGATTGTGTAAGACCCAGTTTTCTGAAATTGGGATTTTTTTGAAAATTATTATTTTTATTATTTATTAATGGTGTTTTAGTCATGATATGTTTTGGTGATTTTAGTTAATTTAAAATTATTTTCTAAGTCATGGCTTATGACTTTGTGATTTTACTAGTGTAACCCTAGTGTAAACCCTAGAGATTTCATAACCTAGAAACTAACCATGATCATGTGAGCCTAGCCATAGGTTTAGAACATCAAATTAGGGCTTTTTAGTCAAAAGGGTATTTTGGTAATTTATTAGAATTTATTTGGATTTATGTAGTTTATTATTATTTAATTAGTGGATTAGTGTCATGTTAGCTTCTAACCTAGTTTAGCACTAATCTAGAGGTTAGCAACTAACCTAGAAGACTAATGTTAGATATTATCTTTATGATAAATATCTAGATATTCTTTTTTTAGATATTTAGAACCTAAATATCTAACCCCTTAGTCAAAGACTTAGGGGCTAAGCTTTGCAAGGTGGAAAGGGGCCCTATAGCCCAACACTACCCCCCTTCCTATATAACCCCCCACATTCATTCATGATCATTTTACATGAAATTAAAACCTAGAAAATCCTATTTCTTCAAACCTTGATAACTTGATCAATTTTGATCTAAATCACCTCTAGTTTCTTGCATTGGACTCCCCTACACTAGAGGGTACTAGTTAGGGTCTGCTATCGAGGATTTCGTGAGCTTTGGGCATCCCCAAGTTGAAGAGGACACCCCCCCCAAAACCTTGTTTTCCTTGAGTTTTGCACTCATAGGTAAATGCCCATAAACTTTGTTAAATTTGTGTTTTCTCTTCATATTTGCATGCATCTAGGTACTAGGGTACTGTGTGTCAAGTTTGGTAGGATTTAGAGTTGGTTTGGTGTCCGTATCGGACACGTATCTAGGTTTTTAATGAAGTGTTTGATGATTTGCCTCAGTGAATGAAATGTTAATGATTTCGAAAACTATTTGAACAATTTTCTAGCCCTATAGGTGTAGATCACAGAACCCCACTGAGCACAAAATCGTATCGTGTTCGTGTCCAAATTGGACACGAACACACTATTAAACACTACACTGCACACTGTTTAAACCCCACTGTTCGACACTTCCTATCGTGTCCACATGAGTCGTGGACACAATACAGTAACCTAGACACGAACCTAACTTCCCCACCAGCCCACTGACACGAGCACAAGGCTCTACGTACCCCGTGTAGAGCACACGACCCTTCGACACGCGTGCACGAGACTGTGCACGCTGTCCTGCTACCACACTGTTCGTGCACGCTGGACACGACACTTCGACACGCCAAAATTGGTGTGGACACAGGGGAAGTGTCTGCGCACACACCCCTAAACTTTCAGGACACCTCGTGTCGTATCGAGGACACGAGGACACGTGCACTGGTCGTGCACTGACAGTGCACGCACGCACAGAGTCCACTTCGCACGTCTCGTATCGCACGGACACGACATTTAGACACCTCGTGTTTGTACGAGTGTGTAGCCCATCATATGGGCTACACGTGGATATGACCACGAGGCCCCACGTGGCTCGTGTCGTATCCACGAGACACGAGAACCCATGCACGACGCGGTGCAGAACACTGAGTATCAGTCGATTTTCTTCGACTGATACAGAGTTCGTACCGTGTCCTGAGGACACGTGGACACGAGACAGGCTACCTAAACCCTAGACCAACCCTAGGCAAACCTACCCACACGTGCACGAGACTTCTAGACACGTGTGTTTTGTCCTAGAGCTAAGTGCACGCGTGCACGACGCTGTGATATTGCACAGTGTATCAGTGTTTACCCGATTCGATTTTTGATCGTTGGGACACGCCGTGTCGTGTCGTGGTGGACTACCATTGACACACACGACACGTATATGTGGGGCCTTAGTTACCAACCTAGATATTCGAGCCTTAGCTCGGTTTCGTGTATGTATTTTGGTTTACCTAGTATCGAGTCAACAGTCCAATATTTCCAGATTTTAGGATTATTTCCAGTTTTCAAAAGTGGATTTCAAAACCAAATTTGATATGTTTTATACATTGTATATATGTATTTTAGTGTATATATGTAGTATATATGTATGTGTGTGTGTGGGTGAATTTTGAGGTTATTTGGTTGTGTGTATAGGTAGTTAGGGATGTGTATATATATATGTATATGTGGTGTGTGTGTGTGTTTTTAGTATTGGTTTGGGGGCTGTCCTGTTCTCAGGAAACTGAGAACAGTCTCCCCTCCCCTTCCTGTGTACTCTCACCCCCTCTCTCTCACTGTCTCACTCTCTCTCTCATTCAGTCTCTCTCTCTTTCCCTTTGTCTCTCTATATATATATAGTATATATGAGTTTATATATATATAGGTATATATATATATTGATATATGTATATTTGTATTAGTTTTCCTATAGTGATGTTATATAAATATGTGTATGTGAGTTGTATAGTATATAGAAATCCTATTTTGGTATATGGGTAGATAGAGTATATATATAGATATATATATATGTATAACTTTTAGTATAGGTTTATATGAAAACCTATAAGATGGCCTATGGCCAAGAGTATCTAGCCTATGGCATAAGGGCTAACCCTAATTGACTAGTAAACCAAGACTTAGCTAGTTTGACCCCAATTTGACTAAGTGTTGACCAAGGTCAACCTTAGGTCAAATTTGAACTAGCTTAACCTAGTTTTGACTTAAACTAACCTAGAATGACTAGTTTGACTAACCCTAACTAGTTTAACATTGTTTGACCTAACTTGGACTAGTTTGACCAGTTTGACTTTTAGAATTGACCATTGTTGACCATGGTTGACTAAAGTCAACTATTGGTCAAACCATGACCTAATTGACCTAATAATGACTAGTTCAACTAGTCAGACCATGTTTGACCTAATTACCTGACTGACTAGTCTTTGTTTGACCAATACCTTAGTTGGTCTAAGTTTGACCTAGACTTGACCCAGATTGATCATGTTGACTAGTATTTGACTAGTTTGATTAGAATGTTGACCAGGAGTTGACTTTAACCTAGATTTGACTAATCTTGACTTGTTTGACTCTATTTGACTTAGTTTGATTCCCTGTGACCTAATATGACTTGATTTGACTTAGATTGACTGTAGAGTTGACCAAGTTTGACTTTGACCTAGATTGGCTTAGAATTCATATAGATTGCATTGTAGATTTTATTTACCTTCATTTTGGACATGTCATAACTGTATTGCTCTATTTTAGGACATTGTGATCCTGGTACAGACATCTGATATTACACTACTCTTTCCAGAGTAACAGGCGAGTACATTCTCTGATAATTCTCTCATTTATTTGTCGATTACTGTATTTCAGTTCTAGTTAGTTCTATGTGATTCTCTGTATCAACACGTATGGATATTTTTGGATTCATGTATCGACACATACCTTACTTGCTGGCCTCTATTACTGGAGTCATTAGTATCATTCCAGAATCATTTCTGGAATCATCATGTATTGGCCAGACTCATCTCGATTCTTTTTGTCGATTTTGGATTCACTTGCTGGGCGGGGAAATATTGAGTAAGACATGTAGACATACCCCAAATCCGGAATCTCCTACTGGAATCTACCGGAAGCATAGCCATCTCTTGCCCGATCAGTGAGAGATGTGCCTGATACCTACAGCCGTTTGCATGTCGACCTCGATATTTTAAAACACACTGTTAGATCATAGTTGGACTCACCCTGGTTTCATTGATCACTGTTGGACTCATCTTGTACTGGAAATTATCTGGTATCAGATTATATGGACTGGACTCACACTGGGATTACATTAGACTTATATCGTACTGTCTGGACTCACACATGATATTCTAGTTCAGTTAGCTTTTATTACAGTCTTCATTGCCATGATTCTTCTCTTGTTTTAGTTACCTTTCTTTTCTTGTATCTTACTGTGTCTCTGTGCCATCATTACCTGCATAGAACTGCCATGCTCATCAATAAAACTGTCTATAACTGCTTTATAGTTCTTTGTCATTTACTTGGGTTTTTCTTGATGAGTTGTGCTCGTTCCCGTCCTGATTGGACCTGTTGAAAATATTACAGATGATAATCCTGTGGACACATGCCCTGCTTACCATGGACCTGGCGAGGGATTAGCTACCTTTGGTTCTGACTCTCAGGAGTGATTCAGGAGATTAGCTAGTAGACTACTTTAGCTTTCATGTTTTGGCTTGATGTATTAAAGTTAAGATATTGAGTCTGTATTTAAGTTGGTTTGAGATATTGGTATATTATTTTAGCAATTAGTTGTTGTTGTCTTTAATTCCTTAGGTATAACTTCTGTGTTATCTTTTCGTGCTTAGACTGTGTTTGAGTAGATCATACCCTTTACTTGCCCTCCATTCGGAGCTGATATCTGGACAAGTACTTTTTATATTCACTGCATGAGATTAGTTAGCAACCTAGAACAGCTTACTACCGCCGACACTGCGGCGTAGGCTGGACGTAACCACTTCTCGTGCCCCTATACTGGGTGCGGGTCATGACAGATTGTAATCTTGGCCTTGCGCCACATTGTAATCTTTGTTTTAATATCAATAAAAGAGTATTTTGCATGACTTGTGTTTTGCTTCAAAATTCTGCTACTGTATCAATATTTCCACTTGGAACTTCTGTGTGACGACCTCGTCGCTTAGCCTGTAATCGGCCGTTATGGAACCCGCCTTGAGTGAGCACAATCTAGGCTCACGCGGCATCATGCCTTAGCGAGGACGATCACTCCTATAGAAGCGGGACGTGACAGGATGCACTTGAGGTTGCAAGATTTTAAAACGGTAAATAAATATAACTCTGCAATGTTGAAAATTTTGTCTCAAATGAGATTGTGCGAAGATAACGTTACTGAAAAAGATATGTTGGAAAAGACATTCACTACATTCCATGCCACGAACATGCTCCTGCAGCAGCAGTACCGTAAAAAAGGTTTTAAAAAATATTCTCAATTGATCTCATGCCTACTTGTTGCGGAACAAAATAATGAGCTCCTAATAAAAAACCATAACTCCCACCCTACTGGATCACAGCCATTCCCTGAAGCGAATGCAAATAACTATAGACGAGGATGTGGTCGCGGTCATGGTCGCGATCGCGGCTGTGGTCATGGTCGTAGTTATAGTCATGGTAAAACTCAAGACCATGGTGGTCCTTATCATGCCTTCAACAGAAAAGTTGGGCCATACCACTTAAAGTGGAACAACAATGACAGAAAACAAGATAAAGGAAATGGTGTGAAAATAGATTCTCCGAAGAATTATGAAGAGGCTTGCTATAGGTATGGAGCAAAAGGGCATTGGTCTCGTACCTATCGTACACCAAAGTACCTAATTGACCTTTACCAAACATCTATCAAGGGTAAAGGAAAAGAGAAAGAAATCAATTTTACAGATTTTAGTAAAATCATTGAAGATAAAAATGATCCAATAGAATTTATTCATTTGGATGTTGATGATTTCTTAAACGAGCCAAGTGAAGGAATTAATGGGATTAAGTTTTGGGGTGATGATGCTAATGATGGCAATGGAAAGAACAGGAATGATTGTGTTGGGATTTAGACTATTGAACTTTACTTTCCTAAGTTTAATTTTAGTTCAATGCTTGTATTCACATGTTTCTAAGTCTTGGTCATTATAATATCGAATTAATAATTAAGTTTTATAAAGTTTCTTACTTCATTTATTTTTTGTTTATAGAAATATGAAAAATAATGATGCAGTGAAGTGTAATAGCCGTACTCCATAAAATTTTTATTTTAAATATTTATGCCCAAATTAATTTCCTAATAATAATATTAATAACAAATGATAATAATAATAATGGTTTTAATTAAAATTCTTTTATATAAATTTTGTATTTTAACCCTAGATAAAATTTTGTAATTTTATTTAAAGATTGTGCCACCTCATGGGCCATGTGGCACACCATGGAGGCTAGGTGGAAACTTTCTAGGTAGTGCCACATGACTAGGGTGCATGGAGAAGGGGTCCATTTAAGTGCCACCTCAACATCTCTCATTTATTTCTTCACCTCCTCCCTCTATTCTCTCTATTCCTTTTACCTCTCCTCACATCTCCTCCACACCATCTCCCCATCCCTCCTTCCTACTGCTGCCCCTACTGCTACTACTGCTACTGTGCTGCTACTGCTGCCGCGGCTGCCGCTGCCGCTGCCCGCCAGCCACCCCCTTCGAGTACCACCTCCTCCTTCTCCTCCTCTTCCACTCTCTTAAACCTAGGTAAAGGCTCTTTTCCTTCCCATTCTCTTTTAATTTCAAAACCTAGGTCAAATTTTTTTAATGGGTTTCATTTTGGGATTTATGGTTTAGATTCCAAAATTTGGAAGAATTGAAATCAAACCTAGGTACATTCCAAGGAACCAAGACAAGTCCTCTTCCCTCTCCATTGGAACATTCTCATTTTGGACATTTATAATTCATCAAGAGTTCCTATTAAATTGTTTAATTCTGAAATTTATAAATCCTATAATTAAAGTGACTCTATCAAGATGAAGAGTTGTCTAAGGATAAAATTAATGCATGTATTTTTGTATTGACACAATACGTGGGATACAGAAATGGACACTTTGGTTAATATATAATATATATATATATATATACAAAAATGTTAGTAAAGAAGGACATACATGAACAAATGATTTTACTTTCATGAATACTAGTTGTGTATATATGTTGTAGAGAATTTCAAGGACACTATCTATTTCATATATATATATATATATAATATATATATATATATATATATATATATATATATATATTTATATATATATATGTTTTTTTTTTTTGCACCATATATATATATATATATATATATAATATATATATATATAATATTATATATATATATTAAATCAAATCTATATGTTAAAATTCAAATTATATGCATTAGGAGTCTATTTGAATTTTTGAGTTTGAATACATATAATTTAGGACTTGTTTTAATTAATTTTGGAATAAGTAAATTTGTCTAATTATCAAGTTTAAATGAAATTATAATTCTGTCCAGAATTAAACGTAAGCATACAAGAACCATTTTGTCATGAACACATAGTTAGAATAAATATTTATGAACACCGAAATGATAGGATAGCATACTTGTTAAACTTTTCAAGTAAAATTGCTACTTCGTATCTTTACGAAGACAATTGTGGCATATATTGCAAATACGAGTTGAATTAAATGCTTAGATTCAGTTTTGTATATAATTAGTATCAAGTCTATATTGTAAAGCATCTAAAAGCATTCAATATGCAAGTAACATTAGAAGTTAGATTTTTGGGTATCAATATTTTGCTAATAATTGAGTTTCTTGAACTTGAATAGCCTTTTATTAAAGAAAAATGCGGAAAAGAAAAATAAATGCTTGCTTGCTTGCCAAGGTAAGAAAGTTTTATTAAATTGATTAGTTCCGCAACATAAATATAACCACAGCTAATCAGTATGTAAGCTCATTTGTAGGACCATACGAATTGAGTATGTGAGGCTTAGCTCACTTAGCCCATGAGAGGCAGGGCCGAATTTTAATAACTGTGCCACCAAGTTACAAATTACTATTTTTTTCCAAGAGAGACAGGGCCGGATTAAATCCCGTGCCATCAGATCTTTATACCTATTTCGACAGCAACATCGAATAGGTGAATTTTTCTAAGTCCAATAGAGACTTATAGCTTATTTAAGACCAAGAGAGGCAGGGCCGGATTCTAAGTACCGTGCCACCAAGTCACAGCCTGATCCCTGGTATACGGGATTGTTGTCGGAAGACTAGTTAGGAGGATATTCAAAGATTTGTTCTCCAATTTGCATTTCATTTGAGGAAAGATTAGTTCTTGTTCAGGATAGTCAAGTATGCTTGTCTAAGTTAATATATTAGACAAATGGACAATAGTATTAAGAAATTCAATTTATAAAGCATAAATAACCTCCCTAAATTTCAATATGAATCATCTCATTTCATTCCTTATCATATTTTCATTCTCTTTAACCGTTCTTGACCGAGGACTTGCTGTCGTTCTGACGACCTAGTATTGTTCACTAGGGAAAGACGAAGGCTCAGCAGAAATGTTGCCCCGTTATAATGGGAACGAGATAGAGGAGTAAGTTATCAGGAAAGCTTCAAGACGGCAATTAGCATTTTGTAGCTATCGTAATGTTATAAATAAATATTTCTTGTAAGAACTTGTGTAATTGTACTCTTAGAAATAGTTGTATGTATAATTAGAGAAATAAAATGTATTTAGTAATTTTTTGTATTTTCCATTCTGGTATGTTACGGGCGACGATTGCGAGTATGACACGTAGCCTGGAGATGTGTTCATAACATCACAGTTGAAATTCTAGATGCGGGACGTGACACGTCTTTTAGTGGTGGCCCATGCAGGTCAGCAAAGAATGGAAAATCTATGATAAGATGCAGGTCAGTCTTAATAGAATGACCCTAAAGAACCTTAGGGTGAGAAATATCTCGCAAGTTTTATTTCTAGACTATGTTTCGTTCCACTTACCCTACAGATCTTTACCTAATGGATTTCCTATAGTGATTCCAAATAGTTAAGAATCCTAACCTATGACTACCATTAAGGATGTAGGTGATATTCAGGAAATCATGGGTAGTATAAGGATAGACATGACCTGATATATAAGTGAGAATTAGACAAGTATTCCTTCTATAGTAGCCCAATGAAGGATTGCAG
Source organism: Iris pallida (assembly GCA_029216955.1). Lineage (NCBI taxonomy): Eukaryota > Viridiplantae > Streptophyta > Magnoliopsida > Asparagales > Iridaceae > Iris > Iris pallida. Next base: position 2,265,370 of record JANAVB010018995.1, on the reverse strand, counting down.
AAAGTTTCTTAAGAATCTTGAACTTTGTACCCTTAGAAAACCCGGGGTTTAGATTTATTTAGATATTATATAGATTGGAATGCCAAGAAAATAAGGATCACATCGCCAATAGGCCAGATATGATCTAAGGCTTTATTTAGTATGAGTGTAGTTTTGTGGGATTATATATATACAAATATAGCTTAGAAGAACTATTGTTAACTTAGTACTAGTAGTATCTTGCTTGAGGTATAGGCATAATATATATTGTATATAGTATTGTATATAGCTCCTAAAGTGTAGTTCAACTCATCAATATCTTGATCTTATCCTTTCCTAAATCCTGACTCGTCCCATTTCTTTGTTAGATTTCATATATCCAGTTTCACAAATTTCCAACTTTTCTGAAATCCCTCAATTTTCTTGTTTCATCCAAGGTTCATCGATTAAAATCCAAGAATTGCATACTCTCCTTTCAATCTAATTTTTTTTTTCAATGGTATCCTTGATTTCGATAAATATCCTCCCTCTAAATACCCATATATGTATTTCTCATTTTTTCATTGGATTCTTGTGAAATGATAATTTTATTGGATTATTGTGATTAAATTTTGTGTGAATGAGTATTTATTTTCTTATGTATCAAGAACTCGATAATCTACTTACTTATTTGACAATACAGAAGAACTGCAGTTAATTAGAGATTGAATCGTGAAAGAGAAGTGTGTTGCAGCCATTCGGACTGGCCATCCAGATTGGCGAGGCACATATTCTCGAAACATGATTCAAGAATTAATAAATTTTGGGAATCAAGACATAATTTCTTCGTGATGGATTTCAAAATTTGATATTCAAATTTTGATTTTATTTTACTACCAATTGGATTTGAAAACCAGTGTCCTAAATAACTTAAAATGCTATTCAGTATTTTTGATAACATAGATATATGAGATTTTCTTACTAAATTTTGTCAGAAGATTTTATATTAGATATTATATAGTACTTTGATACTCAGATAAAGGATAAAAAAAGATGAATTTCTAAATACTGGTTGTAGTATCTTTTGAATTTACAAGGATACCCTAACGTGTAAGGCTACTTCCAAATCATAATTCCTACTCATTTTATGGCTATCAAGGAAGAGATAGCAAATCCGGATAGTAAAATGGTATCTTGACTGCAGCCATATGCGCAATGGCGAGGCACAAGATTACTTATCACGTCAATAAAACAAGAAATATGATTTTGATTCTGTAGAACACACACGATTATGGTATGTGACAATTTTATTTGACTATATGAAATTTCAAAATCTTGATAATTTCAAATATCTTTGAATTGTCCTTATTTTCGTAAAGCTTTTGCTAAATATGTTTCAAAATATTTCATTTATTACTACTTCATCTCTGTAAGATGGGTAGAATATTTATTTTTCTATATAATTTTTTGAAAAGCTTATATTAAATTAAATTTTGAGGACGAAATTTTTGTAAGGTGGGTAGAGTGTTATAGCCGTACTCCATAAAACATTTTTATTTAGAGTGTAATAACCGTACT